>OZ020522.1:4094072-4430293 GCA_963971425.1 Bryoerythrophyllum caledonicum
GTTCCTCTTGCTGACATGCGGTAAACTACAAAGGTAGTGGGAATCTTGCTGCAACTATTAGTTAGTTCTTATTATTAGTTTTAGGGTCGCTTTACAATATGGTGGAACCGTGGAGAAGGCCATTGGCCAATCATGTTTTAGAATTTCCACATTCGTCCACAGGCATTTTGCCATTTATTTGTTTCAACTTCATGCCAATGTGTACATGTAGAAGAAGTCATTCAAAGCGTCCCAAAATGACAAAGAAAGAAAGATTAGCTGGATTAGACCAACTTGAATACAGTGTATGTTCATTTCTTCAACTAAGCTAACTCTCAATGCTATTGTGTCGTGCAAACACCTGCATGCAAATCTATCTACAATAGTGTCTTTGACCACAAGTACCGAAGCTGTCATATTTCGCTTGTTCCAATTCTATAGTCTTTGCAAACTTGAATCAAAAGCCACAGGTTCGCTGTGCACAAAATTTCGTAGATCAGTTTGATGAGCATGTTCACAGGCAGTCTTTCACATGTCTACAATGTTGTTTTCATGAGGGTATTACAACTTCAGCACCTCAATGTCAAGCGGGTATTGCAGGGCATCATGCTAATATCACAGGGATATCAATTGAGAAGTGCACCTTGATGACTTATATGGATTCCGTGTGGTCATGTTAGAATCTCCTTCCCATTCAAGGCACAGTTTCTATGTTTGAAGAGTCTCGCAGTTGATATCATCGAAGAGAATATAACTTGTACTCTGAGGACGTGTTGTGGTATCTTGGGGGAATGTTTTGGTGTGGAACGCTCTTTATACGTGTTCTGTCAATGCTACCAGTGATGGATCAAGGTAGAATGCTCTGGGTACGGTAGAGTTTTCAATCACCTCATGACAGTTCTGTACTGTGTTGAGCGCAGTCATTATGAGCCAAGTAAGAGATCGAATTCTTGTTGTCTAATCAGATGTTCAACTGATTTCACTTGAGTTTGTGAAGCGCAACGTCAGTGGTGACAAGGAGCTGTGGAATGTGGATGGAATGTGTTCAATATCATATCCACTCTTTCATTCTGTCAGGACAAGGCATTTCACAGTGTCTGATGGTGAGTTCTTGTGTTTGTTATAATTGTTTGCTGAATTGATTTGACAGCGATGTGTTGAGTTCAAATGAAAAGTAGCATTTACTGTTTATCATGGTTTTTGTAGACAAGAGATAGTCTTTTCATGAGGGCGAAGGTATGATTTGTTTCGTTAGTTGGTATATCTCAGATTCTAGAAATAAGATAAAACAAGGTCATTTTTTAAGAGTATTTTATATGTACAAATGATAGAGATATCCGCAAACTCATAGGGTCTTGTGCTTATTCTTCACCCTTTAGTAAAGATGGAGGGAATTTCACCGACCCCACTTTTGATGTACACGGTCTTTTATTTAAAGCGTAGAATATGCCTGATTATTTCTGAATTGGTGCTACTCTTCAGACGCCCACGTTGCACGGCATTAGACACAGCATGTAGTGCGGGGACGCTCGATTGCATGAAATCTAAGATTGAATCTTCCAATTTGAGATATATCTTACCACCGTTAGTGTTTCTTTTCTTAAGTTCTGAAGTAGGCGATGATACCAAATGAACAGCCCACCCGCCTTTAACTGGTATAACCACTCATTGTGGAGGATCTGCCGAGATCAAAACATGCCTGTGCTTTTGTTCCATATGAACAATGTATTGAATTAATTGAATGTATATGGAAGGAACATCCAATTTGAATTTGTTTTAAAGTAAAAATATTAAATTTTTATCAAGCCAAAATTTTGAAAATGAACATAGTCATGAGTTTAAAGTCTAATCAATCAAGAGAAAAAATAAACATGATACTCCTAACTCTCATAGATATAAATAAAATCATCTCATGTATATCCAAATAATTTCACATTGAAAGGAGAACTCTAGGGTTTAAATTACCAAAACAAACCTCACGAGTAAGAGGAAGACTGATGGCCGCTAAACGGCCACTCTATCCCTCCACTTCCCGTCATCAACCAAATCTACGCCTCCTGTACACCACACACCCAATATCTACCCCCAGGGTAGGCCCTCCCCAATTCAAAAGGCGGTCCGACCGTACCGCCCCCCGTGACGTGGACCCGGCGAAAGTCCAGCTGGACCCCCACTCCAGTGCCACATCAGCACCCTAAGAACCCACTCATCATCGTCTCTCCCACCTCACTAACTCACTAACTTGCTCACTCCACAGAATGGAGTGAGTGACTAGTAAGAGGCTCGCCCTCTCGATTCCACTGCCAGGCTCGAGCGTCAAAACCCTAAGCGGAAGCAGCAGCGAGGAATAACATTTCGGAGGCGCGAGGGAGCCTTTAGTTTTTGTTAGAGAGGGAGAGAGGAAGAGAGAGCGAGCGCTCCTAGGGTTTGGTGCGCTAGGGTTTGGTGCCGGATTGTGATCGACGCGGTTGCTGTTCGCGCAGGAGGCAGGGGAATTTCCGGCGGGATCATGGCGCCGCCTCTAGTGTCAAAAATGGGCTTTTTGAAAGTTCGGTTTGGTTCCTATAGTGTCAATTTCCAACATTTCTCTTTGAATATTTTACTATAGAAAGGCATTACCAACACGTTAGAGGGAAAACAATTTTTTCTTTAAATTGGACATTTGATGAAAAAGTTATAGGGTTTTGAATTTCAATTGAGGAGACCGGACACTTTTAGTACCTCCAGAAACTTTACCTAGAACACTCTATTGAATGTGAGATTTTCAGTACTTGCAAGAAATATAATTTTCCTTCATATTGTCAAAATAAGTTCTTCAATTAAGTGAAAAATAGAATACCAACCCGAGTCAAACATTTTCACACATTGTCACTCATTGTTGGGCAAGGTAAAAAGAAAACTTCTTCTTTTCCACATAAAACTTAGATATCTTTTTATTTCTCAGTTTTTATTTTTTCTACAACAATATGTGGTGTAAATCTTCTTACTGGCCATTTAATTTATCAATCTAAAACATATTAAGTTCACAAAAAATTAGAGTGTGAATTAACAATATTCAAACCTCCACTCCATGCATAGTTGTTTTGAATATGCTACACCCGTCTTCTACCTCTTAAAATTGGTGTACAAGGAACTAACATCATGCTTAACAAGATGGTAATGGATTTAGACCTTGTGTAGTGCAAAAATTTGACACCAAGTGAAGTCAAAGTGGACTGATCTGCTACACCAAGGAAGAAAAGGAGTCATATGCTAGACTTTAAACACTATTATCTTTTAATTTGTGCAGTCAAAGTTTATGAAATTTTGTTTAAATATTATTTAATAAGTCTTACTTGAGATCTTACGGTCAGAACTAGAAATTATCCTTGTTCGTTTTGTTCATTGTTCATTGCACTAGAATCCAACAATTTTGAAGTGTTTTTTGGTGTAAAATTGTCATTGTACCTTCAGGGCTAAAGACACTATGCAAGGAGTTTGCGATCTACAAATTCTTAATTTTTTCATTTCAAAGCTATTTTATCAAAAGTTCCAATATCATCATCATATTTTGAACAGTAAATACGTGTTTAAAAACATTTCTTTTATCAGATAAATGGTGCTTTGAAGGTTAACAATTAGTATATGTATTTTACCTAATATGTAGCCATGATGTTCCTATTTTTTCAATAGTGATAATAAAGAGCCGCATGATTCAAACTCCTTCGATACGGCCATACATCCAAAGGAATAATATGCTTTCCAATAGCTCTGTGGGGGCTCAATTAGTACGAGCAGCACGTGCAAGGCAAATTCAACAGAGATCTATTGGGATCATGCCATCTGAATTGGAAAGGGCAGTCAAATTGCTTTCGGAAAGAGGAGATGTGGTGGGCTTAGCAACCAGGGAGCATGCATTCAAAAGTGGCATGGAATTGAATGGGTCGAACTTGTTCCCATTTGAGGTGGCCGTGCGTATCACTAGGGTAGATGATGCATTGCATTGGATCGGAGAGATTGTAGGAGAACGCCTTGGCATGTGTGTGGGCTTGATCATTCGTTGGCATCTATCTTTGCTACGTGTAGTGGCTGTAGAACCTGATATCACATGTGTCCATGGTGACATTGGATCACAGATAGCACCTACAGAAGTGATGGCCCCAGAATTTGATTTTCTTGAGTTCATCAACAGACCAGGATCCACCTAGAGGTCTCGACGTAGTAGTCATGCTTCAAACTCCATAGATGAAAATTCGCCATTTTCCCAATCTACTCCGTTAAATATCCAAGATTTGCCCCATGTAGATGGATTTGCTTATATTAGACCAGCACGTCGTCCATATTCTATGAAAAATAGAAGAAGGAGAGATTCAAAGGAGCCATCATTGACACAAGCTGCACCATCTAAAGTATCGCTTAGAAGCGTGCAAATTGCAATGGCACAAGGAGGATGCAAACGCAATTGTTTGAGGGACGTTCCAGCAAGGTATCTATTGGACATGCGATATATTGCATGGGGTAATGAGTTTTCAGTTCGAAGTACGTGGATGAGACAGATGCTGGTTTCTTTTTACACAAGGACGGAAGGAACTCGTCGAGACAAGTTTGTAACAAAGTTAGATGGGAAAGAAGTTTGCAATGCTTGCTACGCTCTTGGGGTTGGATATTCACAGAGGCGCTTTAAGAAATTGAAGAACGACTGTCTAATATATGGAAGAGTGACATCGATTCACGGTAATACCTTTTTGGATCCGATCAGAGAGAGCACTAGAATGTCTGTGGCAGAGGCTTGCTTTAAATCGTTTGTCGATGAAGCTGGTTGTCCTCAACCTCATCGTTGTATTCGCCGTAAGAGTGACAACAAAGTGGTGCCTCTCATTCTTCTTCCTATGAATACAGCCAAATTTGATGTATTCAATTACGTGAACGAGGAGGTCAAGAGAATTTGTAATGGAGAAACCATTTCTATGAGTTCGTTCCGGAGGATATGGCGCATCAAGTATCCCCACATTCAGGTACCTCCATTATCGAGATTCTCAAAGTGTTATCATTGCTGGGAGTATAAATGTGCCATAGAGGGAACCACCAATGCGGGTGCAAGGATAAAGATAAAGGAGTTGTTTATGTTGCATTTGCGCAACCAGATGGAAGAACGTAGGCATTATTGGATATTCAAGAGGTGGTGTTATATTAGCCCTGAGTTGTACATGTGCATCATAGTGGATGGCGTGGACCAAAATACGACCATGGTACCGAGGATGCGTCAGACTGTGAAGAACATTGAGCACCGGTTTGTGAAGACCCATCTGTGTGGTGCTCTTGTACATGGAATTGGTTTATATTGTAACTTGTGGTTTGGAGCTCACCACAAACACGATAGCAATCAAGTCGTGAGTACATTGTTGTATGTGATTGGAGATGTGCTGCGGAGGAGGGCTTTTTGCCACCAACATTGCGAATTCAGACCGACAACTGCACGCGTGAGAACAAAAACATTTATATGTTTGCTCTATGTGCTACATTGGTGGGATTGGGGTTTTTTCAGGAGGTGGAACTATCTTTTCTTATAGTGGGCCATATCCACAAAGATATTGATCAACGCTTCAATTGTATATCAAATACGTTGAAGAGGACGGACGTCGACTCGTTGAAGGAAATGATTAGTCTTATAGAACAAGGAACATCTCCTACAGAAGCATTTGTTAGCGCCCGGCTGCTAGAAAATGTATGGAATTGGAAATTGTTCATAACTCCTCACTTACTGATAGGTCAGGATTCATTGGTGGGCATAACATTTCTGCACCACATGCGATTCTATATGGACAATCGAGAAGGGACCCGTGAGGTTCGAGTACAACACAAGCATTATTGCAAGGATCCATGGGGACCAGAGGCAGGGACGAAAACTTTGAGGTCGTTGCCGAATAGGGATGAACGACCATCGTTTGCAGAAGTATTTGCAGTGGACGAACGGGAGTTGAAGGCGTTGGATGACTTCACTGCATATAAACAAAGGTGCATTCAAAGGTTGCAGCATGAGGTCAAGAATCGTGGGGCAAAAGTAGAGGCTGAAAGATTGAAACTCTATTTAGCTCTATTTCCACACAAAGATCGTAGCAATGAGCATCGTACCTCTCTGTTTTGGCCTTCAGAGTTCTCCAATATCGGACCTATAGGGAGCGCATCTTTGGATGTAATGGATAGTGCAAGTGAAGAAAATCGCGAGGTAAATGTCGTAGAGCAGGTAGTGGCCATGCTTCCAAATGCCGAGGCTCGAGGATACTTTGGTCCTCGTAGATGAAGACCCTCTAATCAAGTAGTGCGTAGGGTACAACAAACAGAGCACAACTATGTTGAAGAACGCGCGGAAGAATGAGCAATGTATGAAGGTAATCACGACCCATTTCCACCATTTAATCCACAATCTGATATCCGTTGTGGACAGTTTGTAGCCTTGAGTGTTGATCGAGCAGAAATAGAAGGCGGTGCACCATTCTATGTGGGGAAAGTGATTGAGGAAGGAAAAAACCAATGGAGACTTAAGATAAAGGTTTGTTGGTATTGGCCCATCATCCAAAGGGGGGTTGCTGATGGACATGGGTCTTCTGCACAACGGTATGCAAATTGCATGGACTCAATTTGGGAGCCATCTGGAGAGAGCCATAGTTGGGTAGAGAAAGATGCATGCATTTTTTCATGGATAGACTCTTCGGAAAGAACCATGTCAGGGGCCAACGGGTGGAGAAAGCGCAATGTATTTGGAGTGCAGGTTGAAAGCAAGATTCGCATTCTTCAATCAACAAAGGCTCACATACTACAATATATTGCAATGCAAACCGAAGCTATCGATGACAACCGTTTGCAAGCAGCCCTAAATTCTATGGAGTAGATAGTGTGCCTTTTTGAGAGTATAGTAGTTGTGTATGGTAATTGATATATAGAGCATGTGTAAGAGTAGTATATGCTAAGGGTGATTTAAGACGTTATGTCATTAATCCTTTAGAGTAAAGTTGTGTTTACTATTGGTGCTAAGTCCAATTGTAGAAGCATCTATATTTAGTTTCCACCATTGTATACATTATGTTCTATGTAGAATATCTTTTAATCAACTGCCAACCCTTGCATAAAGTATGTTTTTTTGTGATTACGCCTATTTGTATACTACAATCCTTCAAATCTATCTTTGAAATATTGTGAAACTATATTAAATACACATTTATCTAGTATTAACGAGGGGCCACCACAAATTAGTTGAAAATGCCAAAAAATCGCTTCCAATATGAACAACTATGATTGTACGTAATATTGTTGCAGAAGCTCAATTTTTTTTCCTTTGGAAAACATTTTTTTTCTTTGATTTTTTTTTTTTTTTCAATTTTGCCACTTTTGTTCGCAATGGCCGCCGTTGTACCCAAGTGCACTTTTAAATGGCCAAGTGCATAATTGCATAATTGCGTGTTTATAATCTATTGCAACAACGGTTGGATGTTGTGCAAATTTCCCCAAAGCTGAGGTCATGGGTTAAGTTCAATTTTGAAAGGTCAGATATTAATATTAGGCATTCAATTTCAATCGAATCCGGTTCAAAGAAAAAAATTAGGAGAAATCTTGGTTTTTTCAAAAACATATCTAGTTGGTAAAGGGTTAACATCAAATTTGGGACTACACATATTGCATCACGAGCTCTCTGGAATGTACATTTATGAAAGATTCAAGAGCGAAAGAGTCTGAAAGAGCTGATTTCGGAACTTGGAATTTTCTCAATTTATTGAATATGACGTTTGTTCTATCTTGAAAGGTATCATTCTTACTAGGACAAACAAATTCAAGTGAATACCAACAATACATTTTTAGACATTTGAACAATCTTTTTCTCGTGATAGAAGGTTCATTCCTTAAATTTTCCAAGTGTCCCTCAAGGGGCCTCTTATAGTCTTCCAAGGAGACTCTTGGAAATTTAGGGGTTATACACATGTGACAAGGGGAAGATTGTACCCTACAAGAAGAAGAAGAAGAACGCCGGTTCCCGAAGGGAACCGGCGTGAATAAAGTGTCTGTTCGTTCCATTGCTAAGACCATGCCCACCGGACAAGGAATTAGCGAACTGGAACTACTTCCCCCTTTCGGAGGTAGACACTATGTAACGAGTAGCCAGAAACCAACCGACAACGACCAGCCACGACCAAACTAACTAAACAACAAAAAACAAAACCAAACAGGCAACCAATCAGGAAGAGACAGAGTGGCGAAGTTCCTAAGGGGGGTCTTGCCTATCAGGGAGGACTTGGTTGTTTTCGATTTTGCGTTTATGCAGTAAAATAGACATGGCATGTTGAATAGCGATGGTGTTGATATTTTTAAAGGTAGTTTTAATTGTATCAATGGGTATCTTGAAGGTATCTTCGAGAGTTTTCATAGATGGGATAAAGGTGGTGGCACGAGCGCCGGATGTGATAACAATAAGGGGGTCCACATTCCAGCCGAGGGCAATGATGTCGTCTATGAGGGGTTGGTATTTATCTATTTTGTTTTGTATTGTTTCCGGGGAGAATCTATCGTTGCAATATGTAAATTCGATGAATTGAATGGTGTAGTCTTGGTTGATGTTCTCGGGTGGTGGGTCGTTGTATGGTAAACCTTTGACACAAAGAATGTCCGGTTTGAACCTAGCGTTGCAATGACATCTTTGGGTCATACATGAGCATGGAAGTAGCCATGGGGGGACCGTGTTTTCTTGTGGATTGCTATTAAAAGTGCCTGCGTTCATAAGTATGAAACATCTCGATTTATTGTAGGAGGTGATTAGTTTTCGGACTTCCCATACCGCTTTGTTATGTCTTTTAACAATTAGAGAGTGAATGTGGTGGTTTTGGCATTTGAGTAGCACATGTAGCCATGTGTCGGGGTCCGTTGAGGGGCATATGGGGCATGTTATGGATGGGAATCTTTCTATTCCAAAGAAGAGTTGTTTGCGAGCGTTTCCCATGTATTGACCCGTACAGAATTTGATGAGGCACGTTATTTGTGAGTCTGAGATGATGGGGTTTTTCCAAAAGTTTGTAGAGAGTTCATTGTCTATGTCGTTATTGTTAGTCCATTTTTCTATGTTAGGAATATTTTCTGAGATTGTATCCAGGTTGTTGTAGAGATCTTGTTTTTTGAGATATTTGCCCAGAAATCTAATTGGGCCTTTGTCGGGGGTATCTTCTTTGGAAGGCCAATCTTCTTTTTGAAAGTAGTATGGGGTGGCATGAGCATGTTCGTGAGGGTCTTTGGCTTTTTTGTGTGTTTTTTCTCGGCCTTCTTTTGCAAGTTTGTCTGCTTGTTCGTTGCCATCAATGTTGGCATGGGCTCTGACTTTGTGAAGGGTTGTGATTTGTGTACGTTTTTGTAACATTTGTACCATTGATGTTAGTATGGTTTGGTCGGGGTGACTGTTGTGAAGGGTTGGGTGTGTTATTTGAGTGTTTAGTAGGTAGAGTGCATTTATGCAATCGGTGAATATATGTGCAGGTTCATTTTTGTATTTTGTTATAATGATTTGTAGTGTTTTGTGAATGGCCATGAGTTCTGCTCTGAGGATATTTTGTAGTCCATGGAGTCTTTTGGCTAGTTTAATTTCTTTGGTAGAATTATATATGCCATAGCCAGCTTTTTCTCTGCGCCAAGAGCCCGGGCTAATTTGTTCCGGTGGTTTAAAGGAGCCGTCGGTGTAATAACTGTATGCGGGGTTAAATTTTGGTGTGGTATGAGTTGGGTAGTCTGGGAGAGGGGGAGGTATGACGGAGTAGTTTAATGTGTTGTTGTCATAGTTTAATTTTGACCATTTTTTACTTTTGTTTACGGGGGTTTGTATGGGTGTTGGTGGGGCCGGTTTTGTGTATGGTCGTTGTATGTCTAGATTGTCTGATATGGAGGTAAGTTCCGCAAGTTGTTCTAGGGAGCCCAGGTTTTGATTTTGATGATGGACGCATAGTATTTGTAATGTAGATGGCTCAATTCGGGGTTTTTTTAGCTCGGGTGGGATATTAGGTTCTTCGTATGGTATTGTGTCTGCTTCGAATAATGCAATGATGTGGGAATCTGGGAATGGGTTTGAATGTTGGCTGTTGTTTTGGTACCAATTGTTGTTCGGTGTGACGATGATTGTTTTTGTGTTGTTTGGATCGTGTTTGGCGGCAAGTCTAGCCCAATGTATGGCTTGTTCTATGTCTTCCTCGTTGTGGGGGTGAGCTATTCCATTTCCGATCCATTTGTGTTCAAAGGCCTTGCCTAGGGATCCAAATATTTTGTCTCTTTCGTACGGTGAGTAGAATTTATTTAGTTTGGTAGGACATGTAATCGGGGAGGAAAAGTATGAGTGTTCAATGTTAAAGGATGATATCAGTGAGTCTAAAATGGGGGTGGGTATTGTGTATTGCGCATTTTTGAGGGGGTCAGTTTTTGGTATTCGATATTTATATCTTTGGTAAAGCCATATTAGTTCGGTTTCAAAGGGTTGGGTTGTTGGTTCAATGTTTGTAGGGGATTGTAATTTTATATGATATTGGTTCCATAACCATTGGAGCCGGGTAATGGGTATGGTGTGTAAATGTCGGCCGTTTTCTTCGTATAGATGTGCTTGATTGTTATCTATTTGAATTGTGTTTGAGGATTTTTAGACATTTGAACAATCTTTTTCTCGTGATAGAAGGTTCATTCCTTAAATTTTCCAAGTGTCCCTCAAGGGGCCTCTTATAGTCTTCCAAGGAGACTCTTGGAAATTTAGGGGTTATACACATGTGACAAGGGGAAGATTGTACCCTACACCCTAAATCTGATTGTACATGTTAGGAGTCAAGCGCATGATAGCATGTTTTTATAAAAATTTAGTGAAACAATATGGATAGATTTGTAACTCATACTTTCACTCATGTGTACATGTAAGTCACATTCCAACCTATATCTACCTGTTCAAGGGGTCAAGTAAGTGAAGAGGAAAATAATGGTACAAAATCTGTATACATATATGTCTAACAATGATACAACCGAAACGCGATGCCTTGAAAGATTGAAAGAAGAAGGGATATCCAATTAATGCATTTTAAGAACTGCACACAAGACAAAACACTTGTAAGAGTCTTTGAATCAATACACTAAATTTTATGTTTAGAGTAGTGGTACTTTATGATTTGAAAGCACTATATCATTACTCTTGGTGAAGATTTTTACTGACCATACAACTATTTATATTGCCTACAGAGGGTGATCATTGTCAACATGGTTGGTAAAAACATTCATCAAGAGTAAAAAATTATAGCATTTATAAATCATATAGTGTGCCTACACTAGACATAAAACTTGAGATAAAATTGTAACAGAAAAGAGTCATACCTTGGTGATGTTCGATAAGCCCTTGGGGGAAAGGATGTAGACGATCGAGTGTAGAAGAATGTCGAGCCAGAGGAACTTCTGCACATAATCAGATTGTTAGTATAGATATAGGGTTTAGGGTTTAAGCCACAGATTCATTCTGCATGCTAGAAAGGTTTGTACACGCGGATGCAGGTTCAGGGTTTAGGGTTAAAGCTAGAGATGAATCTGCACACCTCAAGGTTTGTACACACACGGTTGCAGTGCAGGTTTAGGGTTTAGGGCCCAAGCTAGAGATGAATCTGCACACCTCAAGGTTTGTACACACACGGTTGCAGTGCAGGTTTAGGGTTTAGGGTTTAAGCCAGGGATGCATCTGCACACCTCAAGGTTTGTATACACACCGGTTGCTGTGCAGGTTTAGGATTTAGGGTTCAGGAATTAAGCCAGAAGATTTTGCACACATTCGGACGTTAGAAGGTTTATACACACCCGATCCGAGTAGAGGTTTAGGGTTTAAGCCAGAGATAATCTGCACATATCAAGGTTTTACTACACACCGATCCGAGTACAGGTTTTAGGGTTCAGGGTTTAGGGTTTAAGCCAGAGATGCATCAGCACACGTCTAGGTTTTAACACACACCGACCTGAGAACAGGGTTAGGGTCTAGGGTTTAGGGTTTAAGCCAGAGAGAATCTGCACACATCAACACACCGATCCTAGGTCTAGGGTTTAGGGTTTAGGGTTTAGGCCAGAGATGAATCTGCACACATCAAGGTTTTAACACACCGATCCGAGTACAAGGTTTGGGTTTAGGGTTTAGGGTTTAAGCCAGCGATGAATCTGCGCACATTCGGAGTTCGAAATTTGAACAGACAGGCCAGACAGATCGAACCACTTTGGCGATCACATTTACCTGTAGTGATATGTGGAATTGCTCACACAGCCACGCCGAGGCCTTGGATATCCTTGAGGAGTTTGACGACCTGCAGCATGGTGGGGCGGCGCACGGGATCCTCCGCAGTGCACAGATTGGCGACGTGCAGCACCTTGAGCATGAGGAGCTTCCACGGGCCCCTGGAAACCTCGGGATCCAGCGCGCCCGGCGCGTCCCCCTTCTTGATCAGCTGCCGCACCCAGCCGACGAGGTTGCCGCCCTCCACGTCCTTGAACTCGTCGCGCGTGGGCTCCTTCCCGGTGAGCAGCTCGAGCAGGATGACGCCGTAGCTGTAGACGTCCCCGCGCGTGGTGGAGCGCCAGCTCTGGCCGTACTCGGGCGGAATGTAGCCGAACGTCCCGGCGATGTCGGTCGAGACGTGCGAGTCGTACGCGCTGATGAGGCGCGCCAGGCCGAAGTCCGCCACGCGCGGCTCGAAGTCGGCGTCGAGGAGGATGTTGGAGGCCTTGATATCGCGGTGGATGATGTGCGGGGTGAAGCCGTGGTGGAGGAAGCAGAGGCCACGTGCGGCGCCGAGCGCGATGCGGTAGCGTTTGGGCCAGTCGAGAGCCTCGAGCGCGTCAGCGCGGTTGCGCAGCCACAGATCCAGGCTGCCGTTGCGCATGTACTCGTAGATGAGCAGCTTCTCGTCTCCGAGGGAGCAGTAGCCCAGGAGCGGGACCAGGTGCTTGTGCTTCACCTTCCCGAGCGTCTCCATCTCCGCCAGAAACTCGCGGTTGCCCTGGGAGAGGCCCTGCCCGAGCTTCTTCACGGCCACGACGCGGCCGTCCGGGAGCGCCGCCTTGTACACGGTCCCGAACCCGCCGTCACCGATGATGTTCCGCTTCGAGAAGCCGTCGGTGGCGTGCACCACGTCCGTGAGCGTGAGGCGCAGCAGCGGCTCATGCGCCTCGAACATCGCCACGTCGATGCTCAGCGGCTCTTTGTGCTGCGGGTTCAGCTTCGTCTTCTCCAGGTCCTTCGCCTCCACCTCGCGCTTCAGCTGGCGCAGGCGCATGGCGCCGCAGGCGACGATCAGCGCCGTGATGAAACTGCTCAGAGCGATCCCCAGGATGCCGCCCAGGCTCATATTCCGCCTCCCGCCTCCAACTCCGAGCGCTTGGTTGCGACTCGCAGCGCACCTTGGCGGAATATCGTCGCCGGATAAGAGATTGTACGAGAGGTTCAGAAACTCGAGATCGCATAACGCGACGGGAAATGCGCCTGTGAGTTGGTTGTGCGAGAGGTCCAGGTGCTCGAGTTGCGTGAGGCGGCCGATCTCGGCGGGAATCTCCCCCGTCAAGTGATTCTCTCGCAGATCGAGCGATGAGAGCCCGGAGAGGTTGCCGATCGTCGGCGGAAGTGCACCGGTTAAGAGATTGAAGCTCAAGTTGAGGTGCTGCATTTGGTGCCAGACGGTGGATCCGGAAAACAGACCCTCGACCGTTCCGGAGAATCGATTCTGCTGCAAGAAGAGGCCAACGACAGAGACGAGACGCGATAGGGACGCGGGGATGGCGCCCTCGAGCTCGTTCGCGCTCAAGTCCATGTGCGACAGCCCCGTCAAATTTCCTAGGGACGCCGGAAGCGCGCCGGTGAGACGGTTGTTGCTCGCGTTCAGCTTCACCAGGCTCGCAACGTCGCCAATCTCGGGCGGAATCGCGCCTGAGAGCTCGTTGAACGCGAGGTTCATCCCTTGCAGCTTCCGCATCGCGCCGAGCGCCGCAGGAATGCTCCCGGTGAGGCGGTTGCTCGCGAGGTCGAGAGTCGTCAAATTCGTGAGGTTGGAGATCTCGGGGGGGATCGCTCCAGCGAAGCAATTCTCCGCGAGGCGGAGCTCAACGAGGACGACGCACTCACCGATTCCCGCAGGGATGGTGCCGTTGAGGCGGTTGCTGGAGAGATCCAGCACGCCGTGGTGCTGCACGTAGCTGGAGTCGGGGAAGAACGGCGTGCGAAAATTTGCCGCGAGTTCCTCCGGGATCGATCCCTCGAGGCGGTTGCGCGACAGCACGAGGTAGTCGAGGTTCGCAAGGCGGCCGATCGTGCGCGGGATCGTCCCGGAGAGGGCGTTTCCCCCGAGATTGAGAGTGGTGAGGCGCACGCACTTGCAAACCTCGTCAGGGATTGCGCCGGAGAAGTTGTTCCCCGAGAGAGTTAGCACGGTGAGGCTCGTGAGGTTGCCGATCTCGGCGGGGATGGCGCCGGAGAAGCGGTTGTTGTCGAGCGCGAGGTACGCGAGCGAGGTCATGACGCCGATCGAGCGCGGGAGCTCCCCGTGGAGGTTATTGTCCGAGAGGAGGATCTGCATCAGGGTCGCGGAGCTCCACAGGCCCGCCGGGACGTCGCCCGTGAGATTGTTCTCTCCGAGCGAGAGCAGGATGAGGCTCGGTAAAGCGGCGAGATACTCCGGCACTATGCCGGAAAGATGGTTGGAGGTGAGGTCGAGCTCGGCGAGCGCGGTGCACCCGCGGAAGGTCGCGTCCAAGACGCCGGAGAGCTTGTTGCGGTTCAGCGCCAGCTTCTCCAGGCGCGGCGCGTTGCAAAGCTCCGCCGGAATGGCGCCCGTGAGCAGGTTGTTGTCGAGGGCGACGGTGCGCAGGCTGGTGCATTCCCCGAGCGACGGGGGGATCGCGCCCGTGAGCAAGTTGTTGGACAGCAGCAACGACGTTAGATTGCGCCAGTTGCGCAGCCATGGCGGGATCTCCCCCATCACCTTGTTGCCAATCACGGAAAACGAGATCACGCTCGGCAGCGCCGCGAGTGCACCTGGAATCGGCCCGCTAAGCGAGTTGAACGCCAGATCCAAAACCTACAAAACCTCCAAACACATCACCAACCAACGCGCACATCCACTTCCAGAAACCAAAACCGCGATCATCACCTACCTCGAGCTTGGTGCAATTCGCGAGCGACGCAGGAATGGCGCCGCTGATCCCCACCGACGGGAGGTTCAACGTGACGAGACTCGAGAGCTCCCCGAAGGAGTCCGGGATGGCGCCTTCGAACTGATTCCCGCCGAGGTCGAGTTTCCGAAGGCGCCCGCACCGCGACAGATTCGCCGGGATCGCGCCCGTGAAACGACTATTGCCCAAGTACAAAAGCTCGAGGTTCACCAGATTTCCGATCATCTCCGGGACGTCGCCATGAAACTCATTCTCCCCGAGGTCGAGCTCCACGAGCTCCGTCATCGTCCAGAGCGCCTCCGGCAGCGCCCCCGTCAACGAGTTGTTGCTCAAGTCTAGCCGCTTCACGCCCCGCAGCGACGCAATCCGCGGCGAAATTTCCCCGGAGAAAGAATTACCGCTCAAATCCACATGCTGCAACGCCGCCGACACCCACTCCGGAAGCGCGCCGCTCAACCGGTTCGTGCTCGCCGAAACGTACTCCAAGCTCCCCAACTTACAGATCCCATCCGCAATCTCCCCCTCGAGAGAATTCACGCTCAAATCCAGCCGCTTCAAACTCACCAAACGCCCGAGCTCCGCCGGGACCGCGCCAGTGAACGAGTTCCACGCCAGTATCAGCGTTTCCACCGTCGCCGAGAATCCGCCGGGGACGCTCCCCGAGAACGCGTTGTAGCTCACGTCGAGGTACTTGAGCCGCACGAGCCCCGCGAAATCAAACTCCTCCGCGAGGGAGCCTCCGAGCTGGTTCGAGTTCAGATCCAGAAACTCCAGGCTCCCCATCCCGGCTAACTCCCTCGGCAGCGACCCGGAGAGCGCGTTCCGGCTGAGGTCCAGGTACTGCAGCGCCGGCAGCGCCGCGAGCGCCGGCGAGATGGTCCCCGCCAGCCCCTGCCCGTAGAGCGAGATCCGCGTCACTTCCTGGCGCACACCGCAGCCAATCCCCGTCCACGTGCATGGCGACGACTCCACGGTCCAGTCCGCAAGCGCGCCGCGCGTGACGAGCCCCGCCTTGAATCGCAGCAGCTCGTCCTTGTCAGCTCCCCGACAACAAACAAGAAACGCCACCGCAACGACGGCGCACAGCGTCACTCGCGCCATTGCAACAAAAATATCTACCGTCTCATGCATCAACGGCGAGAATCACCATCTTCATAACATTAAAAACCACAACCTCCATCACGTAGCGAACTATCCAAGACACCGCAAAAAAGGAATACCCACACGAAAAGAAGGTGATCTTGTCCCAGCTGTGAGTACTACTACTACTACGCTGCACCCTCAAGTACTTCACGCAGAAGGAATGTTGATGCAGACACAATAGTAGCAGGACACGACCAACAAACCAGTCGTTATTCCACTCAAGTAGCGCAATCTTATTGAAACCTTCTGCTTCTTCTTCTCCTTCTGCTTCTTCTTCTCACCTGTTCATGTGAGTACACTTTATGATGCTGTCTTGGGTTTCTCGTTTTCTGGAGACTGAAGCATGTGTAGTGCTGCTGCTGCTGCTGCTGCTGCTGTTGCAGAGTGGTGGCAACCCAGATTGGTGCCATGGCTCTGGTTTTTTTTTTTCTGGTGCATTGATTTGGGGTGCCCATGTTCATGGAGGAAATGATCCATTGAGGGTATTGATTACTGCTCATGATCATCTAGCAAGTCAACTGCAAGTCTTCGTCTTTGTACTGTATGTTAGGTAGAGGGTTTTATAGTTATTCCGGTTAGTTTCACCCTCACACGTCGGAAGGTGTGGCCACATGTGTAAGGTAAGGCCCCTAAAACCGACAAGTTGAGGAATGTGCATATATGGAGAGAGGAGATAATTATACTATTTATTTTTCAGTGGTAGCCAATAGAATTACAATTCCAACCCAAGTGATTTCATATTTTTTCGATGAAAATTGAATTAGTTATGAATTTTCAAACTATGCAGCCGTGTTTAGTGGGTGGTCAACAGTAGGTACCCGCCATAACCAACGACCAAAAGTAAGGGTCTTGACTAATAGCAAACCTCTATTTGGAGCTGAGTTGGTGGTTAATGGGATGGAAGAGGATTGGGTATACCCCAATTTTACAGGCGTTGGCTATGGGTTTTTGTTGGTTATGGGGAGGCTAACATTAATGTTGTATTTGAACATGATAAGGGGCGGTTTACGCTACGGACCTAGAACTCGTTCCATGCACAGGTCTAAAATGTGTGATTGGTTAATTGATTGATGGAGCTAGTCACAAATTTTAGAGGTGCGTGGTACGAATTCTTGGTCGGTAGTGTAAATCGCCCTTGAGATTAAGATTGATTGAAACGACGTCCAAATGAAAGATGTTAGATGAAGAGTCTTCAATCTGAAAGCGTAAGTTTTTCTACCTTTTCCGTGTTCTACAGAGTGATATACGTGCTTAGGTATACGATTCCGGATTGGCGTTTGAGGGTTGACCCTGGAAGGGCAATGGGGGACCATATATGATGTCACGTATTTTGCTCTAATGTATTTGAGTTCGGCAAGACGTACATCTTTGGATTCAAGATTCATCTTTCTTTTCGAGGTCATTTTGATTAATCTGAACCTTATCATGCTGAAATACAAGAGCATAGATGTAGAATACATGATCATTTTGCAACTTCTCTAGCATGCAGGAGGTGTAATAATGATATGTGATTGGAATTGTCATGTGTCATTGGATCATGTTCAACACAGATACAAACCTTTGTAACTATTATATACATCAGTTTTTACACTTTGTATGTAGAATACGCAAAAAAATCATCTTCCAACCCAAATGTGGCTTCTCAGACTTTGAAGGAAGGTATGTGGGGGATGATATATACTGCCATGTATTTTACTCTTAGAATACAAAAAATGTAATAAGATTTAGCAAGACACACACCTTTGGATTGAAGATTCTTCAACTCACATCTCTCGTTTGGAAGTCGTTTCAATCAATCTCAAAAATTATCATGTTCACATATGACACAATTATATATGTAGAATATTGTGGCCATGAGTCGGCACCTTATGACGTTTAAGGGTTAACCCTTAAACGTCATTTGGGAACTGTGTATATAGACATGTATTTAAGTCTATAGAATATACTCTATGGAGACTCTCACCTTTCAATTGAAGATTGCTCAACCAAAATCTTTCATTTCGAGGTCATTTCAATATCTGAACCTTATTGTGTTCAAATACAACACTATACATGATCACCCTAGCACTTTGGAACACACAACCCTTAACCCTTTAAGGCTTATGAGCTCATGGGGCATAGGAAAGTCTACAAGTATAATAGATTATGCAGATCATCATTCTATGTAGCATATATATTTCATCACGACTCCACTTCAAAGAAATCACTGTAGTTTGCCCATGTGTTTTTTAGAATGGTTTCTTCTGGATTTCTTGTGAATTATTGAAGTGAATCCTTGTAGATCCATTCTTGTACTCATTTCATTAGCTATAATATGCAGTTTGAATCAAAATAAATCTCCTCTTTTTATAACAACACTAGGTGTGAGAGGCAATATTCACCCTTTCCATTATAACAACCCCTTGAAATAGTAGCCTTTACATGAAGCATGCAGAATCAACAAGGTTGTTGTAAAGGGAGCTTACTATATTGAATTACTATAACTATTTTTAAAACTTGGTTAATGAAAATGAAGCAAGTGGCCATTAAAAGGAAGATATGGATGTGTTAGTAAAGTAATGAACCTATTTACCAAAAAATAATAATAAACCAATGTTGAAACCCAACAATGCTTTTCTTGAGTTTCAAGAGGCCGATACTACACTTATTCTAGAATGTTGTGTTTGAACTGTGTAAAGTAACCTCCCATTGAACTGTGTATAGTAACCCTAGTCAAAAAAATTCACACATTGTCACACATTGTCGGGCAAGGTACCAAAAAAACTTCTTCTTTTCCATATGCTACACCCCTTTTCTACCTCTAAAAATTGGTGTACAAGGAAATAACATCATGCTTAACACAATGGTAATGCCTTTGGGCCTTGTGTAATTTGAACCAAGTGAAGTAAAAGTCTATTGATTCACACAACGCAAGGAAGAAAACGAATCACTTGCCTGCTTGACTTCAAACACTATAATTTTCAATCCATGTGGTCAAAGTTTATAAATTTTTTTGAGTATGATACTTAATAAGTCTAAATTGAGATCCTAGAGTCAAAACTAGAAATGAAAGTTTTTGTTTCCTTCATTATTCGTTGCACTAGAATCCAACAAGTTTGAAGTGTTTTTGGTGTGAAAGTGTCATGGTACGTTAGGAGTCAAAAATCAGTTTCCCCTGAAAATTTTGGTCATGGGCACTATGCGGCAGCTCAACTAGAAGTTAAAATGCCAATGCCTTTTCCTCTAAATTAAGTTAGATGTGGGTTATCAAGGGAGACAAATGCTTGCAAACATCCTGAAATTTTGCAGCCTTGTACTCTCTTTCTGCAGCTTTGAAAGCTCACATTCCAACCCAAGAAAATCTGACACAACCCTGAAGCCGGAATTCCAAAATGTTGCTTTCCAAGTGGCCAGAGTAGCTTAACCCTTTGGCGCCCAGGAAGCCCAAACTGGGACTCCGGAGGTGCTAAAACTCAATTTGCATGAAATCCTCGAGGAACTAGGCTTCGAGAGACGAGGTTCAGATTTGCGCACTCATTACATGAACACTCTCCAACAATCAGATCATGGTTTGGATTTATAGAACTCTTGGAAAAGCTAGGAATACAACACAAAATACACCAAATACACTAAAATACAGTGAATACTATGCCACATACTATGTTGTATTTCACACACATGCACATTGATTTTGGTCTTAAATTTTGATTGAACTTTGTCTTTTAAGATATTCTTCATTGTTTTGTGATTGTTGATCTCTCTCCTCACAAATGAAACTTCTGTTTTGATTTGTATAAGGTTGGAACATTTTTGTATACAATCAAGTAGAAAAAAGCAAAACAATCATCAATGATTGTGTAAGAATATTTTCTTCACATATGATATGTCAATGCGAATCTATCAACCTAGTGCACATGTGAACCGCTCTAATTCAAAGTAAAAAAATTCTTGCAAGAATCTATTCATGGTTCAAGTAGTACACCCTCCAAATTCCACAATTTTCACTACCAATATATGGTAACTTTAAACACTATAATCTATTCCGTCAACCGTTGGATGTTGTGCAAAATTTCTCCAAAGTTCAGGTCATGGGTTAGGTTCAATTTTGTAAGGTTAGATATTAATATTAGGCATTGTATTTCCATCAAATCCGGTTCAAAGAAAAAAGTCAAGAGGGTTTTTCCATTAACATCCCTGGGCGGTAAAGGGTTAACCCATATCAGTTGGGAACCATATATATAGGCACTTATTTTACTATGTAGGATACACTCTTTTTAATCATAGTTTAGCAAGACTTACACTTTTGGATGAAGATTCTTCATCTAACATCTTTCATTATGAGGTCATTACAATATCTAAACCTTATCATGTTGAAATACCACACCGTACATGTAGAATATTGTGGTCACTATATTCTACATGTTTGGTGTGGTATTTGTACATGATAAGATTTAGATATTGAAATGATCTCAAAATGAAAGATGTTAATATAAAGAATCTCCAATCCTAAGGTGTAGGTCTGGCTAAAATTTAATACCTTTTTGTATTCTACAAAGTAAAACACGTGCTTGTTTCTACACTTTCCGACTAACTTGTAAGGATAAAGGAATGAAATTTAGCTTCTTACTCAAAGTTCCAAGTGTAGATATTATAATTTTGTCGAGAACATTATAGTCAGATCCCTCTACAATAGCCCTATTTGTCTTATCGAAATTTGCATATTATAGTGGACGCGGTTGATTATGGATGCTACATGCAATGAATGTCATGAGGGATGACTTTCGGCTTGATGGATGTTGTTGTTATGAGCACACTACTCTTGTAGAGAGAAAATATTTGTTATGAATCCAAGCCGGCTGTTATAATGAAAGGGTTGTTGTATTAAACGTTCTTGAAAAGGGAGTTGACTTTACCATAAGTATGTTGCATGGCTTAAACTAGCGAGAATTGTATCCTCTACCTTATGCTAAAATGTTGTCAGCCATGTAACTTGGCCAAAAATCGAAGAATAGCAAAAAAAACCACTATCATACATTTAACTAAATCTAGAGGAAACAAAAAGTTCAAAAATAATGGTCAGCAATTCGCCGAGAGCTTTCAAAGTATCTTATCACCAATCCACTAAAGCGCATAACTCACTCACACTATAAATATAATCCAAATTGGGCATATGAGATGATTTTGGACATCTTTGGAAAATTCAATTGTCAAAAAGCACCTCATTTGTATGATATGAATAAAATTTGAGTGAGTCATGGCCATTTGAAAGTTGTGAATGAGGAGAAGCATTAGCGAGCCGTTGACATGAATTCAAAGTGTAACCCATTAACGCCTAAGTAGACCACAAGGCCTAGGAGAAGCTATGAGCGTAACAGGTTATATAAAACATCATCTACACAGTGCATACAATTCACCATGACCAGCACTTCACATAAATCACTATAGTTTGTCAATGCCTGCATCAATTGGAGATCAAGGATATGCATTGGAAAGCTATTGCGGAGACCAATATGTGGTCTGAAGACGGCGATGACAACAATCTACCATGGGAAATGTTACAAGACCCAAAATTGACCCGCAAAGGTGCTGAGAGATTAACTTGTGTAAAAGTGATCATATTTTCACTATTCAATGTTCCTTACCCATTCTGTGCGGACAGAGTGGCAGTTGTGAAGGTGAAGCAAATTACGTTGCTGGCATTCAAATTCCGCTTTTGACTGCAGTCGAGGCACTGCTGCTGCACCCATCTGACTGCGTTTCTATGGAACGTTTCCGCAGCGCTCCATGTTATGCGATGTGCTCTCTGCCCGAGTTATCGTACCAGATTCTCATCAATTTCAAACTCGCGCTCCTTCAATCAAATAATCCCGGCTATGGAAATGGCAATCCAAATGTCAATATCCTCTGTGTCATGTGCCAGTTTCTGTGCAAAAGCCTAACTCCAACTTTGCCAGCCTTTGGTGCATAATTTATGTGATGGGAATTCTCGAGCCACTGATTGCCTGTTACCAGCATACTTGTTTTTATTTTTTGATATGTTTTCTCAGTGGCTGGATAAAACGTACATCCTTGTGATGGTGGCAAAATTTCCGGTACAAGTGATTTCTCCAATTTCTACTGTGGGTCGTCTTTAGCGAAAGTTGAATGTGAGAAGAAGGAATGGTATGAAGGATTTCACATTTCATTAGACCCTTGTCTTTCATTGCACTTTTCTAAGGGCTACTTCACACTTGGCCAAGTTGAGCGGCCGTCCGTAAAAAATTTCAGCCCAAACAATGGAGAGAGGCCAAACTTTTTTGCTTAAAAAATACATTAAATTATACATGTTGAAGCCTTTGGCCGGTCGTGGTGTGAAGCCTGAAAGACCAAGTCGAAAAGCCAAACCCCATACCATGTGCAAAGATTCCAATCATTTCTTACTACAGGGATGGATCAATTTTTAGAAATTTTCCTCTCTCTCACTCTTTTACCATGGATTCTAGAAGGGAGCGTATTCTTGTTCTACTTTTGGTTTCCATGGTAGTGAAGTATGTTATAGTGGGCATTTTGGCATTGCAAAAATTTGCTATATTTCAACGAACTGTCCAAATAATGATGATGGCCGTAATTATTGCTCCAAGATAGGGGGTGGATTTTGGAAGGTCTTGTTGGCAATTTGAAAGGTATGGAGGATTTTTGGAACATAGTCTCATGGGGTCTTATTCAGAGAGAGAATTTCAAAAGAATTTGAGGGTTAGTCCATCTACTTTTATGTATTTATGTAATCTTTTGAGGCCTACTTTGAGAAGAAAGGATACATTTCTTAGAAAAATTATTACCATTGAATGTAGGCTTGCTATAACGCTATCTCAATTAGCAACTGGAAATACAATAGCCACGATTGGTGATTTATTTGGGATAGGTTTGAGTATTGCTTCGGTGATTGTGACGGAAGATTTGCCAATTTGTCCTTTTCGTAAGAAGCAAAAACTTGAGTGAATTTCTTGCGGCAAGTTGTGGCCATGCGGTTGAACTATGGAAGCATTACAACCATCCTTGCATGTAATCTCACCCTTGAGTTGCTTCCTACACTCAAGAGAACCAAAAATTGAGCCCAAATGCTCAAAAATGGGAGCAAAAGAACAATTATAGCACATGTTGGAAGCTAAAACAAAGACTGTAATTGCCATAAAAGAAGGAGAAGTGCGTGCAAGTACATCCAAGGAAGGAGGAAGGATGGATCCCCATTGATTATTTTATGAAAAAAAATCAACGGACTTTCAAAGGAAGTTTGGGTCAACTAAAACGGCCGAACCAAGTTTTACTTGGGAGGTTGTCGCCTTGGCGCCAAAACTCTCCAAAAGTGTTGCCATGTAGGCACAATGGTGGACGACAACCTTTGGACTTCGAGCACAAGTGTGAAGACCCAAAGGCCAAATTTTGGCCATTCTAGCAATCTCATTGGTGGAAACTGACGGCCTCTCGAATTGGGCGTTAGGTGTGAGGCAACCCTAATTTGTTCTCCTATGGTTGTGTTTTGGACTTAGTTGCAATTGGAGATTGTTGATAAGTAACATTTGGTAGTTTAATTAACCTTCTCGTTTGTGATAGTCGTGAATTTGGGGCATAATTGAATTGTTCCCATGGTTCTATTATTATTGTAGATCACCTTCAGCTAAAGTTGAGCACAAGAAGGGATGATCTTATGGAGTCCAAAAGTCATTATAAGTCTGGTTGGGCTGTTGTGTTTCTTCTCCCTTTTCTAATTGCTCTCCTATTCTTGAATTTTGGACTTAGATACAATTAGTACTTAATCCTTAAACATCTCAACGGCCCATTGGTGGCCAGAATAATCTACATCTATGGTGTTGTATTTGAACATGATAAAGTTCAAATATTGTAATGGCCTCATAATGAAAGATATTAGTTGAAGAATCTTCAATCCAAAGGTATTAGTCTTGCTAAACTTTAACCCCTAAATGACAATTTGTCCCTCCGGGGGACAAGTCAATTTTGGGCAGGTTCCTAAAAATCCATTTTAAGATGACTTCTTGAAACTTGTACTGCTAATAGAAATATGTGTTATCTTTGTGGGGATTTTTTTCTTTCCTTTTTTGGACTTACAAGGAAAAAATTATGGTGCTTCAAATATAAATAGCTCGATTCTTTTGGCAGCTCGGTCGGGTAATATAGAGATGAACAATGCTGCTCTAGAGTTGACAACTATGCGCTCTTGAGGTGAGTAGTGGTGAAGAAAGTACTTGGCAACCTTCATTGTTTTCACTTAAAAATGCATAGAAATTAAGGATTTTACTTTATTTGAAAAATATAATTTTCTATTTTTATAATATGACATAATAATTTCATTTTTATAATAATTTTATTTTTATAATATCCAAATGGTGAATGTTGGATATTAGATCCAACAACTATTTCTCTATTTGAAAAAAGAAAATTTCTTTCCTAAGTGAAGAGCCTCTCTCTATACCCCTAGTCATTGCAGGTCCATAATTCTTATTGTAAACACCTCCATTGCTTGTGATTTTTGGCGTGGTAGAACAAAGATCCATTGAGTCTATGCATTGTGTGATGGAAAAATGTGCAATTATCTTGAGTCAAAGTATCAATGCAATTGTAGGAGCCTACCCAAGATCTGTAAAAAAGAAGCCACCTGAAGATTTTGGGTCTTTAAGGTTTTTTGAAAAATGTGATTAAAAAAAAAGAGACCTTAAGAAGCCTATGATGCCTCAAAATATGAAAAAATTACTCTTTTTTTACATTTTAAAAGAATAAAATGTTGTTACCTTCTAAGGGACCAAGTTTGCTATAAACACGCAATTAAGCAATTATGCACTTGGCCTTTTAAAAGTGCACTTAGTGACAGCGGCGGCCAATGCGTTGGATCAAATTAAGTTTTGTTTCATTTTCTGATTTTAAAAAAAAAAAATTAGGATCTGAGAACAATTTTCAATATAACCAAAAATGTTAATTCAATAAAATTTTTTTGGCATTTTTGACAAATTTGATATGGAACTTGGTTACAATTTGATAAATATTTGTTTCATACTTAATAGTATGTTTTTGGAAAGAAGCTTGTCAAGTAACTATAGAAAGTATGCAATTATGTAAACTAAAACACTGCGCAATGAATGGCAATTGATTTGAATATATTACTCATGGAACGTGATACTTAAGAAGAAGAAAATCAACATATTGCATATATTCTTGCGCTTGGTGATGTAGTCAAACAATGGGAAAAACCTCTCGGATTTATTGGTCAATTGTTACCAAACGCCTTACATAACCAAGTGGAAGACTACTCTTGCATATATCCTACATGCCAATCACCATACACTCATTGTAGTATACTCCTTTACTACATATCATTCAAGGCTGCTTGCAACCGCTCATTGTCAATTGCTTCGGTTTGCATTGCAATATATTCTAGTATGTGAGCCTTAGCCGACTGAAAAATCCGAATCTTGCTTTCAACTTGCGATCCGAATATATTTCGCTTTCTCCTCCGGAAAACGCTAGCCACTGTTCTTTCAGGTTCGTCTATCCACGAAAAGATGCATGCCTCTTTTTCTACCCAACTATGGCTCTCACACGTGGGCTCCCAAAATGCATCCATGCAATTTGCATATCGTTGTGCGGTGGACCCTGTTTTGTCAACATTTTCTCTTTGCATGATGGGCCAATACCAACAAACCTTCATTTTATGACTCCTTTGATTTTTCCCATCTTCAATCACCTTCCCTACATAGAATGGTATACCACCTTCAACCTCAGCTCTATCAACACTCAGGGCTACAAATTGTCCACAATTAATATCTGATTGTGGATTGAATGGTGGAAACGGGTCGTGATTAACTTCATCCCCTGCTCCTTGTTCGATTCGTTCATGGTTGCGTTCCGTTCGTTGCGCCCTACGCACTGCTTGATTCGATGGTCTTCCTCTACGCGGACCAAAATATCCTCGAGAGTCTGCATTTGGAAGTATAGCCACAATTTGGTCCACGACGGTTACTTCGCGATTTTCGTAGCCTGGGCCGTTGACTTCATCCAATGAAACAGGTTCCGCAGTTGCGGTATTGGACACATCTGAAGGCCAAAACGGTAAAGAATGATGCTCGTTGCTACGGTCTTTGTGTGGAAATTTGGCTAAGTACAGTTTCAATTTCTCGGCCTCCACTTTAGCATCACGGTTCCTTTCCACATGTTGCAATCTTTCAATGCACCTCTGTTTATAGGCAATGAAGTCATCCAACGCTTTTAGCTCCCGTTCGTCCGCTGCAAACACATTTGCAAACGCTGGTCGCTCATCTCTATTTGGCAGCGACCTCAAAGTCTTTGTTCCGCTCTCCGGTCCCCAAGCATCATTGCAGTAATGTTTGTGTTGCACTCGAACTTCGTGGGTCCCATTTCTATCATCTATATAGAATCGCATGTGGTGTGGAAATGTTATGCCAACCAATGAATCTGGACCTGTTAGTAGGTGGGGTGTTATGAACTGTTTCCAATCCCACACATTCTCTAACAACCGTGCCGTGACAAATGCCTCTGTAGGAGACGTTCCCCGTTCGATAAGGTTAAGCATTTCTTTTAAGGATTCCACGTCCGATCTCTTCAAAGTACTTGATATACAACTGAAGCGTTGATCAATATCTTCATGTGTATGGCCAACTATAAGGAATGAGAGTTCCACCTCTTGAAAAAATCCCAATCCCACCAAGGATGCGCATAGAGCAAACATATAGATGTTTTTATTCTCACGGGTGCAATTATCTGCTTGGATGCGCAATGTTGGTGGCAAAAATCCCTTCCTCCGCAATACGTCTCCAATCACATACAACAACGTGCTCACGACCTGGTTGCTGTCATGTTTGTGGTAAGCTCCAAACCATACGTCGCAATACAAACCGATTCCATGTACTAGAGCCCCGCATAGATGGGTCTTCACAAACCGGTGTTCAATGTTCTTTACGGTTTGACGCATTCTTGGTACCATGGTTGTGTTTTGGTCCATGCCATCCACAATGATGCACATGTACAACTCAGGGTGGATATAACACGACCTCTTGAATATCCAATAATGCCTACGTTCCTCCATCTGGATGCGTAGATGCAACATAAACAATTCTTTGATCCTAATCCTTGCATCGGCATTGGTTGTGCCCTCCATAGCACATTTATATTCCCAACAATGATAACACTTTGAGAACCTTGAGAATGGTGGAACCTGGACATGGGGATATCTCAAACGCCACATCCTATGGAACGAGCTAATTGAAATGGTATCTCCATTGCATATTCTCTTCACCTCTTCATTCACGTAATTGCATACGTCAAATTTTATTGTATTCATAGGAAGGAGAATAAGAGGCACCACTGTGTTGTCATCTTTACGGCAAATAGAACGATGAGGTTGAGGACATCCAGCTTCTTCCACAAATGATTTGAAGCAAGCCTCCGCAGCAGACATTCTAGTGCTCTCTCTAATCGGATTCGATAGTGTGTTACCGTGGATTGCCGTCACTCTACCGTATATTAAACAATCTTTCTTCAACTCCTTAAAACGCCGTTGCGAATAACCAACCCCAAGAGCGTAGCAAGCATTGCAAACAGGCCTGCCATCTAACTTCGTCTCAAATTTATCCCGACGAAATCCTTCCGTTCGTGTATAAAAAGAAACCAACATTTGTCTTATCCATGTACTTCGGATTGAATACTCTAGTGCCCAAGCATTATATCGCATGTCTAAAATATGCCTTGCTGGAATGTCCCTCAAACAATTTTGCTTGCATCCTCCCTGTGCTATTGCCCTTTCCACGCCTGCCAAAGATACCTTACTTGCTGCAGTTCTTGTCACATTTGACTCGTTTGAAACTATCCTTCTTCTATTCTGCATAGAATAAGGTCGGCGCGCTCTTCTAACGTGAGCAAATCCCTCCACATGGGGCAAATCTCGAATGTTAGAGGGGGTGCATTGAGAAAATGGTGAACTCTCATCAACGGGGTTTGAAGTTTGGCTACTCCACGGAGATCTTTCATTCAATTCAGGGGTGATAGATCGCCCTTGAACATCAAATCCTGGGGCCATTGTCCGTGTAGGTGAAATATGAGATCTATCTTCACCATGGGCATTTGGGAAATTAGGTGTTGTGGCCAAGTCACGAAGCAATGACCGGTTCCAACGAATGATCAGGTCCATACATGAACCAAGCCGTTCACCCACAACTTCTCCTGTCCAATGTAATGCATCGTCAACCCGAATTACACGCACTGCCACCTCAGATGGAAACATTCTACATCCATGCAATACCATTCCACTTTCAAAGGCATGCTCCCTTTTTCCCAAACCCACGACAATGCCTATTTTGGAGAGCAATTCTACAGTCCTTCCCGCTTCAAAATCACCTATCCCAACCGATCTCTCTTGAATTTGGCGCGCCCGTGCTGCTCGTATCAACCGAGCCCCCACTGAACTATTAGGAAGGATATTTGATCTACGAATGTTTGGAGGTTCTAAAGGAATTTGGGATGTTCCGCTTTCCATCGATACTATTTGACAAATATAGACACGACAGTGGAAAAATTGTCAAAATATATATATTTTTTTTCAATTCAAAATCATCATTCATCCATCCAATAGACTACTCACTGATAGACATATACTTATACTCTCACATGTAATGATTGATTATTTATAAGATTCACAAGCAGAGCTAATTGGACAAAATTGCAATTTCAAGTGATCCAATATAAAACACAATACATATGATACATCCAAATAACCATCATATCAGTATAAGAAGGTATTCCTGACCTGGATTTTAATTGTGAGTATCAGAGGGCGTGGTACCGGAGTTCAACGTCGCTCTATATGACGGTATCACCAATCAGTCTTCGTTGCTAAAACTTGTGCTCTTCTTTTCGTTCCAAAATCTTTACGACCTGACTATAACAAACACATTAGTGTCATTATATTATACATGATGAAAACAACCTAAAATCTTCGTATATCAACTCCTAAGATTCATTTACAATTTTACATTAAATATAAGTACTAATTGTTGATCCTACTCCAAAGTGTAAATTAGAAGTCAACAACATTTATTTGATGTCCTAATTACTACATCTCAACAATGATCCATTGATCAATATAATTATCAAAAGGACATAAATGTTGGCCGTAGAGCTTAAAAGATTATAAGGTTTGAAGTTGAGGAAAAGATTCATTCTCATCCCTACTTTAAAGGTATAGGATCAAATTTGACTTCACTTTGTATTTCATTTTTGCACTAAAGAAAGTCTAAATATTCTATTGTTTTGTTAATAGTTTTTGTTAGTTCTTTAGAACCAAGTTTAAGAGGTAGAAAATAAAAGCGTATTACAAGAATAATGTGCAATGAATACAGATTCATTATTTGCTACATCGTGATATATTACTTTGAAAATGATAATATGTTCTAGAATGACAATTGTATCGGTTAAGAAGAAATTTATCACTAATAAATATCAAAAATAATAGAAGGGAATGCTTTGAAGATTTATAAGCTTTTTTTACTATAGAAGGTATGGTTTTTTCCAATCATTTTCCTGAAAACATTTGACTCAGATTTAGATCTATATACAATTAGAAATTCACACAAAATATAATAATTATTTTCTAGTCCATTCTAAAAGTCTTAATTTTCCTTTATGGGTATCGAAAATCTTAATGGCAATAGAGAGTAATAGCAAAAGTTGTAAGTTCCAATATTAGGTATGGACTAACTTTCAAACCATCAACCCAAATACAATAATTTAAATACCTCCAAAAAATTGTTGTGAAGGACATTGTTATATTAAAATTTCAATGAACGTAAGTATCGTTAAGGAACAAACCCCTAAATTTCCAAGCCTTTTTCCATCAAGAAACACCCCAAAACTACCACAACTAAAAAGTGGCAAAGCATCTAATTTTGACGTCTAATTGAAAAGAAATGAAAAATAACCAATTCACGTTTTACCATTTTTGTAACACAAATATGGAATACTTTGATAATCCAAACGGTTGATTCTAAGGTTTTCACCACATATTGTGGTAAAAAAAATAATGGCAAAGACTTTGAAGATCTCTAGTTTTTATGTAGAAAACAAGTTTTTTTCCCCCTTCCTCAAAATGTCTAAAAATGTTCGACTTGGGTTAAAATGTACTTTTTACAGTAAACAATAAAAAATTTGGTAAGAAAAAAAACGGTAATATTTATATGTATAAAAGTAGATTGTTTGACCATAAAATAATATTCTTTATATGTATAATAGTAGGGTGTTTGACCACAAGGTAATATTCTTAAAAGAAGGTAATATTTTGTACACGTATAAAAGTAGAGTAGTTAACCACAAAGTTTAGAAATCCATATAAGGCAGCCGTTTCATAATAGTGAGTCTCTTTTTTACAATCATCCAAAGGTGAGCTCCACATATCATGTTTTTAGATGTTTTTAGATGTTTTCAGATGGTCAAGATTTCTACTTCATCCTATCATGTTGTTCACTGGTTTTTATGTGATTGCAGGTTCAAAGCGGAGAGTAGCACGTCCTTTCTAAACTACTCAGGTGCACCATCATTCTAAACTACTTAGAATTTGATTTTGTTTGTGTTATATGCTGTGAACTTCAGTTTAGGGTTTAAGTTTGGGTCATTACTTAATTGGAAAACTTGAGACACTACATCTGAAAACCCTAATTATCTAAACTTTGTTGGCGATCTGGAAACCCTAATTTTTGGAACCCTAATTTCGGCGGCGCCGCCATTTTCATGGCTGGACTTCTCACCTCAGGGGGGTGCGTACGCGGGGTGTCGTTAGCTTTCGATTAGTGTCTTAGGTTTTCAGCTAGGGTGTCTTAGGGTTTCTCCTAGGGTGTTTTAGGGTTTCACCTCGAGAACAAGGTGCGAGTGTACAACGTGTGAGTGAGTGAGTAACGCTCCAAGCTACGTAGAAAACCTGTGAGTGAGTGAGTGACGCTCCAACTCGCGTGAACAACCTGCGAGTAGATGAGTGAAGAACGTGCAAAAAACCAACAAGGTACATGAGCAACTCGCAAGCAACATCACCAACTTCCGAACGTCCTAACTAACCTACTGGTCCTCTCTCCTCACTTCACCCTCATCTCTCTCCTTCTCTCTCCTCCATGTGTTGTGCGTGTCGAAGTCGGTAGGATGACAACAGCTAGGGTCAGAGCGACATTGGCAGTGTGGGCGGGCTAGGGTTTGGCGTCGGCAATGACGAGCGGGCTCAACTCTCTCACGGCCTGTGCGTACGCAGGGGGCTCTTAATCGTGCCGTTGCTCTTGGTTGATACCCCTTCCAGAGTCCATTGATACCCATCGTTTAGGCATATAACTGGTCATACCCTGATCCAGTCGTATACCCGGTCAAACCTTGCATCGCTAAAAGGGGGAAAAAAAAAAAAGAAAAAAAAAAAAAGAGAGTTTTTTTTCCATAGATTTGGACGAAACTGAAATGCCTATAAGTAATTTTCAACAATTCAAAACAACTTGAATTTTTTTTCCCTTGTAGATTGAATCTGGAGGTATCATCCCAATTTTTTTCGGATTTTTTTGATTTTTTCTCTTTTTTCTAAAAATCCTCAAAGGTCGCTGAAATCACCATAGTGAAGATTTGCAGAATTTCTTCCGATTTCGTAGATTCTGGCTCCAGCTCTAAATCTGAATTTGAGTCATTAACATGATATTTTGTGATTTTGAGTCCAAATAATGAAATGAAGTTTATGAAGCCTACTTTCCATTCCAATTTGAAAATATGAAAAATTTGAAAACAATTCAAAAAAATTTGTATAAATTTTGTAAAAAAGTCCGGGCATACTTTAGTGGTTTATTTGCTGAAATTAGCCAAGTCCGTAATTCTTTAATTGCATATTAATTTCAGATTTAGAGCGGAAGCCACTTTTTGGCATTTCATCCGCAAGTTTTCATCCACTGTTTTCATTCCTTTACTGGCATTTAACTCGTTGATTTTTTGCCTTTTCATCCGCTATGTTTTTTCCTCCTCATCCGTTGTTTTTACAAATTTCATCCGTTGTGATTTTCCATCAGCTGTGAATCGTCATCCTCTGTTTTCATCCGTGCTACGATTTTCATCTTTTGTGGATGAAACTGTAATTTCCGCAGATTCACTTAACAGTGAGTTAATAACTTCCAAAATAATAATTTTTTTGGAATTCCAACTTCGGATTTGAACTTTTTAGGTGTGTTTTCATCTAGTGTGAAAGAAAAAAAATCGGACTAATGATTTTAAAAATTGACATTTTGTAGAGTCTTAAAAATTAGGGGTTTACCTTTACAAGTCAAGGAAGCCACATTTGAGTTGTAACATGATGCTTTTGTGTATTTTTCTTAGAAGGTGTAAGCATTGATGTATATGAACATACACCGTATTGACGATTGTATATTGTTTGTGATTATGATCAGGTTTCTTGTATGTGACATCATGGCGCCACCACTTCCAATCGAAAGGCGCTGGGAGGAGTATGGTTGGTGGATTGCAGTAGAGGCGGAGTCGAAGCCAGTATTGTGGCTCACGGAACATCCATTTCAAATAGGGATGCGCACATCAGCATTGGGGAAGCCCTTCGCTGAACTTCGTGGAATTAATCTTCGACCAGACGATATGGTCTATGCAGTTTGCGAACCGGGGGTTGGCCAAACGGCATCAAAGACTTCTCTTTCAAAGAAGTTGCTCCTAGCACCTGTTCCTACAGATCTCCTTCAAAATTCAAGGCGGGTGAATAACATAACCTCGTTACAGACGTTTTGGCTCAGCACGGATCTTGCGGTGCGCACTGCTAGGCATGAGCATGTGTTGGCATGTTTGGCGTTATCTGAAGAGGATGAGGCACGCGCTAGAAGATTTATGAGTGCTCATACCATGTACGAGGCATTACGGCGGACGGAGCCAGAGCGTGCAAGTGTTGAGCGTGCAAGTCTACCAGCGGATCCAGAGGAGACCGAGCCCATTTATCGCGCATTAGCAAGGCCGACACAGTTGGATTGGCGGCCGTCCACTGAACTGCCACCATCGCGTGTTCGTGCACCAACAAGTGGTCGTCCATCTAAGCGCCCACGACGTGAAGAGGGCAACAGAGCTCCAGATTCTGATGGACGGCCGTCGCGTGGCCGTTCGGAGACATCGCGTGGCCGCTTAGAGACATCGCGTGGCAGGGCCTCGACATTGCGTGGCAGGGCATCGACGTCGCGGGGCAGGACATCGCCATTGCGTGGCAGGGGCCGTGAATCGATAGCTGGACAAGCCGAAACTCATCGTAGATCCTCAACATCTACAGCGGGTGTCTCTATGAGTTTATCGGCCATGGATGACGACTTGCACAACTATTCTGATCAGTCATTGGGAGATTAGGAGGAGGAGGCAAACATTCCAGCAACCGTTCCAACTTCTAGGCATTTGAAAGCGCCCGTACCTACGAAGGAGGAAGTTGCGAGAGGTTCTATATGGGGCGACATTGTGTTCAAGGCGCACATTGACCGCATCGTCGAAGTGGTGAATCCGGAGACAAACCATCGGATATTGTCACAGAAGAGGAAATCAGAAGTGTATCACTTCTTACGAGATCCCCAGAACAGGACCGGAGTGAGTAAATTGGTACTTCGTCCAATCCGGTACCTCGTGGATATCACTACCGACACTGGCATGGTTGAACGTGAGGGAGTGGATATCCCGGTTACTGGAGCAGCACGAGAGTTTGAACGGATGTTTTTAAGCCATGCGGGTGCTTCTATACACGGTACTGCGGGCTCTCAACTATCTTGGCTTCAAGAGCGTATCATTTGGGAGCCTGTGGACGGGCAACACGTCGTAGCTGCTTCCAAGTATGCGAAGGAGCAGTGGATGAGCGGCAACATCCCTCTGTCTGAGTATCAGAAGACGTTTGAGGAGCGGGAGGCTACCTTTGTTGTGTACGATGATCGACGACTTTACATTAACAAGTCAGTACAGGTCAATAATGTGGAGTGGCAAAGAAAACAACTTTCCACAATGAATGAGGATTTGGTGAAGCTCCGACAGATATGGGATCTGTATGGTAGGCCTGATAGCTCGGTTCGGGCGGACGATGAACGCAGGGCTATCGCACTGGTGAGCGCAGCAAGTGCCGTGCGGAAACTGCCTCACAGAGATGACAACAAGATTACAATGTCCACATTGGCAAAGGTCATGGAGGACCTAACCAAGCATGCTTGGAATCCCAGCAATGAGTGCTTTGAAGCTGCCCTTCAAGTCAGCAAGGACTACGAAAACGGCTTCTTGTTTTACAACAAGGATGAGGAGAAGAGATGGAAGGCTTTGGCACTGAAGAAGAACTTGGATCCGAATGCAGATGTTCGACCGAGGCGGAAGCGGATGACCGGGCATTGGTTGAGGCCGCTTGGGAGACTTCCAGATTCGTACTATCTGGAGGTTGCAAAGGCATGTACAGCTAAGCCAGTAGGCGAGGATGGACGTAGACCTCGTCAAGCACTTTACTTCAACGGCGTTAAAGACCAAAATCCAAGGACTCGTACCCTTGCCGGTGTATGTGAGCGCATTATGAGACGAGAAGCGGTGATGAATACCATTCGGTGGTTGATGGTAGAGAACAAGGAATCTTCACCGAATTCCATGGAAGAGTTCTTTCGTATATCTGTACGGAAGTATTTGCCAGGAGGCAAGGAGCAACTTGACAAATTTGCCGAGCTGTTGGATAGCAAAACAAGAACCAAATGGGGTGCGCCGCAGCGAGAGAAGGTGTCAAAGCTGAAAGACATAAGCGACCTCGTCCCTCTTTTCATCAAGGTACATTATCAGGTTGTTGCAGCAAAGGGGCAAGGCCAGAATGTACCATCCGTACGTGAGGGAGTTGCAAACACTGCCAATTGGGAGTGGCAGTTGCATGTTCGGAGGCCAGGCCAGAACGACACACAGGATCCGCTTCTGATTCGGTGTAGAAGAGGACTATTTCGTTCAGAGTATGCGGAGTTGACACGACCATACCTGTGGATTATTGATTGTCGCCGTGGCGGTGGAAGGCATGGCAACGGTCATTGGGAAGATGAACAATTCACCAGAATCTTTGCACAACTGGCGTTATGGATGACGACCGTTGAACGATGGAACGTCATTTTCCTATTACCACCGGCTGTGTTCGCCACGGAAGAGCTGATTACGAAGTTGAAGCTCCCGGAGGGTTGCTCTCATCGGCGTGGATGTTGGGCGTTTGGTCAGACCTTGGTTGATCATCCTCTGAACTTTACAGAGGGAGGGCGCTTACAACAAGCAGTTGAACCAATGGGCGATATCATTATCTGTCTCCAACATCCAGCTGGATTGTCTGTTGAGGCGAATTTTATTACTGGCCGCCGTCCACTTCCTCTTTTATTTGATGATAACCATGGCGGAGCACGAGAGCCTTCTGCTGTTGATGCTCTCGAGAGATCTCCATCTGAGTTATCAAGACTGGTGGGTTCGTACTTGCCTCGGGGTTGGGGTTTGGTGGTATGTAACATGTCAACAGCGATTCCGACTATACTACACTCGGATTTCCAGGGATCTGAGATCATTGTCATCGACGATTGCAGCGAGAGGATTTTGTTCTTCTACGGTGAGTTGACCAACAACTTCCAAGGGCATTTGTTGATGTCTAACAACATCGATGGAACGGACAATGCTTCCACTAGTGTGGATGCTACCGAAGATGCGATTCCTTTACGAACGGAAGGTGACGATGATGTGGATTTCTACACCCATTTGAACGAAAGATTGCCACGTGAATATGGGACGGACGAATCCACGCCTGACAACCGCTCGCTCGACTCGCAGCGAAGCAGTGAAGCAGAAGAAGGGGAAGACGAGGAGGACGATGAAGAGGAAGACGAAGGTGAAGATGGGGGAGCACCTAGGAGAGACGTGGTTCTAACAACGCCGCCGCCGCATGTGGGAGTTTGTGTACATGAGACACCTGTTGGAATGGGGGATGATACCAGGGTACTGGATGTTCCTTCAGAGGCACCAACAGATGGGATGAACACATCCATTTCTCAGCTGTCAGAATCAGAGCAGTGTACGACCGATTCTCTCATGTTTTTTTCGGAGTTGAGTAGGGGTGGACAGTCTTTGGGGCCTACTCCATCAGAGCTTGGATCTGCGACACATGGGAGCGCTGAAGGTATTGGAGGTGGCACTGGACCAATATTGCCATCTGTTTCAAGACAGAGCGAACCGGAAGATGTTGCTGAATTTCGAGAGACCTTCACTGCACCGATGACATTTAGGGATGGCTTCTATTATGATGCAGATGGCGTAAGGCACACGCGGCACGGCGACCCTGGCAGCTACAGATATGAACAGTCTACATGAGTCAGTCTTGGAGATAGTCCGGTGCGAGAAGAGGAGTTGGCTGAAATGGTAAATACTGCCATGGAACACGCTACGGGAGTAATATCTCCATAGGATGATGAAGACTCTGAGGTCATACCATAGCTAAGCATACATAATGTTTAGGTGACTAGTACAGTGTGATTGGTATATTTGCTTTAGAGACGGTTTGTTTGATTGTAGTATATGATCTTTGTAGTATTCAATAGTTATATCATGTATGGTTTTATATATATGAAAAATATAGAGTTCTAAACCTCACACTTCATCATTGTATTGCGTGCTTTATCATTACATCTCCTACAAATTGTATTTGTAACACGACACTAATATTTATTTAAATTCATATAAAATTTATTTCATGCAACAAATTGTATATGAATAGTTTCTTGTAAGTACATGGTCAATGTAATATTGTCAATGGAATAAAAATGAAATACCATAATCATATATTATGCATAATCTTACCGAAATGGTGAAAATGATTTACTTGTGTACACATTGAGAAACCAATATTCAATGAAATTGTCACAAAAATATAGCAAAAAAAAATAGGGATTGTTGGATTTTTTTTCCTTCCAAAAGACATTTCCGCTCAAAATCTTGTTGTTATTGAGCGCCAATTAGCGCACTTGGCCAAGTGCATAATTGCTTAATTGCATTATAATAATGGGTTTAAGAATTTAAGAATTTAGGCAAGACTTATAAAATACTTATAATGTCAAACTTCAAGTTTTTTTAAAAAAGACTTTTACATAAGAAAAGAAGGTACAAAATCTTTAAAATATATAACTTTGTTTTTTACCAAGACATCAAATTAAAAAACTAAGTTAGTTCAATTAGTATTTCTACAAGGGTTTGCAGTTTGGTCACTTATGCTACCTAATTTCACTAACTTTAAGTTTTACATTCAAATCCAACATTTAAAAAAATGTATCAAACAAAATTCCTTCAATAATGCACAAAAAATTCCTTCACTTCAAATGCTAAGCTGGACCCTCGTTACAATAAAGAAAATATGCTATATTCTTCCAAATTGTATGTTTGATCTAAAAGTTTTTTCAACTATTGGTCTTTTTAATAGTCTAAATAAATACCATTTGGTTAACGATGGAAAAATCTTATATAGCTTTATTTGATTTTCTCGTCGTTTTGGCATAGATCATTTAGAATATCTTAGTTGACTCTTTCAATGGTGAAATATATAATTCAACATTGCTTGCATTTGAGATTTATGAAATGTTATAAATATTTGTGTTAAAGAAAGCACTACTATGTGAGGGTATAACAACATTGTTTAATATTTTAGGAAGAATTGAAGACGCAATTGAAGCAAATTTTGGTATTAGAAGGTTATGTTTAAAAAATCCAAAATTTCCATGACTTAGGACTTCAAAGTGTGAAAGACATGCTTTCATGTTAATAACAAGAAAACATTTGATTTGATGCAATCAAGTTCAAAAATGACAATTTTGTGGTTGGAAACATCACATTAAGGTTGTTGTTTGTGTGGTATTTTGAAATGATTTTGGAATATTTAAATCCTCTATACATCCCTTTCAAGAAGTTATCTATTTCACATTTGAAATGTACCATTTTGATTTTTATTATATTCTCTACCTCCTATCTAATTTTGTATTTTTAAAACCATCAATATAAATATTTTTTATTTATTAATTTGATATTTATTCTTTCTTCTCTTAATCTTTATGCTACCAATTTTGCACACATGCTATCTAAGAAGTTATAATCAAGTTTTAAAATTCCAAACTCATCCAACCATTTTTGTACAAATGGGATATATAAAAGACAATGACTATACAAAAATTACTCCAACTATTTTGTATATAAAATTTAATTTTATAAACAAATGTGGAACTAATTGGTACATTTCAAATGCAGAAATAGAATAAAAAATTGATCAAAATGGTTCATCAATTTCACATTTAGATTATAACACACAATCTAAAACATCCAAAGATTGTTGTATTATTTGTAAAGACATCCAAAGTTTCAATAAATTGAGTATGTTTGAATAGGGGAGGGATCAAAAAGAAATATTTGGAAGGTCATTTCAAAACTTTTCAGATTTTATTGCAAAAAAATGTATTATAATATCTTTTGCGGTTATAATTTGTTAATAATTAGTATTGATTAACATTTTTGCAAACATGTTCATTTAAGGGGCGCTTTACACTACGGACCATGGAGATTGACCACGGCCCTCTAAAATATGTGATTGGCCAAGGAAGTCGTCCCGGTCCAAGTTCGCTTTACACTACCTTGAAAAAAGGAGATTAACCACGGAGTTCGAGGTTACCTTAATATGCTATTTTCTGCCGAGTAGATAATGTTCCTTGGTCCAACGGGTTTTTCGTCGAGTCGAGGCAAAGAGGTCGGCTCGACGGAAAATAAGGGGGCCGTTGGGTTGAAAATCAATGATTGGCTGAAAATCATTTTTAAAAAAATTATTTTTTCCCGTAATTTTTTCATGTTACCATAGGACGTTGGGATACAATTTTTTGACATCGTTTTTTTGAGATTGTTGGAGTGTAAGAGAAGTGAACAAAGGCCGTATGTCCCGTTTTCCTCCCTCTCTTGTGTATGCACTATTTTGTGTTGATTTTTGCATGTTTTGTGTTGTTTTTTGCATGCTTTGTGTTTTTTTGCATGTTTTTTTTGTTGTTATTGCCAAGATTTTCTCCCTACCTTTTCTTTCAATGGAGGAATATAGTGTAGACGGAGAGTGTAGAGATTCCAAAGGGCACACATGGTCGCAAAACTCCGAATGGATGAAATTTGCAACACCATTTTCTTTGCCTCCAAGTAATGCACCATCTAGAATTGCTCAAGTGCAATTCTAGCATGGGCCGAATTTGCCCAATTTGCATCCTAGTGCATTTCTCCCTACTTCTACAAATTTTTTGAGAAGACTCCCTCATAGTGAAAGAGAATTAGAGGAGATTGGCACCCAAATCCCACATAGTGAGCTCATGAGAGGAAAGGAGAGGAAGGTGAAAGAAGAGGAAGGTGCAAGAAAGGTGTCCGAAGCGCCTCCAAAGAAGAGAGGTGGTCCAAGAAAAGAGAAGATTGCCGTGAAGGAAAAATCGAAGAAAAAGGCGAAGGCAACCGTGATTCAACTTGAAGAATTGGATGACGAGGACGCAACTCCTACAAAATGGAAGGATTACAAAGTCGAAACCTTGATTGCAATAAGACGCGAGATGGACCAAGAATTTGCAAGAACAATAAACAAATAAGGTATGAAATTTTTGATTTTTTTTGCAAAACGTTGGATTTTTTGTGGCGAATGCTAGCAAATGAGGGCGTATGTGGGCCGTATGATGAGGCCATAGAAGGCCTTGGACTTAGCCGCATGCCCATGGAACGACTTTCGGCAATAATAATCTTCTCCACCCAACAATTGGCGCCAATACTGCGATATGCGATCCATCTATTGCGCTTACAACATATGGAATGCCATGTAGAGCTTCAAATTCTTTAGCTAATATCCTAAACTGCAATTCACTAGGCATTTGAACAAATATTTGTTGCAAATGTTGTCTACGGCTTTACAAAATTCTCTCACAATTTTTGAAACCGTACATTCAGCAACCCCATATAAATCCCTTACAAGCAATTGTCCATTGCCAGTTCCTAACCTTGTCAACAAAATTGCAATTCTAGTTTCCACAGAAATTGAATTCCTGAAAGGTGTATCTTGTTTTTGCAAAAATGGCCCTAACTTCTCACAAAGAAATATGAAAGTAACATATTTAACTCGGGTTGAAACCTTAAATATCCCTTCAGTGTATGATCCCAACAATAATCGATATGTAAATCCACCTTGTCTTGCAAAACTCCAAATGCTCCGTATTCCTTGTCTCGTACTCTCCAGAAACATGCTGAAAATTGCAAATTTCTCCCACTCTCCTTGTTAAATCAGTGCTTGCATGCTCACAACGTGTGAAAGAAGCATGTGCAAGCACATATACAACCCTAGCATCAACACAAGGTCCCTCCTCCCCTCCATTGCAACCCTAGTTGCTCAAATTTCAAGAGAAGAAGAAAAGAGGGAAGGTGGAAACAAGGAGGAAGAAGGGGAGGGTGAGAGAGTGAATGACGAGGTAAACTCCAAATTTGCCCTTTTTAGATATAAATTAAAAAAATCAGCCCATACTTGTCCCGGTCCAAATCCACTTTACACTATGAGAAGTGACCAAGACACTCAAAAAATTATTTTTCATTTTTCATGGTCATGGCTCTAGACCAAGAGCCGTGACCATGAAAATAAATGATTTCTCTTGTTTAATCCTCATGGTCCATAGTGTAAAGCGCCCTTAAGTAACAAAAAAAAATTGGATGGAGAACCTTGTGTACATGAAAAGTAAGAATTTCTGTTATGATATTGACCTTTTTGGATAAACATTTCAAAGAAAAAAAACAACATAATTAATTTTTTATGATATAGATGTTTAAATTAAAAATTCAATTTTTGCAATAGTAATAGTATCAAAAATATACAATATAAAACTGCAGTACAACAATGATGATAATTGATTTGGATTTGATATTATAAATGTTTAATTATACTTCGCCGCGATGATGCACTATGGCAAGGCGGTGGCCATCTCGAATTTGAGATTGGGCGCAACCATCTTTACGGCTCCAACAATTACGGTGCAAACTCAAATTTAGGTGAAGGCATGCAAGAACAAATTGGACACTACTTCAATGAAGATCTTAGAAACCGTGTCAAAAAATTTCATTGAGCAACTGAAGATTTTGGCATTGGGCGTCGCACAGGTATCTATTGCTCAATCCGGTGATAGAATTGCATTTAGAGAGAAATATGTGCAATTTGAGGAGCTGGCGAGGACTTGGTGCAAGGGCAACTTGTGCATTACACTTGTTGAGGTTCTTAAATGGTCTAGTGGGAAGTGAGGCTACATCTCCAAAGAGAAAGGAGCTCAATTTCTTCTCAAGAGTGTGGAAAATGAAGTCGAGGTAAAGTTTTCTCTCAATATTTAAAAAAAAATTGCTTTTAAATTAATGCTCACTCTTTTTCAATTATAATGTTCACTATTAACATCCACTAAATATAGAAGAGGTTGATATTCCATCCTTATTGAGTTATGAAAGAGCTTAGTAGTCTCTTGAATTAAAGTAGAATAAGTTAAACCACTTTTGAGGGAAAAAAAGGTAGAGGTTATGTTGCATTATAAATCTTAGCCATCTTTATTCTTTTGTTCCACTCACCACTTGAAAGGGATAAATTGATTTGCTCACTAGGGAATGCCTTTGACCACAAATGGATTAGAAATGGTATTGCGCACCCCCACAATATCAAAGAAACACAACAAGCAATACATTGGGCAAGACTTGCAGCCAAAAATGATCCAAAACACACCTCCACTCTTATTATCACATCAAATACTAATTGGTACCAGAACTTTAATCCACACTTAGGCCCATTCCCATTGTCGTACCACGAATTTTCAATTTTTTTAGTTAGAGGGTTGATAATGATAAACTTGGGTTTGTTAGTTAGATTCTGAAGTTAATATTACCCTAAAATAGTTTGATACTTAGATTAGAGTTAGAGAATAATCAAGGTTATTTTAAAACCGTAGATAGGAGAAAAAGACCCGGAAGGAGGGCAGAAGGAAATACGGGAGAGGAAGGGAAGACCATATAAAAATACCGAAGGGCATCCAGTAAAGCACCAGCTTAAGAGCAGAACAAGATCCAAGCCCGGAGGCTGCTCCCAAGACCCGAGCCCGGGGGCTGCTTCCAATACCCGAGCCCGGAAGTGCTCTCAAGACCCGAGCCCGGAGGCTGCTCCCAGGACGAGAGCCCGGAGGCAACACCAATTGCAAGCAGGACGAGAGCCCGGAGGCGACACCAACTGCAAGCAGGACGAGAGTCCGGAGGCGACACCGACTGCAAGCAGGACGAGAGCCCGGAGGCGACACCGACTGCAAGCAGGACGAGAGTCCGGAGGCGACACCGACTGCAAGCAGGACGAGAGCCCGGAGGCGACACCAACTGCAAGCAGGACGAGAGCCCAGAGGCGACACCGATTGCAAGCAGGACGAGAGCCCGGAGGCGACACCAACTGCAAGCAGGACGAGAGCCCGAAGGCGACCCCGACTGCAAGCACACTGTGAACAAGAGACGGAGGCGACCCGACTACAAGCAGGTTGTGAACGAGAGCCCGGAGGCGATACTGACTGCAAGCAGACTGTGAACGAGAACCAGGAGGCTGCCTAAGGAAGAGCCGACCCTCGAAGGAAATCCACGCCGGCCAGGTAAGGACCAAAGGTACGCATAGGCTGTTCGCAGGACGACAGCCCGGAGGCTGTGCACAAGGTGGATACGCACAGGCTGTCCGCAGGACTAGAGCCCGGAGGTTGTGCACAAGGTTGGTGCGTACAAGCTGTCCGCAGAGGCTGTACACAAGGTTGGTGCATACAAGCTGTCCGCAGAGGCTGTGCACAAGGTTGGTAAGTACAGGCTGTCCGTAGGACGAGAGCCCGGAGGCTGTGCACGAGACTGAGGAAGGAAAGAGAAGGCTATCCAGCAACAAGGGGAGGGGTCATGGCTTCCTCCAATCCGACCCTATCTTCGGTAAAGGCCATTTCCCCCGCCAGCCCCAAGGATCCCCTTGAGCTTACCGAACTCAAGGAGGACCTCCTTCGCATGGGATGTCTCTCCCTCCTCGACTTTTGTTGGAGTTTCTGCATCGAGTCTACCGTACAAGAACTAAGGCAAGACCCATTACCGGAACCGGAGGGTGATAGTATCCGAGCTTGCCCAGGCCGGTGGACTATGGGGAAGTGGCAAGAGGTATACGAGTTTCCTCGGCAGGGTGTAGGATGGACGAGTTTGAAGAAGGAGGAGTATGGCAAGGGACGATTCGACACCAAGGACTCCAAGAATGGTTATGGTTTGAAGGATTGCATAGACTCTCGAGCCCGACGGGTCTTTGCATTCCTCATACCCATTCTACACCCTGAAAAACCCACGCGGGTCACCATGACTCTTGCTAACACCGTGTACGGATCGTATTTAGGAGAGAGGATGGTGAATTGGGCCATCATTGTCAAGGACGTAGTACTCCGGTTGACCAAGAGTCTTAGCAATGCCAAGTGCTCTCCTCTTTGTCCCTTCTTGATCCACTTCTATCATCACTTCAAGGAAACAACGCCAGAGGAGACGACGGCGTACGGGACTCATTTGATGATGAAGAAGTTCCAGGGGACAGAATCGGAGTGCGAGTCAGGTTCTGAGGGAGGAAGCACTTCCTCCCCATCAGAAGAAGAGGCACCTCCACCCCCCAAGCGTCAGAGAAGGAGAGAGGGAGGAGCCCCTTCCACTCGGACCCGAGCCGCACTCCGCGCAGCAGTTACAGGACCCGCACACCTCGGAGACAAGACATACCGGGCATCTGAACTCATTGAGGCCTTGCGGGTGTACGTAGAAGACACCGACAAGACCTTGGCACATGTGAGCAGCTTGGTGGGTAACCCACCCATCCAAGGGCTGGTCGCTGCGGTCAAGGAAAGTATCGGAGGAGCGAGTGACCTCCGTAGTATGGAGCAGAAGGTCCACCGGCTCACCCTTGAGATGACCAAGATGAAGAGTCGGGCCTTGGAGGCAGAGAAGAGGCATAAGGAAGCTCTTCTCCAAGCCAATGCTTATGCGGAGGCATTACAGCGAGTGGAGGGTGCATTGCACCTACCTGCAGATGTCGTACTCAAGGCCCGGATGTTCGATGCTAGGTTGGAGAGAGATGACCACATTTCGAGCAAGAAGGTGATCGCATTCATGATGGAGCAAATCGTGAAGGTTGAGGAGGCTTATGCCGGCATGAGGTTATTGGTAAGCAACCTCACACACATCTTACCCAAGTTCGCGGATGACTCCGACAGCTCAAGCAAGGACGAAGATTCGGACTCCGACACGGAAGATCGTGGCACGGACAACAACCAAGGGAAGACTGTGGTGGACCTTGACAGTCCAACTGCTCTCGTACGACCTGCGAGGGCTCCGGCGAGGCCCTCTCCTTCAGAAATCACCACCCAGACACAAAGTGGATGGAAAGAGAGCTCAGATGCAGGGGTGGAACCCCCACCCTTGATCGGTTATCGTCAGCCAGCCCGCGGCGACCCCGTTCGTACTGCACTAGTTATGGTTCCATCATCGAGTGTCTTTTCCCTTGGAAAGACTACCAGTGAGAGTTCTTCTCATTGGCACCTCCCGGTTCTTACATCCGGCCCGGATATCATGACGACTCCAACCCAGGTACCGATTCTTCCAGCTCGGTCCGAGTTTCCTCTTGTTCCTATCTCCTTACCCATTACCTCCACCGGGATGGGCACCACTTTCTCTACAAGAGAAACCGTGTCCCGTTCATTTGCCACTCCGACTCAGCCCACGGATGCCACTATGGCACCCTTGATGACACTTGCTACGGCCGCACCCACCCCTTCTTCGAGCCGAAGCTCCAAGAAGCGTAGAAGGAAGGAGGAGAAGAAGAGGCTTGAGGAATTGGCTCAGGGTCGGTAGAACCCTACGTCTGTAGGATAAGGATCTTGGTTCGTAGGTCACTATTCATTCCGGGATTTGGCTCCCGGTTGACTTTGAGATTTGACTTGGTTTTGCTTTGGGGTTTGTGTAATAAGTGACCTCTGACGGTGCACGTCGTGTGGAGTGGCAGCACCCCCGCCAAGAGTAGTTAATGTCACCATTTTTAGTTAGAAGGTATCGTTTGAGTTTGGACTCTTGTGTGAGTCCTTCGCAGTATAAGAGAGGAGTCTCGTGGCCTCTCTCTTGACTGCTTGATGTGTGTATTTGCTTTCAGTTTAATTCTAAACCTACGTTCTGAGAAGACCTTCAATGGTTGGAGAGCTCGGATTGCATACATGACTGTGAGTGCCATTTTAAGTAGTCCACTCCTCAAGTCTATACTAATCGTCTAATCATTGTTTCCTTGTTCCATCAAGTAGATTAGTCGGGGTGGATGGGAATAACAGGTGAGGTGAGAAGATAGTTAGTAGGGGCGTGACTCCAACTCTAAATCGTACAGTTGTTTCCTTGTTCCATCAAGTAGATTAGTCGGGGTGGATGGAAATAACAGGTGAGATTGTATGTGTCTAGGGAAGGACGAGGGGGGATTGACGGGTGTGTTAGGGTCCTAGCGAGTCTTGAGTGACCTTCCGGCAACCGATTGGTGTTGGTTGTGAAGGCTCGGGTCGACCCCTGAAACATCCTATCTCCAACCACATCGGATGTGGAGGGAGATTGAGAGGAAGACGGATAGTGGGCGGGTAGGCCCCTTGCTCACTTACATTATGCCACTCACACTTTCGAAAACACGGGTCTAATACCACCTTCGGGGGATCTCAGTGACACCATAACCATCCAAGTGAGTGAGTAGAGTTAAAAGGAGAGAATGGGAGGAAGAGTCTCTGTTACTTGTGTCAAACACTAAAATCTCTGTGAGTCCTCCGATCATCGTCCGTGGTGATATAAGTCCCTGCCGGGTACGCATGTACTCTAAATGTCCATATTGTGCATAGGTGTAACTGTAAGTCCCAGATCTAATCTAAGGTTCGAGTAATAAAAGTCTTGACTACCCGTACGAGGTAGGACGTACGAATGTACGAGGTAGGACGTACGAATGTACGAGGTAGGATGTACGAACGTACGAGGTAGGACGTACGAATGTACGAGGTAGGAAGTACGAGGTGACGACACGTGTACAAAGAGCAGGGAAATTGGTGTAATTAACACCTAGGCTTTGTGATCTTAACCTAATTCCCCTCTTTTCTTTTGATGTATCTACTGTAAATTTGACATTGTACAGATCGTGGCTTGTTGTTAGTCGTTGTAGTTCTCGGTGATTCTCTGTGGGAACGATTACCTTAAGGGTATCTTTGTGTTAAGATGTGAAAACTTGCCAACACGTACTACGACACCCATATTCTCACATCATCACCTTATTCGAAGCAAACTTGGTACCATATGAAGAACCCACCTCATCACCCAAATTATTAAATAAATTGAGGATCGAGCCATCCACCATACAAGTACTATGCATACATCATAAAAACAATAATATTGGTACCATGGAACACCTTGCCACACTTACCTCCATCTCAAAAAACCTCAACATATGTCGGTTATATACAAAAATAGCTCCACCCACACCTTCCCAAACCTCGGTAAACCGAAACAAAATATGACCCCAACTTAAATATGCAAACACAACACAAACCCACCACCGTATACCACCCCCTCCCAAGATATCATGACCATATTCCCTTAAAATTTGATCCCGCATATAGCTACTACATTGATGGTTCCTTCAACAAAAGCAAGCCCCAGACATTGGCATAGAGAAAAAACAAGATACGGAATATACAACTCCACCAAAGGAATAGTAATATCCAAAAGACTACATGGACTTCAAAAATATCCTTAGAGCAGAAATGATGGCCCTCCATAAAACCCTCCAAATCATCACTGCACAGTACGCTAATGAATCGGCACACATCTTTACAGTTTGTATAAACGTATTATATCTATTAAACACACAAATAACACACCCTACCCTCCACAATAGCCACCCCAACCAAGCCATGTTAACATCTATGGTTCAAATGCTCGAAAATTGCACACAAATAACAACCTTCCATAAAGTTAGAGCACATGTCAACATAGAAGTAAATGAACAAGTGGATAAACTAGCTAAAGAAGGATTAGACAAATTCCATAGAAATGCCAAACACTCGCATGAACACGGCCATGCTACCCATACTACTTTCAAAGAGAAAGTTGGTCTTTTGTGGAAGACACCCCAGATAAAGGCCCTATAAGATTTTTGGACAAATATCTCAAAAAGCAAGATCAAATTAACAACCTAGACTTAATCTCACAAAGGTTCCCTAACATAGACAAATGGACCGATACAACAACATTGATAATGAACTCTCTACAAACTTTTGGAAAATCCCCACAATTATAGATTCATAGAAAACATGCTCTATCAAATTCCGCAATAGACAATACATGGGAAATGCCCGAAAACAACTATTCTTTACTGTAGAACGATTTCCATCTATAACATGCTCAAAATGCACCTTCATGGGCCCGGACACATGGCTACACGTACGCCTAAAATGCCAAAACCACCACATACATTCCCTGATTGTCAAAAGATACAAGAAGGCAATATGGGAAATATGAAAACTAATTATATCCTCTCACAAATCCCAGTGCTTTATGCTTCTGAACGCCGGAACCTTCAACAACAACTCACAAAAAAACACGGTCCCTCCGTGGCTACTTCCATGCACATGTGGAACCCAAAGATGTCATTGTAATGCTAGATTCGAAACCAAACATACTATGCGTCAAAGGATTACCATACCAAAACCCCCCATTGGACCACATAAGTACAAACCTTACTATCCAATTTATCAAATTCAAATATCGTAATGTCAGATTCTCCCAAGAAGCGATCGAAAACAGAATCAACAAATATCAACCATTTACTAATGACATTGCAACCTTAGGATGGAAAGTTGACCTCTTTATTATTCACCAAAAACTCAAAAATAATCAACCGCTCCTAGAATTATGTGACACTCCTTAAAATCCCTCAAAAACACACATTTAATATATACATGGTTTTTGGATAGAGCCCCATGGCACTCGTTGGTCCTTGGTTCCTAGTTTTTTGGTTACATAGCATCTACCCTTGAGAGGGGGGAGTAGTTCCTTACTACCAAACCTATGTCTAGTAGACATGCATTTAGTGATGGAATGAACAAACACTTTATTCACTCGAGCCCCCTTCGAAAATCAGGGTTCTTTGTTTTTTTTCCCCTTTTGAATTGATTTTGAATTATTTAAGAACTATTCAAGGTTTCGTTTGAGAATTAAAATTGAGAAGATAAGTCAACATTATTCATGATATTTTTGCCACACTTTACAATAGTATCACTTTTACATGTCTTAATCCTTCAATGACTAGGGAATTTTGCCACAATTCAAGATTTGCATTGATCTAGACTTTGAGTTGCTTCTAATGGAAATATAATGTTTAATTATTACAAAATTTTACTTAACTTCTAACCCTTAAAAGACAATAGTCCCCCCTAAGGACAAATTGAGCTTCAATTGAGTCCCTTAATCTCAACTTTTGGCATGGTTTTTTGAGATTTTTTTATTAAATAGACAACTTTATATTAGCTTTCAGTTAACATATTTTTTTGGGTAGAAATCCGATTCATAATTCTATAGTTAGAAACAATTTTCAATGACATACAAATAGTGCAGCAATTTAGTGTGACCTATGACAAATAGTATAGTAAAATTTTAATTGATTTTGAATTCAATAGAAATTATATTTTTGGTTTAATTATAAATTAAGATATTCCTCTTGGAAAGGAAATGAAAATCTTTGCATCAACAACAGGGATCTTTGAGTTTCAAAGATATGAGAAGGATATGTTATATAGAAGAGTGTCAAAGTTTGTTGAAGGTGTTAAGTATGACCTCAAAAAAGGTTCATGTTTCATTTTAAAGGCCAATATCTTTCAATCCGTGCGGTCAACTTGACCAAAATTTTACCACACTTATACAATCCTAGTACAAGATCGTACGGTTAAATATGTAAAAAATATGTTTATTTGCATTTTGTCTTGAATGCATTAAAATTGGTAGTTTTCAATGAGTTTGGGTGCTAAAATGTCAAAGAGCTTTAGGAGGTTAAAGGCCAGTTGGAATATGTGTATACATGGACGTATTTTATTATGTTGAATACAAAAAAAATTAGGAACCAAGGATAGTGGACTGCTGCTAAGGATTCGTCTCGTGGTGAGGGGAGGCGCAGGGACTTGGCCTGAGGCTCTCTAGGTACGGACAGTGAGAAAGGCTCGACTCAGTGCAAGCCTGCGTACTTGGTGAGAGATAGGTTTTTGGGAAGCTCGGGAAGTAGTACCGTTGTGTTGGAAAAGGCTTAGTCAGATCTGAGATCAGGATGTGGAGAGTATGCTCTTAGATAGATCGATACAAGTTGTGCCTAAAGCGTGGGAAACTATGTGTTGGATACCGATCTAGTGCTAGATCGCAAGGAATGAGTACTGAAGCATGAGACACTAGTGTTGCTAAGATCTGCACACAAGAGCGTACTTACATAGACCGGCTCAGATCTGAAAAGGGAGTGTTGGATTCGCAAGCCTACCGCAAATCCCTGGTCCTCCAGGAATCGCAACCAAGTTCACAGACATACCACGCATCAACACGCCCACCTGGCCGCAAGGCAACATCCAACCTCCGCATACAGAAACGACACAGCTCGCCCTTTCACCGACACTGCCAGCAACACAAACGAAGATCAGGACGAATGCTCGACTTGCTGCCTTGAAGACCAGCTTCCAACACACCTACTGCAGCAGCTACGGCACACACGGCCCTCCTCAGATAAACCCTTACCCCCCATCCTCTCATTCCTGTTGTTTCTTAGTCTTTTACAATGTTGTTGCTTCCTGTTGCTACCACACTACATGCACTGATAGAAATCTAGTACACACACATACACTCACTAAGCATAACAACACGAGATCACTTAGAATCAGATCTAGATCTAGTGCTACCAACCTCACTACGCGGAAGAGCCGACAAAATTTGGTTAAAAAAATTTGTTGTTGTCTTAACCAACGCATGCCACAGAACATAAGTGTCACACACAGAAATGAGCAGATCTCGTCCACGCTGCAAATCCGCACCAGCTGAAGCAACCAACAGCACCCACACATTGTTGACTTGAAGGAAAACAACAAACGACCTCCCGAGCTGCAACAGCAGCACATCAACATCAGGATGGCAAGTGATACATCCAGAAGCAGTAAAGAAACACAAAACCGTAAAACAAGTACCACACAAGGCCAACATTCCACACCGAAAGCAAATAGGCTACATCTCCCCCTACCTCCCCATTTCTAGTCTTATTTTTTCAAATTCCGTTCCTACGTAGGGTATACGTATGCTTCCAGCTTGGTTATAATCTTAATAAATATTCAACAAGTAACTACACAATTGAGTAAAAAAAAAACCTATGATATAGTAAATCTAACAAACAAAACCACTTGCAAAACGCTGAGAAGCGCAAGTGCAGTGAAGAATCGCCGCCAAGGTCTCACCAAAACAGCGGCATCTCCCAAAACCTGCATCCAGAAATACTAGAGGAGGGGAGGAGAGTCACTGGACCACAACAGAGGAACAACTCGAATTGCACACCCAAGGACAATCTCAAGGACAACGAATCTAAACTGGAGCTTGCATATACCAAAGCAGCACCGGCACCGACGTGCCACCATCACCCAAGAATACGACATTCAAGCACCACCTCAAGCAGTCAATTCATACAGGCCATATCTAACCTCAACCCTTCCTTTACTAATCTATCCTTACACGCTTTGCTTTTGCATCTCTTACCCTTGCTTTGTAGTAGTATATCATTGTTTAAAACCAAATCCTAAACAAAAAAAAAAAAAAAAACTCTGACTTATAGCTGCAGGCAACTACACCACATATGAACAACAGATCAACACCTTATACAGGAAATACAGAGAAAAGGTGCCCGAATCAAGAAAGACCGCCCTCAACTCACCAAGCTATGAAGACGCCACTACATTCCGAATCAAACCTTCCAACAACAACCTCTACTGGACAAGAAAGAGCCGCACCTCAAGCACTCAAAGACCGCCACAACAACCAGCGCAACAAATAGCAAAGTAACCAGTGTAGCAACCAGAGCTCGCTCCAAGCAGCCAGCGCCCACCGCAGCAACCGCAGCGCCCTCCGTAGCAACCGCAGCGCCCTCCACAGAAACCGCAGCGTCCACCGCAGCAACCGCAGCAACCGCAGCGCCCACCGCAGCAACCACAAAGAGACAGGAGAAAACCAAGCGACGCCCACACAGTCAAAAACCTCACCCGCCCTCTGGACACAACAGGAGTCAGAAGCAGCGCAAGAACAGACGGTGTGACCTCAACCCTAGGCCTCCGTCCAAAACGCTGCCAGACAACAAATACCTCCCACAACGACGACACCCTAATCCCCGAACTGTGTGGACACACACTCTAGCCCTCTCCTCCGACAACACTACAAAGAGAAGGCCCACCCACACAAACAACAACAAAGTCGACCCCGAAGGTAAAGTTAAGCACTCTCGAATTACTCACGTTTTGATACATCCCTTAATAGGTAACAATCGGCGAGGAAAGCTCCTGAACTTGTGCAGGCAAACAAAGCTCTGAAACTGGGAGCTAGGGCTGAACGGGAAGACGACAGCTTTGTCAAATACAAAACCCGAATGCAGGAAAGTTGCCTCCCAGACATACGGGTGGAGGAGCCAACAAACTAAACGTCTGGAAGACCAAGAGAGAGCCATTGCCAACAACAGTAGTAGCCCCCACACCCCCCAGGAAGCTTACTTGAAACAGCCCAAGCATCTAACAGATGAAAGACAACAGAGTACGAATCCCTATCAGGTAAATTCCTCAACCCAGCCCCCTTACATTTTATCTAACATGGCAGGAAACACCAGGAAAAGTCTTAGCACCAATATGGAGGTAGAGGCCATGGAGGACAATTCCACAACGACCTCAACCACGAAAACACAAAGGAGGATGGACAAGGATGGTGGTAGCAGCAAGAAAAGCAAGATCTCCCCGAGACAAGAAGGTAAGAAAATCCGCGAACCAGAACTATGCTCCTTCAAATTTTGGATGGGTTTCCAAGCCATGGAAGCACTTGCAATAGAAGAGGGCGCTAAAATTCTATTTAGCGGAGAAACGGTGGAAGACATGGTCACTAGAGGGCTAAAACCGGAGGAGGCCAAGGAGGTTAGCAATGCAAGGGTGGCTTTTCCCCGAATCCCACAATTGTTATACCCAATGTCAAGGAAAGGGGTGGTTGGACAACACTACAACCTTACCCAAATTCCTTTTGACATTCCCACAAACGAGAACTCTGGTATGTCACTAGACTTTCATGTTGGAATTCACTTTGAAATCCCTCAACACCCTATTATGCATGATAAGGTAAAGGAGATGGTCATTGCAAGGCTAAAAAAGATGAACATTGCTCTTGGCGAACAACTAATTGACCCTATAGCTATCCAAGGGTTCTAACCTCTCCGTAAAGGTCAAAAGTGGTGCATTGAAGGATATTATAGCTCAAGCACTCTTCAAGGAAGTGCTCGAAGATTGCTTTTGCCATGGCTTCGAATTCGAGTAACGGGAGTACAAAAGAAATATGAGGACTCCCATGCCTTTCTTATTACCACTACTCCCAAGTAAGTGAAGAAAATCCTCCTCCACCAAGCAACCGCCCATCATGAAGTATTGGAAACAAGACAAGCGTTTGAGGTCAATGGACCAAAAAGTAAACTTGAAACCAAAGCCAAAAAAGATGCACTAACCTTAACCTTATCTCCCCTCCCCATTCATTTGGATGTAGTGCACACCACCCAAGAAATCTACAAAGTCATGGGTGGAGCAAATGTCCGCTCCGTATGGTTCCACAAAGACAACTGCACTTGCCATAATGGCAATGTCAATGTCCTATGTGCTAACCCTATTGTGTATAGGACCTTCGTGGGGAAAACCCAAATTATTGGAGGTAACTATGTTGATTTCGCATCCCACCGACATAGCTTGGAGGGGGACACCCCTCCCACCATGGAAGAAATCAAATCCTTTGGATTTGATGACATTAACACCGCCATTGTCAACGCCATGTCCACCTTCCAAATGCAAGAAAAGACCAACAATGTGACCAAGGAGGAACTAGTGGTTCTATTGGAAGAAAACAACAAGAAAATCCGGGAGGAGAATAAAGAGTATGCCGATATGAAGAGCGAGGAGTTGAAGAAACAAATGGCAAGTGTGCAAGATTCTATGAAGGTCGCCCTTGCCACACTACAAGTCATGGCAAGCAATATGTCCACTCCAATGCTCGAAGATGGACGGCCAAACTAGATAGGTATAAAGACCACAAACTACTACATAGAAGTAGTATAGCAATACATACCCATAGTATACTACATATAGTATTGGAACAACATATTAAATACTTAGTAGAATTCAAGTATACCAAAACAAATACAATACCCAAATAATGTATTAGACATTATATTCAATACAAAAATACATACACGATACAAAAACAAAAATACATACTTATACAATATACAAATACTATACTCAATACTATACTCAATACAAAAACAATATACCAATCACAAGGACTATTACACAAAAATACATAAAAACAAATACAAGACCAAATATACATACATGTACAAATACAACTCAAATAAACATATACCCCCACACACACACAATCACAAACAAAACTATACACACAACCATAGATATACACAAACACACAACTACTATACCCACAACTAATTACACCCATTACCGCACAAACCCCTCCACAACCTCTTGTAAAAATACCCGTACAATTTACAATACACATAATAACACCTGTATAAATACAAACAACACCCATTCAAAACCTTACACACACAAAATTACACCCATCTTTGCCCATACACTAAAAAATACTCCCACACCCACAAACATAAATTCAATCAACTACACCCTCACACACACAACACAAATTATCCTGCACAAAAAAAGTTACTACTTCGACATAAACATAACTACTCTCCCCACAAAAACTCACAACCCCTACATAAATACACACAAAACCAAACACATTGCTACAAACATAAGCATTTTTCAAACCACACTCAAACCCACACATACAATCACCCAAACCAAAACAAACACTTACATACATAATAACACACACTCGCACATAAACATAAAAACATACAGAACAAATAAAAACTCACACTCCAACATATATATAATAACACTCACACACAAACATATTAACCAAATTATAACCATACCTTTTTATATTAAAAAAATTCTAGTTGCCAATTCAATTAAAAAAAATCCAAAAATCCTACAAACCTAAAAACATACAATAGAGAACACATATTATCCTACGCAAATAGTTGTATTCATACAAATACAAACATACATACATATATCAAAACAAAAGAACTTACACCCCCAACTATGTACACACACAAAAATAAACACACATATATCAACACAAACACAAACAACCATACAAAAATAACAAACAAACAACAAGGCATTAATACAAACACAATAAAAGTTGTACATAATACCAACAAAAAACCCTCCAACATAATGCATACAACAAATCACACCACTAACCAAAATTATTATAAAATAAAAATAAAAATAAAAATAAAGAATATCCGAATTACAATACACCAACACACTAAAAACATAAAAACAAAAAATTATATATACATATACCCAAAATATACACATAAACCACAAAAACCAAACTATCACATCAAACCCAAACACTATAAACTCCTAATACTACTAAGTGGAGATATAGAAACCAACCCCGGTCCCATGCCAAATATACTAAAAAGACATCCTAAAACACATAAAAAAAATGCCAAAATATACTTCATACCAAATACCATAAAACTATAACCGGAATACAGGCACATAGCTCAAACATTTGCACCACTAATTAAAAAAACACACATGTACTACACCAACTACACAACACTATACATCCACACATTGCCCAATATATACAACAACAAAATACACGACCATCATCACATATCCTATATGCCCTTATAACTACTATCCACCCAAACATAGACATCTGTAACCACCTCTTAAACACACAAAATCCAAATATAACCCAATGGACTAACACATTACTACACACCCTCTCTAACTTACAAAACCCACCCGAAAGACACATAGATATCCCACACCCTTATACAAAATTTCTTGAAGAAAATCAAATCACCATAAACTACGGAACATCAATACATAAAGAATTATACAACTTTATACATAGGCAGAACTTACCCCCTTCAAACGACATAATAAAACAAAAATTCCCCTACCTCCCTAACAATCTAATTAACGAAGCACTCAAATGTTTGGACCCCATACTTGAATATACCCATCCACCCCCCCCACCTTCCTATCTTCCTCCACAAAATCAAAATATTAGACCAAATAAGGATAGTACATACATAGTTACATGGAACGCCTCATCTCTAAACACCGCCCTTCCTAGCCTACAAACTTTGGTCACACATACAAACATACCACCGGCCCTCATAGCTATACAAGGAACAAAAATATCAACCACAAAATCTACAAAATATATACAAAATATATTTCCAGTCTATAAACTCATCTTCAATAATACGCATGCACTTACAAGATGCATCCAACAATCGAGGCCATACACACCGGGCCGCGGAGGCCTCCTTACACTAATACACAAAAAATATGCCTTCCCGAGTAACATAAACAAAATTCCTACCCCAATGCACATATCACCTTACATTCAAATAATCAAAATTACTAATCACCCACTACAACCATGGTTAATCTTTCACATATATATGCCATCCCATCCCGAAGATACAAGATTTATCATAGACATACAAAACACTATTACATCTCAAATTAATAATAATAACCCCAATCACACATACCTATTATGGGGAGACTTCAACAGAGACATAGCATTAATTGGTCGCCAAAATGGAAATCATAACACCCCCCCTCAAAACATTGATTACCAATGGCGCCACTTCACAGAAAACTTAAACCTCACTTACATCAATACTGATACACAATTTTCTAGACAAGGTGGCTATAATTATAGAGATTGGAGTCTAGTAGATGGATTCTATATAAATACAAACAATAATACACAATACACCTCTACAACAAACAAGGATATTATTCACAACTCGGACCACTCACCGAAACAATTGCACATCCCTATTAACACATTAATTAATAGAACTCTCATAACCTTAAACAATGACACTACATGCATACTCAACCCCATTCCAAAAAATAATATAGATAAATTCAACACAAAATTCTTTGAAGAAAACTCCATATAAATAGACTCCCTTACAAACACTCTTGAAAATAACAGTCAACTAGCACAAGTACAATGGCAGGAAGCATGCCACACCCTAGACAAACTCATTAATGAAATCTCTGACACATTAAAACAAACTTGTAAAGCACATCCACTACCTCAAATAACAAATAGAACTTCTCAACAAGTCGGGTACTTACCCCGCAAACTTTCTAAAACTTGGAAACAAACCTAACCACATACCATACTATACAAAAAACCATTAGAATTGTTAAAAACAACCCTCAATGGCGTAATCACCCCATATGCAATGAAATACTAACTCTACAACACACCCAAATCCCTACCCCACCGCCTCCGGACCTTCCCCACGATACATGGATAAAAGATATCGCACTAATTGCAAAAAATGCCAACATACAAGCCCGGAAAATAAACACAAAATACGCCAAAGATAACATTAAAAAATCCATCTCAAAATAGAGACAATTATGCGAAATCAGCCCAAATTTTTTTAACATATCAATATAATAATATTCTAACTAGCCCCGAAGACATAGCAAATGAAATATTCAACCAACAAACAAAAACCAATAGACCAACAGTACCAACATGTAATTATCAACCACAACATCCACTTGAATGTAGATGTGCAGTACGCCAATATCCATGGCATGACCTTGATGGATATACCCTCAACAAACGAGGCAAACCAGAAATTCCACTACATAAATACTTCAACAAAGCCACATACGACACATGCCTTCGAAATCTTGGTAACAGTAAAGCCCCAGGCCCAGACCGCATACCAAACTCAATACTCAAAAATATGCGTTCAAGATTTCATAAATTATTATTCCTATTCTTCTTTCACTGCTATAAACAAAAACAAATACCGACCTCGTGGAAATTAAGTGCAACAATTTTACTATACATGAAAGGCGACCCATCCATACTACCCAACCACAGGCCAATTGCACCAGTTAACACAATATAAACTCTTTACTAGTACACTCACCTCTATACTATTCTCATATGGTGAAAAATTCAAAATCCTACATGATAGTCAAGAAGGATTTAGAGCAGAGAGAAGTATCGTTCGACAAATACAAACTATAATAGCCACACTAGAAGACGCAAAATTTACGAACCAAGATATATACATATTATACGTTGACTATAAAAATGCCTTTGGCTCAATAGACCATGCCCAACTACTAGCAATAATGATCGACCTTGGTTACCCAAAAGATGCAACTACACTTGTTGGAAACATCTACTCTTAGTCATCCACTTACTATATTGGTGAACACTTTGGGAAAACAAAACCTATACCCATTCTAAGAGGAACTATACAAGGGGACACCCTTAGCCCATACCTATTCATTATATTCTTAGAACCACTACTCAGATGGCTAGAAAGAGGCAACAATGGATACACTTTTGGCACATCACAAGTCACAATAAACTCTGCTGCATACGCGGATGACCTCGCCGCCATAACTAACAAAATTAAATCTATCCAAATACAACTCAATAAAATTGATAGATATTGTAAATGGGCCGGTATGAACGTAGGTGTCCCAAAATGTGCCGCTACCGGATGCCCAAACAAATCCAAATTGAACCCTACCACTTTCAAAGTCCTAATGCAAACCTCTAACATCAATTACCGCAATCAACCGATCCCTATACTACACCAAAATGAACCATACACACACCTAGGTACAAATCTTGTTCCCTCACTAAAATGGAAAATTCAAATTCACACCACAACCACAAAACTCATCAAACAATGCAAAGAACTAGCAACATGTCTAGCCACCATGAAACAAAAAATAAAAATGGTTGATATCGTACTACACCCAGGGGTGGCATACAACTTATACGGTGTACCATACTCTACACCAACTATCAAAAAACTTGATAAAAAAATAATAGCCATACAAAAAAACCATATGTGGATTACCAAAATGTATGTCAAACGCAATAACCCAACTACCACATAACCTATTTGGACTTGAAGCTTTCTCCCTCAAAAACGCATATCTCCGATGTATAGGTGAACAACTACAAAATGCATTAAACGATAAAGGTAGACTTGGAAAAAATATATAATGGATTAACTCATTATGTCCTTGCCCAATACGATGGCGCCGAAAACATTCCCAGAATTTAAAAAAGTGACTGCATAAAATCACAAATAACACAAACATTCTTCTTATTAAAACATATAGCTAAAGTCTACCTTAAAAGTACGCTCCCAAACTTCCTCATTAATCTTACATCACTAGAAATACTATGGCGCCAAGAAATACTAAAACACAACACATTCAATGCCCAACTCTCCCAAAAGCTTCTACAAAAACTCCTCTCAAAGAATATTTTTGAACTAACCCAAATTACTCTACCTAACGGCATGCACATCATGAACCATGAGGACTTCAAAACCTACCACTTCACCCCATCCAAACTATTAAAAAGTGCCCTAAATGTTGCTAAACAACTATTTTGCCACCCAACATGCCCCACTACATGTCATACTCCTTGTAACATACATCCATACTCCTATATACTTAAAGATTCATTCGTCACCCTGAACAATAGCATCATCCCAAGAAATATCCCCCCACCAATCAACCCCCCTAACCCTCCACATACATACCATCCCCGTCCCCCAACATACATCCCCAAAAACCCTACCACATATCCCATTAACAACATCATATGCCATAAACATATCCAACATGCAGACACAAATATAATTCAAAACACCTACACAAAATATTTATGCCAATGGCAACACAATGATAATACATACAATAAATGGCTTCCCCAAAGGAACCTTTTTCCACCACACGACACCAATACCTCCACCCATAACACCCAAAAACTAAAACAATACTACCAAAATATCCAAAACAGAACATACTCGGGTATTTTCCCAGCCCACCACCCCCAAGAACAATTCTCAGGTCAAGATCCGTACTACCATCCATAATTATCCCACTCTTAAACATCTATACACTAGAATGCAACCTCGAAAATGATATCCTTACATCCTCAAACACAATTCAAATAGATAACAATCAAGCACATCTATATGAAGAAAATGGCGGACATTTGCACACTATCCCTCTTACTCGACTCCAATGGCTATGGAATCAATACAATATAAAACTACAAACCCCTACAAACATCGAACCAACGACCCAACCTTTTGAAACCGAACTAATATGGCTTTACCAAAGGTATAAACACCGAATACCAAAAACTGACCCCCTAAAAAATGCGCAATACACAATACCCACTCCCATTTTAGACTCACTAATCTCATCCTTTAACATTGAACAATCATATTTTTCTTCCTCAGTCACATGTTCTACCAAACTAAAAAAAATCTACTCACCTTATGAAAGAGACAAAATATTTGGATCCCTAGGAAAGGCCTTTGACTACAAATGGATCGGTAATGGTATAGCTCACCCCCACAACGAGAAGGAAATGGAACAAGCAATACATTGGGCTCGACTTGCCGCCAAACATGATCCAAATAACACAAATACAATCATCATCACACCGAAAAACGATTGGTACCAAAACAACAACCAACACTCAAATCCATTTCCAGACTACCATATCATTGCATTATTTGAGGCAGACTCAATACCATACGAAGAACCTACTATTCCACATGAGCTAAAAAAAACCCGAATCGAGCCATCTACATTACAAATACTATGCGTCCATCATCAAAATCAAACCCTTCGCACCTTAGAACAACTTGCTGAACTTACCTCCATAACAGACAATTTAAACATACACCGATTATACACAAAATTGGCCCCACCGACACCCATACAAACCCCTGTAAACTGAAGCAAAAATTGGTCAAAACTAAGCTATATCAATAATACATTAAACTACTTCGTCACACCGTCCCTTCTCCCAAACTATCCAACTCATACCACATCAAAATTTAACCCGACACATAGTTATTACACCGATGGCTCCTTTAAACCACCAGAACAAATTAGCCCGGGATCTTGGCGCAGTGAAAAAGCTGGCTATGGCATATATAATTCTACCAAGGAAATTAAACTAGCCAAAAGAGTCCATGGACTACAAAATATCCTCAGAGCAGAACTCATGGCCATTCACAGAACACTACAAATCATCACAACAAAATACAAAAATGAACCCGCACATATATTCACCGATTGTATAAATGCACTTTACCTACTAAACACTCAAATAACACACCCTACCCTTCACAATAGCCACCCCAACCAAACCATATTAACGTCAATGGTCCAAATGTTACAAAACCGAACACAAATCACAACCCTCCACAAAGTGAGAGCCCATGCCAACATTGATGGAAACAAACAAGCACGCAAATTAGCAAAAGAAGGCCGAGAAAAAACACCCAAAAATGCCAAAGACCCACACGAACATGCCCATGCCACCCCATACTACTTTCAAAAAGAAGGTAGGCCTTCCAAAGAAGATACCCCCGAGAAAGGCCCAATTAGATTTTTGGGCAAATATCTCAAAAAACAAGACCTCTACAACAACCTTGACACAATCTCAGAAAATATTCCTAACATAGAAAAATGGACTAACAATAACAATATAGACAATGAACTCTCTACAATTTTTTTGGAAAAACCCCATCATTTCAGACTCACAAATAACATGCCTCATCAAATTCCATATTGGTCAATATATGGGAAACGCTCGCAAACAACTCTTCTTTGGAATAGAAAGATTCCCATCCATAACATGCCCCATATGCCCCTCAACAGACCCCGATACATGGCTTCATGTTCTACTCAAATGCCAAAACCACCACATAATACTCTCTAATTGTTAAAAGACACAATAAAGCGGTACGGGAAGTCCGAAAACTATTCACCTCCTACAATAAATCCAGATGTTTTATACTAATGAACGCCAACACTTTTAATAACAATCCACAAGAAAATACGGTCCCTCCTTGGCTACTCCCATGCTCATGTATGACCCAAAGATGTCATTGCAATGCTAGGCTCAAACCGGACATCCTTTGTGTTAAAGGTTCACCATATAATGACCCACCACCTCATAACATCAACCAAGACTACACCATTCAATTCATTGAATTCACATATTGCAACGATAGATTTTCCCCGGAAACATTCCAAAATAAAATAGATAATTACCAACCCCTTATTGACGACATCATTGCCCTCGGATGGAATGTCGACCCCCTTATTGTAATCACATATGGCGCTCGTGCCACCACCTTTATCCCATCTATGAAAACTCTAGAAGATACCTTCAAAATACCGATTGAAACAATTAAAACCACCTTTAAAAACATTAACACCATCGCTACTCAATATGCCATGTCCATTTTACTACATAAACGCAAAATTGAAAACAACCAAGCCCTTCCCGATACACAAGACCCCCCTTAATTTCTTTCCCCACTTTGATTTATCTTGATTGGTTGGTTTTGTGGTTCTTGGCTACTTGCTTGGTTGGTTTGTGGTTTTTGTCTACTTGCTTGGTTAGTTGGCTCGTTAGTTGGTTGGATGTTTGCTTGGCGGGTTTCTGGCTACCCGTCACATAGTGTCTACCCTCGAAAGGGGGAAGTAGTTCCAACTTACTAATTCCTTGTCCGGTGGGCATGGTCTTAGTAGTGGAACGAATAGACACTTTATTCACACCGGTCCCCTTCGGGAACCGGCGTTCTTCTTCTTCTTCTGTTGAATACAAAAATGTATTGAAGTTTAACAAGACTTACACCTTGGGATTGTGGATTCTTCAACTAACATATATCATTTGGATGTCATGTCAGTATTTGGACCTTATCATGTAAAAATACGACACTATACATGTAAAATATTATAGCCATCAATGGCACCTTTTGGCGTTTAAAGGTTTTTTCATGATCTTAACCCGTAAAGGCCCAAGGCATTTTAGCACCCAAACTTAGTAAAAGCTACCGATTTTAATGCATTCAACAAAAATGCAGACAAACACAATTTTAACATATATATGACCATAGGATCTTGTACTAGGATTGCACACGTGTATGTAGTAAAAAAATTGTTTAGTTTGACCACACGGATTGAAAGATACCAGCCTTTGAAGTGAGACATAAATTCTTCTTGAGGTCATATTAAACACCTTCAACAAACTTTGACCACCTTCTATGACATTTTTTTGCACCACGGTTCGTGATTTTTTAATTATAACTTTAAAAGGATCATGTTAGACACATGTGCACCAAATTTTAGAAGTAGAAGAGGGGAAGAAGATGTCCTTCAAAATCCTAAAATGCAAGTATGTGCTAAGAATCAACAATTTCACAGCAAATTTTGCATATATCATATCCTTCTCATCTTTTTGAAATTCAAAAATCCGTATGGTAGATCTTTTTCAAATGGATAAAATCTTGAATTTCTATTGAATATAGAGTTGATTGAAGTATTGCTACACTATTTGTTATATGTCACACTAAACCGCTACACTATTTGTATATGTTACATAAAAAAATAAATTGTAACTAACGAACCATAAGTCCAATTTCTACAAAAATCATGTCTACAAAAAGCTAATTAAAGTTGCCCATCCAATAAATAAAACTCAGAAACTCATGGCTAAATTTGAGAACGTGGTACCCTATCCAAACTCAAAATGTCCCCCGAGGGGACATTGGGACTTGAGGGGTTCACTTTTTGAAAAAATTGCACAATATCCAATAGTTGAGGAAATAGATTCTTGAGTTTGGGAGTAGTGTGGAGAAACCAATAGTCGTCTCTTCAGGAACTTGGAGGGGCTTTAGCTTGCACTTGGTAGGGTTCAAGAACATCAACTTTCATTACTACCAAGGTTATCAAATACAAATATGTGTAGTTGTATTTTAATACATATACATGTATTCACTTGCACTCTGAATTCCAAATATGCCCAAAAGAAATGATTAAGTGAGGCAATCAATAATAAGTGCACTCTCAGCAACAACATATACTACTATATCTCAAATCTAAATACATATCTCAATACATGTATACAACACATACATTTGAATACATATCTCAATACATGTATACAACAAATACATTTGAGTCGTCAGAGTACATGTATTCAATAACCTTGAGTACTAGTCACGCACTTTTATTCTTGTAGAAAAAGTGAGCATGAGAATCTTTCCATTTTGAAATTGCACCCCTCTTTCTCTCCTCTTTCATGTTCTCAAAAGACTCTCAATGTTTGCTTAGCCCCTAAGCAAACATTGAAAATGTAACCGTTCAATCTTCTTCTAAACTTATATGAGATGATGTGGTAAAAAATTTGTGATTTTGCACTATCCGGATCGGAAGATAATTGCAGTCAGAGTGAAAAAAATTGTCCCCCAAACGAACACTTGGTCCTTTAGGCTCATGAAGAAAAGCTCATATAGAAGCATACCCAAACTTGGTGAGCAAGAAAATTACAGTAGATGTAGAGAGTGAAGCAATCAGACTGATCAATTCTATTCTCAGGAAATTTTAAACATAACTTGAAAGGAAGATCTTCAATCTAGAAAAACATGCAACATAAAAGAGAGACACTAACTCAATTACAAAATGGGTCTCCTCAAAAAAAATCAATGAAAAAGGACATATTTCAACCGGAAATCGATGTTCCATGCCTAATCTAAACAATATCGTTCACCGATCCTAACCTTTATACAGATGCATCAATCTAGCAAAAATTATGATAAGTCTGTCCACCGGTTGATCACGAAGGTTACAGCAAGTAATCTGATCACGAAGATTACAGCAAGTAATCTGGTCACGAACGCTACAGCAAGTAATCTGATCACGAAGATTACAGCAAGTAATCTGATCATGAAGACTACAGCAAGTAATCTGATCACGAAGATTACAGCAAGTAATCTGATCATGAAGACTACAGCAAGTAATCTGATCACGAAGATTACAGCTCGTAATCTGACTACGCATTCAAGCAGTCGGTGAACGAATCGTACCACTGCTCTTGCAAGAGATCCGAGACCGCGCCGCCGAGCGTGACGTCGAATTGGTTCGACTCGAATGCGTCGTACAGCTCCTGGAAGAGCTGGCCGCTGCTCAAGTCGGCGCTAGACACGATGCGCTTCACGCTAGAGGTGGTGGTGGTCTTGGACGCCGGCATCTGCTGCGCCTCCAAGTGCACCTCCGGGGATGTCTCATCTTCTTCCACCTGCCAAACCACATGACAGAGATTCAGTCAACAACGTTTATGCACTTCCTGTAAAGAAACTGAAGTAGTATGTACATAAGTTCACGCAAACTCAATCAACAGTCTAACTGGAATCATATCTTCTCCTAAACATTGTATCAAAGCAATGAAGTAACAGAACTGATATCAAGATTACATAAGACGTCAGGTTTTACATAGCTAACGATGAATACTCAAAATCAGGCTTCAGGTGTAATCTATGAAAACCTTCGGCCGGAGTAAAACAAGGATCTTACCATATTATCACAGACGGCGGAGTTGAGGTTTCCACAGGTCTCGCTTAAGTCGTCTCCCGAAGCTGACGAGCCGTGCGTGCGCGGCTGCCGCGTCGCGTCGAGCTCTTTCCGCAGCTCCTCCACCTGCTTCGCCAGTTGGTTTTTCTCCGCCTCGATTCGCCTCGCGAGCTGCTCCGCCATCTTCGACTTGCGCGCCAGAGTGGCGTTCTCCAACCGCAACTGAGCAGTCTGCAGCAACGAGATATTGTCAAGATGGGAAACCACAGCTAGAGCGATATTATTAGCTTGAGAGTAGACGTCGTCGTACCAGGATTTCGAGCTCGTCGAGACGATCCTGCTTCCTCTGCCGCGACCGTTGCGCCGATGCACGGTTTGAAGACATCCTGCAATCACGAAACTGTCAATCAAGTGATCTGGGACCCGGAAACCCGTGACGGGATGTTTGCGGTGAGGAGAAACTAAGAGTCGACCCTACCGGCTAATATCATGCAATACCTTCTTCCACTTGCTATTGCTTCACATGATCATGTGCGCAAACTAGTCCTCCAAAGCTTATGCTTAGTGGGTAGGCGTTTTTTCTCCCTGTCCATTCAACATCGGTGACAAGATCACTTCCAGAAATTAGAGGTCGGGGGCGAATCTTTGGGTCACCCTCACTTCAGCCTGAACAACATGATTTCTCAACACTTGAGATCGGTGAAGAAACTAGAGAGGCAGAAACACACCGTCTTTTTCTTTTCTCGTCAACGAGGACATCGTCCGTCTCGGAGTCATCATGTTGGGCGTGGCTTTGTTCTTTCACGGCCGCAGATTTGCGAACCTTCCTGCTCCTCGGCGCTTTCGGAACCTCCTCGTGAGGAGACAACCTGGGCTCCAGAGGACCTTCCTCGCGAGGCGACAGTTTGGGCTCCACGAGAGGCCCGGTAGAATCATCCTTGATGATGCAATCGAGCCATGTCCTGTCAACGTCCTCACATTCCTCGACCTTCTTCACGGCTGAGGAGTAGCCTTCCACGATACCAGCCTCCGTCAACCCCTCCTCCGCCCCCAAACCCGAGCCGGGCTCCTGCTGCAGCAGCAACGCGGACTCGTCGATCATAGAGACGTCGATGCCGCTCTCCTGAAACTCTCCTTTCTCATACTCCGGGTAACACTCGCTCCTACACACACAACCCCGTCAAACAAACAACCACATCGATCGCCATGGCCATGGCCAGAACTAAACCCCAAACACCAAAACTCACCGGAGAAGATCGGGCACGGCAACCGCACCGCGCGCCTCCGAAAACAACCCATGACACATCGCGCTCCCCTCGAACACCCTGCACGCAAAGATCAACCATCAACGCGCGCTCGCCATCTCCCAAACCTCCTCAAAAGCCCACACAACCACTAACCTTAGTCACGTTCCTGTCGATCGTCCCAAACCGCTCGCTCAACCAACCACCTTTCACGTTGGATGTAAGATGATGTACTCGCCGTCCTTGAAGCGAATCACGCTACGAGACCTCCCGATCATCAAACCTGGAAATTGCGACTGTAGGTTGAGGAAGGCAAGTTGTTGCTGTTGTTGTTGTTGTTGTTGTTGTGTGTGTGTGTGTGCGCGCGCGCGAGCGCGTGCGCGGCGTTGGCGACGATGGACGGATCTGGTCACGCGATGTCAGCGTCGATGCATGGCTGTGTCCAGGTTCAACTGGATTGTTCGACGCCGTGATTTCGTCGAAGCGCCGTCGTCCTCGGGTCATGGCTCCGTCCACCTTCGTTGATCCAGCGGCTGCTGCTTCCGTCCACCTTCGTTCGCCTCGTGGGGACCTCGTTCAATGTTACCTCTTTATATGTTATAATAATTCCATTTATGTTATGCTCCCTACAAATTTACACTACTAAGTGTCTTATGCAGTCACCAGGGTTTTTTTTTTTTTTTTTTTTTTTTTTTTTTTTTTTTTTTTTTTTTTAAATTTTAGCTAGAATTTTTTTGGAGACCACACATGTGGGGACACAAAGTTTCTCGTGAAACCATGTAGAACCAAATTTTCTTTGTGACTATCTTTTTTGGAGAATTGATCTCCATAAACATAGATTTGTGCATCCTTTTAGACGACATGATGGAGTTCCTGTTGTTCACTAGTAGCAATATGGCGATATGGAAACGGCCATCAATGCAATTTTGGTGATATAGAATCATAATTTTCCCACATTATTGAGAATTTTTTTTTGCCATTTGGCTCCAAATTGCCAAAAAAAAAGCCTTAATGGTCAGCTCTCTTAAAACAAGCATCTGATTCAACAACAGTTTTGTTATTATAGCCAGTTGAAATTATAACCAATTTTCTCCCTTTACAGTAGCAACACTTGGGGTACACTCATTTACCCCCCCCCTCCATTATAACAACCTGCTAATAGAGCAAGAAGAACCAACGAGGTTGTTGTAAAGGGAGGTGATTGTATGTTGAGTGATATGACCCCTCCTTGTTAAGTTCACTTTTGTAAGTTGGTAAAATAGGAGAAATTATGGGGCAGTTGATAGGAGCAACGGCAGTAAAACTTGATACAAGGCAATTAGACTAGCTGGGTAAAACGCATTTTAGGGTTTAGGATGATTATTTTGGATGGAAATATTGGATGAAAATTGGTTGAAAACTTGATAGGTGTTATTTTTTATATGTGTCATGCTCCCGAGTCTCCATCAACATTTAAAGAAGGCCAATTGTAGATGGAAAACCGTGGTCCTATTAAACGCAAAACTGTACGTTGGGGTCACTTTGGCCACCTACCTACTGAACTATTTATTTTTCCTTTTTGGAGTGGTTTGGACACAATGTGTATCACCTAGGCATTACATGGGTACCACCTAGACAACTCTCTTGAATTTTTCAAAAATTTTGGACATTCTCCATTGTGAATTAAATATGTGCAGAGGGTAAACCGTGGGATTCATTGAACCCCGTCCTTGTTGTCTTCAACTATAGCTAGAAATGATCTACAATTAAATTTGATGAGAAGGTTTATCTAGCTGATAAATGTTATGGAGGAGATGATGTTGACAAGATTATTTCCTTGTCCCATATCTTATTGCTCAAAATATTATAGTGGATTCAAAGACACCTACATTCATCCAAATTCAGAAGCTTTTTACTTTCCACCTGTAAGTAAACAAAAGCCCATAATGGTTTTGGTAGTTTCATCCATTATTAAAACAATGATTGTATTCGGCTTCTGCATACAGCTTCATGAAAATCAAGGCAATTTGCGTTAATCCTTAAAGGTATGAGAACCCGCATGGTATGTTAATCCTTAAAAGGTATGTTTATCCGTTTCAGGGCATGAAACTTTTCACTGTGCAAGGTACACAAGCTGGGCCAAGGCGAAATGACCCCTCCGTTGGGAGTTACCCGAGGTGGGCCCTCTCTTAATTGCATGAGGTCATTTTTCTGGTCCTCTTATTTTAGGGGTCCAGAGGCCTTTTTTGGATTTTTTGGGACAAATTTGGGCCCCACAGCCATTGGTCATCCCAGAGGACCCTCCCTTACTGTAATTAGGGGCCCATCCAAAAACAAAATAGGGCCAAATTTGGCCCCACCACCTCGTGGCCACCTCGGGTAACTCCCAACGAGGGGCCAATTTACCCTGGGCCACAAGGTGGTGGCAACTTACAGTACGACTGGAATGACAGGAGTGGAAAGTACAATTCATGCATTCCGAATTGTGGCCAACTTGCATGAATGGGCTCCATTGCAAACAGCACACCAATTCTGAATTGATTCCAAATGCCAGTGGGTCAGTGAGGGTGGTTCCTCCGTCCCGTCCTTTTGCTGTCCCTCCAAGGCCCCACTTGTCACCACTTGCGCACCCTATTGCAAATGTCTGGGTCTTTGTTCTGATTGTTTGTGCCAAATAAGTTTTTCATGCAATTTTGGAATGCAAGTGGGCACACCATAAGTCACTCTGTGACCGCCACCTCCCTATCACTACCACTCTATATTTGGTCCCAATTCCACCCCATAACTGCTCCATTTCCAACCCATTCACTCTTTGTCAACTCCAAATTAAGGCTTACTTTTGGTCAAGACCCTTGACTTTTGGTTGGCGCTAATGGGCGTACCTAGGGGCAGAAATAGGCTAAACATGGCTAACCACTTTGAAAATTCACAACCAATTCACATCTTATTGGAAAAATGTGGAATCACTTGGGTTGAGATTGTAATTCTATTGGATATCCCTGAAATAAATGTGTAAGATTTTGGGTATTGTTGTTTCTGAAAAAATATATGCACATTGTTTAAATTGTCAGTCATGGGGGGTTATACCTTATGCTATTTCAAGCCCAACGTGAACAAAACCACGTTTTGAAGAGTGCTATCTTTATTCCTTTCCTGCATGGATGCAAAATAGTGGCATAATTTTCCACCACATCAATGTTTTTTTTTGGCACCAAATCCATAGAGAAAACAAAGACCAGTGGACGAAATTTGGAGGAAGCAAGTTTGATTGGCTTAGGAAGAGCAGGTGATGCCAAAAAACAATTAAAACCATTAAAAAAAACACACACATACACATCTCTACACATTGCATAGACTTCTAGAACTATGTTCTATCTTGACTTAGTTCATTGCACACCAAAAATCACAAGCAATGGAGGTGTTTAGGTTAATCCTTAAACATTAGAAGGTGCCACTCAAGGCCACAATATTCTACATGTATGGTGTGGTATTTCAACACAATAAGGTTCAAATATTGAAATGACCTCCAAATAAAAGATGTTAGTTTGAAGAATCCACAATCCAAAGGTAAAAGTTTTTCTAAACTTCAATTTTTTTGGGTATTCTACAGAGTAATATATGTGCATGTATATACGGTTCCCGATATTGATGTTTAAGGGTTAACCAAAATTCTAACAAACAAACATCAATCAGGAGAATACTCCAAGTGCACCCGATCCAGGAAACCAGCCCGGGTATCAAAACTCGCTAACCATCCGGATATCCAAACCCGTCCATCAATCCGGGTAACTGAAACACGTACCCAAAGTTCCCGAGACGTTCCCAACGGCTCTAGCGTCACCACGAAGCTAATAACCATTGTCACTTCAGCTTGACGTTATGATTTGCTGCTGAATGTGTATAAAGCTAGATGCAGGGTAATGGTCAAACTACAGTTTTGATGATCAGTGTAGTTAGGTTCTTTCATCATTTCGTGCTTATTTGATACTTTTATTAGAGGTTCTCTTCTCATAGTGGTTTCCACCTCTAGAAATTTTCTACACTAGAAATATTAAAGTTTTCTAGGAAGAGGCCCATTTTCGGTGGCCCATTTTCAAGACTAGAAAGTAGGCAGAACCCTTGAAGATCAGCCTTTTTCCAAGGTCTAATTCCAGTTGTGATGTGATTTGAGATCCTAATGGTACTTTACCGTGTTTTTTAAATAAAGAGAAGTTGGTTTGTTTTCTTGGAGTTTTGCAGTTGATTGTATGTGGTAGAGCGATGGATGTTACTCTTGAGGTTAACTTTGAGAAAGAGATTCATGATTGGTCTTTACATCTTCAGCTCATCAAACTTGCAGGTCTTTCTGAGGTCGGGAGGATTGAAGCTTCACAGTAATTAGCTTGGATCTATTTGTTGATGAAGAGAACAATGGAGGAGGACAGAAACACATGTGCGCAGCTTGAGGTTCACGACGCTACTACTGCTGTTGTGAAGAAGATGCTCTTTGTCAAGAGCGCGTGGGAGCCCTCTAAAGCATTGCCGACAAGTTTCTTTCTGGCCGTCACTGATGGATGCCAGGCTTGGACTTTTGAAGGTGACTTTTGTGATCAAGGGCATAGGGTTTCGGATGCGCAACAGGAAGTTATAGGCACTAAACTCATTTATTGTAAGACGTGACTCTTTTTCATGGGCATAGTCCTAGTCATGGTTTCAGTCATCGTCATGACGTAGACATAGCATGGTCTCATGGTTGCTTAGTCATGGCATGGTCATGGTCATAGTCATGGGCACAGGGTATCGTTTTCCTTTGTCTTCCAATTAACTTTTTGCTTTCCTCTTTATTGTGCATTGCAAAGGCTCTGAGGCCTATGTGAAGGAGAGAGCTGAGGTGTGGGACAAGGAAGTGGGCTGGGTGATGGAGAAGCTCAAATTTCACCTCACCATGTCTCAACCAGGCGTCACTTACGGCTTCACAAAGACTCGAGATGATTACAGAAAGGTACAGTCCCTTTACAGAAGCACATGATACAACAACAATTTCATTATAACAGGCAGCTTGGGTCAAAACAAACATTCTCTCTCTACAAGATAAACACTTGTTGCTGCATGCATTACCCGCTCTTTCCTAGCCCCTCAAAATAATAACCTCCATACATACATAGCATATAAAACAAACAAGGTTTTTGTAAAGGGAGGTGACTGTAATTCGCATGGTCCCATATGTGGCTTCAAATATGCCTATACACTCCTGGTCTGGAAATGATTTACCCTTAACCCTGAACCCTAGAGCCAAAAACTCTTGATCTAAACCCTAAACCTGACATGAGGCTTTGTAATTTTGACATGCTTGGACTATGTTTCATTATGGATTGGGTGCAGTTATCTTTTGAGATTCAGGACAAAGAAACAAACCTCTCCCTGAGAGCCAATCTTCAAATGCTGGATGCATCACCAGAGAATGTCACCTGCGATTTCTTAGGTTTTCTGCTGCACGGGAACGAAAAGCTTTCGGTGAGCCCAGTAGAATGATTTTCTTACATTCATCAGAACGATCGATCTAGATCTCGCCATGGAAAAAATAATGGTTGATATTAACTATCAATGACAGGTAGATTATCGGAGGAAATGTCGAGTCTTTGATCAGATAGTAGCAGAAAACAAAGCCCTTGTGGAGCTAAGCGAGAAGTACAGGAATGAGAACATTCAGTTCAAGCAACATGCAACTGAGAAGGTACAAATCCTCAGCTCCTTTGCTTCTGATTCCGTTGCTGAACCGCTTCTTCTTCTCTTGATGAAGTTCATGAACAGTTTGTAGGTCTCCTGAATAGCAAGAAGTCCAAATGCCGGGAGCTCAGGAAAGAGAATGCAAGGCTGACCGAGCTCTTGAGGGCCAAAGAAGACATTGAGAAGAACCTCTCCACTAGCTCTTCTAGTGACGATGATGAAGAGAAAGCTGATTTACAGCCGTTGTTGGAGGTAGTTTCGCACTTGCTTTGTGATGTCTGAATCTTCACATCCTTTCATCACTCATCCTTCACTTCACTTGTGTGAAACAGCAAGGCGAAGGCTTGGTCAGTGAAGATGCTATGGTGAAAATTGAGCCTTCAAAAGATGATCCTCGTACCCTGTTTGCAGACGCACCTTACACTGGTTTACAAAGAAAAAGGCGCAGGCTTTTACTACACTAACCTCGATTTTCTGCACATCTCTTTGGTTAGTCTAGCATGCCAAGTGACAATGATCTATCATTTTCAGTACAGACAGCTCCCTTTACAACATCATCTGTAAGAACAGTTGTAGGAGGGAGCTAACTATTTTTGTGATAAATACGAGAGGTGGTCTAGGGAGATGATAGTAGGCATATGGAGCTGTTGTAGAGGGAGCCATACCGCTAATCCATGTCTGGTGGACATGGACTTTGTGGTGGCACAAACAGACACTTTATTCACGCCGGCCCCTCTTGGAGATTGAAGTTCTTCTTCTTGGAGAGGGGGCTGAGATTATACTTTCTACACACTTTTAGCATTGTCCATTTACATAAGTGGTCCTATTATTCCATCAGACAAGTTTGTCATCCTCCCATGATTGCACTTGGAGCCACTTTTGAACCAGCTACACTAAACACTGAATATAGTGTAGAGGGATTATTGATGTAGATCACTCACAATAATTTCCATCAAAGCATGTGCATGCCAAGTTCTTGTCGTGCACAAACACATCGTGCAAAGATAACATCGTGCCAACAGGTGAGAGCGCACAATTAGAGGCAAACTTGGAGCAATGGTGACTATACTATCACCGTTGCCTCCGTAAACAACGAAAACAATAGTCCACAAAAGAAACTAACAACCTCCAACAACCTAGACTAGGGAAAAATAAATAAATACCCAGACCATAACATTTAGAAATTGGTCTACAAGGACCCCTTTACTCGCCCCCTTCGCCCGTGCTGAAGCCCCTTTCACACCGGCGAACCACACAATTAACGTAAAGTGTATGAACGACCGAGTATGAAAACCTCTCAAGTCCAGAAAAATCACGGTGACCTATAGAAAAGACACTAATAGACCATGTAGACAAAGGATAAGTCGGGTGCAATGAGAGCCCCATCGTTAATCGCCTCTAACACTTTTAATGGCTAGACCTTGTCTACGTAGACTCTTAATGTGCTAAACAATTTGGACACGACCATTGACCCACTGGTACCTCTAGAAGAGGTGGGGTTAGACATTCTAGATGCCACCCCGTAGAACACAAGTCACAAATGACCATTGTGGCTGCCCGTTTGGCACTACCACACAATTGACATCGCAATCCAGAGGAGATGTGAGAAATACCAGGGTTTACCGTTCCATCAATGTGTGGTAAATGGCAAGGAGCGCAATTGCGTGTGTGATCCTTCCATATCTTACCATCACGACCTTCCAACAGTAACACTCCTGAGTGCTTCACCTCACGAACTCGCAAGATCACCCGTCCCGCTGTCACATCCAAGGTGGTGGGCGCTGCTTGCTGCAAATACACATAGTTTCCAGGAGTAAACCGTCGCACTTGCGGTCGGTAGCCTCCTCCCCGTATTGTAGCATAACGCAACGTATCCCGATGTTGAGCAATGGAAAGATTCTCCAATGCCATAGGCATCACCCGTTTGAACAAATCCGCACGTTGCTCACACACTTGAGCCCACGTATCTGGATTGTCCATGTTAGCCAACACGGTGTCAGCATCTGCCTGAATGGCCTTCGGTAATACCGATTGCCTTCCAAACAACAAAAAGTAAGGAGAAAAGGACGCCAAAGATGCTTGCTTACTAAACCGGTAGCCCATGGCTATCCACGGTAATTGCAAGTCCCAATCTTGATGATGTCCCTTCTTCAAACTATACTTCCAAAGCCCCCTCTTGACGGTTTGCACCATGCGCTCTGCCAAGCCATCCGCTTCGGGGTGATCCCTCGAAGTAGTGCGGTGATCTATCATCGCTTGCTCACACAACGTTTGAAACTCACCCAAGAATTCCCTTCCTTGGTCTGTGAGAACTTCCGCTGGAGCTCCAAAGCGGCTCAATACACGATCAAGGAAAGAGTAAGCGGCCCCCTCACTAAACTTGTCAGGCAACGCTACCAACTCTATCCATTTCGAGAAGTGCTCGATCATCACCAACACATACTTATTGTGTCGAGGTGTCATTGGTAATGGACCAGCAAAATCTAAGCTCCACTTATATCCCAAGCCCATAATTGGCAATGGTTGCAATTGTGGCATCGGAGCGTTAAAAGACGCTCGTACCCGATCACAGACCATACACCGGGCTACCAAGACTTGAACTTGAGTTTGCATTCCTCGCCACCAATAGTGAAGCTGGAGCAAGCTATAAGTCCTCCGCACTCCAAAGTGCCCAAGGTCTTTATGCGTGTCCTTGATGAGCTTCACTCTCTCAAATGGAGTTGGCACAACCTTTCGCGTGCCATCCGGCCACACCCTCACAAGGTGAGTCCTCTCCCACACGAACCGTTTGGCTCGTTGTGAGACCCGATCTCTCTCCTTAGCGGACCACGCAAGCACCACTTCTCCATTCTTTAGAAAATGCATCACGTTCGTGTCTTCAAAGATGTCTTTGGCGCCCCCAGATTCTTCACCGACATCCTCATCTACCGTGGCCACAGTAGAAGCTCCGGTGTCATCTCCACGCATCGCCAATACACTTAGAAAGGCCGAACAATGCCAACCTGGCAACGGATCGGCCTCATCTTCCCCGTGCCACCTAGCGCCCGTAGCATCCGCTTGGTTTGGAATTGGATTGCGGCTAAGGCCGTCGGCATCCATATTCACCAATCCCGCTCTGTGCACCACCTTGAAGTCGTATTCCATCAACATCAAGGCCCACCGCGCTAGCTTGCCTGTTAGTTTGTCAGACTCCATCAACCACTTTAAAGGTTGATGATCCGTGACTAACAAGAACTCGTTACCATAAAGGTAACATCGAAAATGAGCAATTGCCCATATGGCAGCCAAACACTCCCCTTCATACGAGCTATACTGGGCCTCTGCATTATTGTTGGACCGGCTGGCGTACGCAATGACAAACTCCTTCCCGTCGTCATCCATTTGCGTCAACACCGCACCAATTCCCAATGCGCTCCAATCTGTGTGTAGCTGGTATGTCCTTCCGGCTATTGGCCTTCGAAGTATAGGTGCCGATGCCAAGCGGTCCTTCAACTCTTGAAAGGCCACCTCTTGCTCATCTCCCCATATCCAAGGTTGATCATTCCTTGTCAACATGGTTAATGGCTTGGCAATAGCACTGAAAGTCTTCACAAACTTTCTATAGTAATTACACAACCCCAAGAATGCACGTAGCCTACTAATATCCCTTGGTCTAGGAATAGACATCACTACTTCAATTTTACTAGCTACCACACCCAATCCACTTGGATATATCATGTGGCCTAAGTACTCGATGCGGTCAAAGTAGAATCTGCACTTACCAGGGTGCAACTTCAAACCGTGGAGCCTCAATCTAGCAAACACTTCCATCAAGTGTAGCCTATGTTGCCTTCGATTCGTGCTAAAGACAACGATATCGTCAATGTAGCATCTCACGAAATCCAAGCCCGAGAATACTCGGTCCATAACCCTCTGGAATTCGGCAGGAGCATTCTTCAATCCAAATGGTAAGAATTTCCATTGGAACAACCGGTCCTTTCCATCTTTGTCAATGCCCCAGAACGCGGTCTTCTCTTTGTCTTCCTCTTTCAGTCCAATCTGGTGGTATCCAGAGCGCAAGTCCAATGTACTAAATACCTTGGCGTGACCAATAGCCTCAAAGTTCTCCTCCGGCGTTGGCATCGCATAACGATCCGACTTGGTGAATTTGTTAATCCTCCTATAGTCCCCGCACATCCTCTTCTCCGTCCAATTACCGTAGATATCTTTCTTGGATGGCATAACCGTCGCCGATGCATACTCGCAATCCGGTGGAGCCAACTCCACTAGCCCCGCAGCCACCAACTCCTCCGTACGAGCACGTATCATCCTCCGTTCAACGTCGCTATACTTGTACGGCTTCCGGTATATTGGTGCTTTGTCCGTCAAATTGATATGTACTTCTTGCCCCTTCAATACTCCAAGATCTTCAAGACTAAAGGCAAAACAATCTAAGTACTCCCTGAGGAACTCATGTTCCTCTCTCTCAACTGCTCCATCCGCCAGGCCTACCATCGGTTTCCAAGTATCCTTGGTCACCGCCTCCTTCGGTTCCTTTGGAGCAAGATTCTCCTTCCTTGGTTGCTATTGGATGCCATGCGAAGGAGACTTTTCTCCCTCCACATCTACCAAGCCTCCAAGTCCTTCCAATTGGCTTAGTTTGCCAATTGTCTCCCTTTGCTGAGCTGTGTGTTCTCCCACGAACATATTCTCCACAGTCTCCTCCAAATCCTTCGTTTGGTGGGCCAATCCCCTACTTCGGCTCCCATCCTTCACTCCATGAAGATGATCCTCAGTCTTGAGTGTCGCGAAAAGATTCGCGGAGCCCCACATGTTCCATGGGTGAGGTGCCAAGGCCTTCTCGCCCCCAACCACTTTGCCTGTCACCTTGACAGAGACAAATGGTTCTCCGGCCGCCCGCAACTCATAAGACCCCATGTAACCAGTAAAACTAGAAGCCATCCGCTTCTGTTCTGCCACTAGCAACGAAACGATCCACGTCAAGCAATTTAAGTCCATCGCTTGTCCAAGTAAAAATCGTCGTTGTTGCTCCGAGATCCCGGGCGCATCGGTAGTGCCCGTGGAAAATCCCATGGCTCTCTCCCGTTCATCCGCATTAGGCTCCACCATCTCTTGAGACAAGGAATCCCACACAAGACCCGGGCCGTTATCCTTAAAGGCATACGACCGAGCAAAACTAACCAACGTGGGCAATGCCCTACGTGGTTCTCCTTTGCGGTTGACGACCGCCAAAGGTGCTTGGTCGTCATGATAAACGCGTCGTGGTGCCCTGTGAGGATCCAAAATATCACTCACGTAGACATCCGGCCGTTTAATTCGACCCACAGCGGACTGTAACAACTCTTGAGGTGCTAAATTCGTCCACCACAATCGTGGGCGATGTGCTCGCGATCCCACCGCAGCGGCATCCAACAACACGGACATACCCAGAGTCTGGTGTATGCGGTGCATGCCCTCTAATGTCCTCGACCTCGAGCTACTCATCACTGGTACATTCTCCACAATGTAACCTGGTGGTCGCTTCTGAGAGGTTTGAAGCAAAGACAATACCCGAATCATATCATGAAACCGCGAAGAACGAGTGTCTTTCAACCCGTTTTGATGTCCAGCCATTGACAATCCTTGACATGGCCATCCCGCGATGACAAGGTCCACATGGCCAACACGTTGAATATCCTCTGCTAAAAGCAAAGCAATATCACCAACAAGAGTAGAAAATGAAGTCTTGATGGCACTAGTGGCCAACAAGTTTGGAAATTGGGTCCTCAATCGCCGTGAATGCCGCTTAGCCACGTGCCTTGCTGCCTCATCAACATCTACGTAGATGTAGCGTTTGACCTTCATCCCTGCTTGCAGCACTGCCGCCAAGCCACTTCCAATCCCTCCGAACAACTCCAACAACACAATACCATCCTCTGGTACCTTCCACCGAATGGTGGAAGTGTCTAGACGTGGGCCCAAGTCTTCGTCCACTCGAGAATCATCTTCCGCTTGTGGGAGTATCGAATGCTGCCAAACATCTTCAATGACCTGTGCCGCATCTTTCTGAAGTTGAGTCGTGGTCCTCGACGCTGCTTCTATGCCAGGTTGATACGTCTCTATATCTCCACCACTTGTGTCACCCACTTGGGCATCCATCTCGTGAAGTGTAGGAGTATCCATCGAGAAAGTATCACAACCCTTGTGAAACCATGATGGTCCCACATCCATACCTCCTGAGAAGGCAAACACGTCTGCAAGATTGCCAGTCAGAACTCGAATAAAACGAGCTGGCAGCTGAGCCTTCCGCCCATCTCCTGCTTGCCATCCTGGTCTATAACTTGCGGTTTCCTCCCAGAAATCCAAGGTGAACCCCATGGGGTATAGCACCGCCGAGCCCACCAAGACATCGTATGACTTGGCCTCCGTTACTATAGCTTTCACCTTCATAAAGCTTGCATCCTCGACATCATCTTCGTTGAGTCGTAAAATCAACTCCTCCTTTGTGATGCCTGTAGCATGCTCCGTACCCCCCATGGAAGTGCTAATTGTCCATGGACACTTCTCCAAAGTGTCCCTAGTCAAACCCAACCCCTCACGGGCAGATGCTCCCAGCATCAATGGTTGAGCTCCTGAATCCAAAAGCACTCGTCGAGGCACAAATACCCTCCCCTTGGGCCCAACAAGTTGGAAAATCCCCTGGGAGTTGTCAACCACCACCACACCAGGTGTAATGGATGACCTCTCGATTGCAGGTCTGGCGGCCATGGTCTTGACACGCATGGCTGCTGAAAGCAGCCCCTCCATGTTGTCCTCTTGACTCTTATCCACCTCTCCTCCAACCACTTCCGTCTTCAACGCATTGACGCCCGTGGAGTCACCCAACTCACACATTTGAGCCGCCATCTTGAAGACCGCCGCTGCATTGAAGCCCTCTTGTGACATCAATTTAGCAGAAAATAGTGAAGCCTCACAAACCACGTTTGCCGCTTCTCTCACCACCGTACTAGATGGCTCTACAATCCCAATGCTAGGGCGAGTTGTTGGCACCCCCCGACGCGTTGGAGGCACCATGGAAGATGTTGGCACCATCTCCTCCAACGTGAAAGACTCTGGCAATCGAGCTTGCCGGTTGTCCTTACCATGTTGAGGATCCAAGATTGGACTTGCTCCACGTGGAACCTCCTTGGTCACCGGTGTTTGACTCCGCGTAAGGGCATAAGCCTCCCGTGGGCCCCCCGTAATAGCAAGTGCCATGCCACTTAGCATATAGTCCCCGAATTCGTCATCATCGGGCCTAAACCCACCCCCAGCATGAAAACTAGGAGTGACTTGGGGCTTCTCACTCACTGAAGCAGCATTCGCGCTCATGGCCGCCATCTTGGCCTCCAACTCCGCAAATTTGGCCTTCCAACCTTTCTTGTCTCCTCCCGAAGACTTGGACTCCTTCTCCTTGTTGCTTGCCTTGGCTCCCTTGCCTCCAGAAGGTTTCAACTCAGGGTGAAGCTTCCAACACTTAGCCTCGGAATGTCCCTTGGCACCACAACCAGAGCAATAGCCACCGATTTGAGGTGTAGAGGACTTGCCTTCCTTGCAATCCTTCCTCAAATGCCCCGGTTTGCGACAACTAAAGCATAATGCTTCAGTATCGGTGGCATAGGAGGGAACCGCAGCCTTGGCCACCTTGACTTTCTCAGGAACCTTCTCTTCTCGTTTGAGAAATCCCATGGCCGCTTCTCCTCCAATAAATTGATCTCAATTCTCTCGGACGTCTCGAACACAAATCTCAAAGTCGGTGGCTCACCCAATCGCAATGCCTCATTGCGAACTAATGTCTTCAGCTCCTTCTCTAAGATGCTGTACCAGTGCTGCACCGCTTGTTGTTCCGTGACTCCGTGAGTAGCAGAGATCAGTCTCCGCAATCTCGCATGAGCTTCTCGCAAGGATTCATCTCCTCCTCGCGCAAAAGACCTCAATGCCTTCATCTTATCCGCTCGTTGACCTTGATAGTCTCGACGGATCTGTGTGAAGAACATGGCCGTAGGGTTAAACGGAGGTGGAATAGCCACCGTTTCCATCGGTTGGCTCAAGTCCTCGGCACTACTTGTGCCCTCCTCCTACTTCCCCTTTCCCACACGTGATGGTACACTCGGCGCTCCGCCGAATACATCCGCATAATTCGGTGCATAGAAATCCCTCCATGCCAATATCTCCGTGAGGTGAGCCGCCTCGAATTCTCCATAATCCGCTAACGGAGCTCCTTCTAGACATCCAAATAACGCCCTCCACACCATGTAAGGGTTGAAGTTGGGGTTGCGAGACTTCTGGAGTTCACACCACATGGTGAACTCCCTCTTGAAGTCATCCGCTTCGATAGTGCCCGTGGCACCCGAAAACCGTCGCACCCCCCGTTCTCCTCCTCCTCCATATGGTGAAGCCATCTCCTCCCAATCAAAAATTGATTGCAAAGGTTTTCTTGATGGGGAACTTGCACTACGTACCAAAGATTCCACCACAAACTCAAGTTCTTCTACTATCGGTTGAACCGTATCCTCCTCTTCCTTCGATTGAGTGGTAACTTCCTCCACCACTCGTTCACGAACGCCTACCGCAAATGGGGTGTTTCTCCGAGAGAAACCGGGCCCCTTCCACGTCTCCAGATTGAGAATTGGTTAGCTCAATCAAAGAAGCGCCATGCTTCATGAGTGCCCTTCTTCTCCGGAGGGTAGATGGTGGGTGGTACTTCCCAATCGAGTAGCTCCAAGGTGAGTGTGTCCCACACACTGCTGGCCCGCTCTCGCCACGTACCCACTTCCCACTGCCACGTAGTATGAAATACGAAGCCTTCACTCTCAAACTCGGTAAAGATGAGGGAGAACGTGGGCAATTGGTTCCCTCGGCGGAAATCCACCACCTCCACGGTGTATCTTGACCCAACGTTCTTGAGGACAACGGCCTTCTCTCCAACCACAAGATCCACGGCTTCAACTTGGCCTCGTGCACGACAAAGAGGAGCTCGAACACCCTCCTTAGCCCGAAGCGCTCGAACTTTGCGCACCCCACCAAGTGAAGTCCAATACTTCACGGACTCTTCGCTTAGCACCTTCGTGCCTGGCTTTTGCAAGTCTTGAGTCCCGGTTCGAGACTTGGCTATAGGAGATAACTCAAAATCCCTACCACTAGAGCTTGCCTGGGAAGATGAAGATTTAACTTGCAAATCTTGGAGGCAAGTAATCAATTGACTAAGGGTTTCGGTGCTGATCTCTACCGTGGATGCACTAGACTCTTTTGATTCCTTCTGCTTTCCTCCACTATCCATGTCCCATAAGCTCAATGCAACCCACTCTTTTTACGTGGTTGTATTAAGTGGGCTCACAATGGATGTTAGGGGAATGCTAGAATTTCACTTCTTGTTCACTATCATATGCCACACTTAGCTCACGTGAAGCAACACATCAATAATGTGCACAACAATTTGATGAGAACAACCCAAAGTCTAGCCATTCATGATCCCCACAATCCAAATTCCTAGCCGAAGTACAAGAGGAAAGCGACAATGTCACTCACCATCCCATACCTCTACTAGTCACTCCCCAAAGGTGGCAAAGTGCAAGAAAAAGGTGACTATGGCACCCAATATCCCACAACTCTTCCAATCACTCTCACAAGCAAATTGGCAAGGGTAAGAAGTGGGCAACAATGGTACCCACTATCCCACACCTTCACCTCTTACAAGAATGACGAAGAGCAAGAAGAAGGTGACTATGGCACCCGCTCTCCCGCACTTTCACCACTTACTAACAAGATGCATCATACAAACTTGTCATTCCCCCAAACAACCGACTACCCCCTCCCTACACGGGTCCGGATACGTTACCTTGTTGAAATAGTCTTGGGCCTCCGAATAGCTACCACTAGCTACTCTTAAAGGAAACCCTAAGTCTAATCTATGCCTTATAATGCCTCGTACAAGAGGTCGGCCTTTCTCTAGAACTAAATAAGTTCTAGGATAACACCCTAAAATTCTAAGTGATCAAAATCACTAGAAATGAGCAGCTTTTGCACTAGAATGTGCACACAGCTATCCTATGAAAATGGAAGAAAGAAGTGTAGCTCAAGCCCTCTATGGCACGAATACAACGCACAAGTTGTGTCCCCCAAATCTTAATGAATTCAAAATTGCAACGTTTACCTCGTGCCCCTTTTTCACCAACGCTTGCACGCCATCACAGAACACCGTGTGTCCGTCATGTGAAACCCTCGCCTTCGTGCACACGCTCTTCTCCACATCCACCGAGACCTTCGCTGCTCATGCACCGGCCCTTCAGTCCTCAAGGATCCACGAACCCTCGCCCACCAGCTGCCTCAAGGCTCCCGTCAATGATGACAGACTGATCCTACTACTTGAGATTCTGCGTTCTCCTGCAAATTTGGTGGTGGTCGGTGATCTTCACATCGACGTGAGCCTCAACAAACTCTGCCACCTTTGCAACAAAGACCGCAATCTTCCTCAACTCTTGCGGTCGAGGCTCATGAGTCTATGGAGCTTGTCCCAACTTCAATGACTGAAGAGTTTTGGGTTAAGCGTTGCACCCAAACATCGGCAGCTTCCACATCGTCCAGTACCGGCCGTCGTAGTACCCGGGGCTCCGGTGGTTGTGGCGTGATACTCCGTCCACGTTCACGTCAAACTCCAGGCACGGGTACGGTTCTGCTGGATTACACACTCCGCCAGGTTGCTCCTGAAATCGGGAGGAGCGATTACTGATCAAGTCTGGTTGTACTCATCACCGCATCAGTTTCTTCCGACGCGCACATCAGGTCAAATACTACCACTCATCACAGGATCGGGTTCTAGCTCGATTACCTCTGCTCTTGCAGACTGAATCCCACCTAGTACCAGGAGATATGAGTGCGCTAGCTACTTCTGGTTTCGGTGTCGGCGTACTAGATTCAACTCCTCTAGACTTCGGTGATACTAAATATCACCTCTGCTCTTGCGTACACGCAACCCTACGCAACACCGACCTACACCTCGTGCACACGCTCTTTACACCCCGAGAGCTCCGCAGCAGGTGCACCCACTACCGAGACCGCCTCCTCTGTTTCGGGCTCTGCAGGGAAGGAGTCCAGGAGAAAGAATGCGCAATCTGTGAGCGTTCCGCTTCTGTGCCCACTGCCGGCTCTTACCTCTCTCTTTCTTTCTAGCTCTTCTCACCGAAACTAGGGTATGATAATAGGAGCAAGAACTCCGCACGTTTGTGCAGAAGATTGTACGCATTCAGTAGCTCCACTGCGCCCTCCTGCTATTGCCGAGCTTGACTCTGATCCGCGCTTCTCCCCGGGCACTTCACGTTGCTCGCTCTCGTACCGCTACCTCTCGTACCGCGGCCCCTGCCTTTCCCGGAACGGCCGCCAAACCCTCGCCCATGAACGCAAATAACGCCCTTGAAATTCGGAACCAGCGATTACTGATCACGTTCGGTCGTACTCATAACCACATCAGGTTTATGAGGTGAACAGCCTCTAATCGATAGCCAATGTAGATAAGGGAAGTCGGCAAAACAGATCCGTAACTTCGTTGCGTTGCACGTGCTGCCTGTATCGGCACTCGGGCAACTGAAACTCCAGCTCGTGCAAAACCCGGGTCACCTCCTCCAGCGACCGGATCTTTGCACACACTTGCTCATCCGCAACAATCGTGCTGCAGCTGCTCCAGGAGCTTTCGTTTGAAGAACAAAAGCGTGCCTCCGAACCCGTCTCGTACATTCCAGTATCGAATAGCACTGGCGATGCAACGTCGCACAATGCTCCAACAGTGTTCGTTGCACTTTCTTCAAAGAGTATACTTGCAAGGGCGGCGAAACTTGCTGAAGTGGGGTCTACTGCCAGGGACTCCACCTTGATTGCTTCACTCCAGCACCACGTCCACAACTCACTCCCCACCGTCTCACAAGATTCAAAGAAACCCTTCTAGGTGTATTAACTATCGTGGTTACACCCGTTGCCACGACATGATCTTTCTCAAGTAACAAATAAGTGATAAACACTCACAAATCACAACAAGTCAAGTCCATGCCACTCTTCAAGAGTGAAAACATGATATGGATGAGGCTAACGATGTGCAACACGCACACACCTTCACCTCATCACGTGGGAGACTCAACTTGAGAAAGATGAGTCTCCCTCAACCACACGTGGAGGTCACCCGGGTTCCAAGTCCCGAGATGAGGTGTCGAAAGACACCACGGTTGCCCTAGCCGCCACGCGGCACTAAACCTAACCCTAATCTCCCATTAGCACTAAGTCTTGGGCTCTCCGGTAACTCCACAACTCTCTAGATGGTTTCTATCCGAATACCATCTATACAAACACCTCCATGCGCGGATCCTGACATTCTGATTGGGTATTTCTTCTCAAGCAAGTGTGTGTCAGTCAACAATTGCATGTAAATTTTCAATTAGTGTAGGAAATTTCAAATAGTCTGGTCTACACTATATTCACGGAACCGTGTAGCATCCAACAATTCATCCATACTTTTGCCATCCATCAATTATAGCCATCACACTCTACAACACTTTAAATACTCCTACATTTGGCTGTTAGAATCTTCTCATCCCTCAAATAAGTTATAATCATCTAAGTCATAATTGCTGCTCATTTATAACCTCTACTGACTTATAGCCTGTTCAAATGTGGAATCTTCGCTCGCTAACAACCTTCAATAAATTGAGCCTCTACAAAGTTTTTACCACCTCCATCCACCAGCGCCATATAAATAACAATGGGTAGACAAATGTGCTAAAACTCACAAAATGACAGTAGATACCTAAACCAAATGGAGTGGTTGCGGATTCAATTCTACCCAAACCAAATAGAGTGGTCACACATTCAATTTCTGGTTGTCAAATCTTCTCTCTATGTGATAGAACTACCGCAATTTGCCAATACAACAACTCGTGTGCCACGGGAAAGGCCAAGAAAAAAAATAAAAAAATAAAAAAACTCACAAATTGACCATGTTCCCAACGGTCAACAAATTCTGGCGTGATTCTGCTATTGCGTGTCTATTGGCCGAATACGTACCCCAGCGGTAGAGACGCACACATATACTGATACAAATACGTATCTGCGGTAGACATAGCTTCCTGAAGCAACCTCACTTTGAATTCACTCTGAAGCAATCGCATGATCAGTCCTTCTCATCATTCCATGTTCAACTTCTTCACGTGAAAGAGGAGGAGGTGAAGCGATTGGAGTTCTGATCAGACAATTTGGTTACATCTGCAGGGGTTTAGGTTTTTAGGGTTTGCTCTTTCTTGGTGGGAATGGAGTAGGGTTTTGAGGGCGTAGGGTAAGCATCATGCAGTTTTGCATTCGGTGCTCAGGGGCTACGGCGTGGTGCGGCCATTATGATGCTGTGCAGACCTGCGCTATCCTGCTGCTGTACTTGCAGGTCAGTGAAATCGAGTTTGAAGGCCTGTGACCATGGATTTCGATGTGTTGCGGTCTTTCTTCATGTCGTAGGGTTTAATGAGAGGTGAGGAGTTGGGGAAGGAAATCTCACACATACTGAATCATCTGACTGAACGATTCTCTTCCTTTGTTTAAATCTTAGTTGCTGAGAATTGTTTGAATTAGGGTTGGAAATTCGAATTTGAAGGCATGAACATTTACTTTCGATGTGTTGCGGTCTTTCTTCATGTCGTAGGGTTTATGAGAGGTGAGGAGTTGGGGAAGGAAATCTCACACATACTGAATCATCTGATTGAACGATTCTCTTCCTTTGTTTTCATCTTAGTTGCTGAGAATTGTTTGAATTAGGGTTGGAAATTTGAATTTGAAGGCATGAACATTTACTGTGATGGTGGATTTCGATGTGTTGCGGTCTTTCTTCATGTCGTAGGGTTTATGAGAGGTGAGGAGTTGGGGAATGAAATTTCACACATACTGAAGAGTCTGATTGAAGGTCTGATTGAACGATTATCTTCCTCAGTTGCTGATAATTGTTTGATTTAGGGTTGGATATGTGACTACTGCTTTGAGTTTGATTCTTTTACTATGATGTGTTGCGGTCTCGCTTGATGTGTTGAATACATCCTGGGGTTTGTGAGAGGTAGATAGTCCGATTGTTCGTGGCTTGTTTCTTGACTGGATGGTGGCTCTTTGGAAACAGGTGGGCTGTGCACTAGTGGGATCGTTTGGAGCTCTATACACCGGCATTCTGTTGGCCAACTTGGCACTCGCACTGTTCGCATTGATTGCAATTGAGAGCGGAAGCCAGAGCCTCGGTCGAGCTTATGCGGGGTTCTTGGCTGTGTCTCTCGTGCTTGATATCGCCTGGTTCATCCTCTTCACCAATGAAATCAGGTGAATATTGCCACAAGAGCTTCTAGCATGTAGAGTCATTTGTAAAGTCATCCAAGGTTACCCCTCTTTTTTTTATCCATAATGGAAGAGCCTAATGGTGCCTCGACTAGAATCCTTCAATTAACCTTGGTGGTCTCTCAACTCAAGTTATCGAAGTAGTTTTAGTCTTTTCTGAGAAAGAAGGAGAGGTCATGCTGAATCACGAATCTTAGTTGCTGATTATAGATTTCGCATTCATGTCAATTGACGGATTGATTTTCTTTGGCAGGCACTTGTGGAACGGAACGCAGCTGGATAAGTTTGGAGCCTTCTCTGTGAAGCTAATGTTCTGGATGCAAGCCACGGGAAGTGGGCTGCGTTTCCTGTCGTCTTTTCTGTGGTGTCAGATGTACAGACTCGGTGCAATGTCAGGGTCTTCGACGGAGTCGCTGCAGCCTGTCGACTTTGATGCCAGGAATTCCATTTTGAGTTCTTACGACATGGGCAACGTAAGGCTGGGAGACGACACGTTCGAGTCCGAGGCCATTGGAGGCTCCATATACGACCGGGCCGCCTTTGCTTCTCTTAATGACAGCTTCAGTCGTGAGGATGACCTTGACATCGAGGTACGCATAGAATTCACTACCTCACACAGATTATCTTGTTTCTTTAGGCTAGTGAGAAAGAATCAGACTAATTCTGGAATCGAATAGGGTCCAAGTCGGATTTATCGTAGATTTTGCTTCCTGATGCTTGATTTACTATGGTGAAAGAGTAGACTAATTGCTTTAGGATACGATAATCAATGTAGTTGCATGTAAGCTTCAGGAACTGATTGTTTGTGTGTGACAGAACAACGGCCACATGTCAGAGGACGAGAGCCAACTGCAGAGCCCACTCCTGCGGCACCACGAATCTTGAAGGTCTGGTATGATGTATCATGATTTTGTAAAAAATGCACCCTTGTTCAGGATTAGTAAGCATCCTTCATCTCATTTAGTATACCACCTTCTAATGTACTTTAATATGCACCTGGCATGTACAGCAGCTGTTTCCCTTCCCACCAGTTTTGACCTCCCGGTTGTTTAGTGAATCCACATGATACAATTTTTTGATGATTTTCTTTGGAGAGTGTTCTGAGGTGAATCTTGTAGAAGACAGCTCGTATTTCCACAGCTTGTCCGTGTCAAAAAGGCGAGATTGCCAACCAAAATCCAATAGAATCAAATGATGTTACAACTACATTTATGGGGTTCCAACTAGTTTTATGGAGCAGGCAAGTTTTTCAAGTCCACATCCTTCAGAAACCACTCCGGAATAAGCTTCGATGCGTGGGGGTAGAGGTCCTTGTATGAATGCCGAATTGTCACCTCGGCGACTCCAGCCACTCTTGATATATCTGGCGTCACATCAGGTAAAATCAACTTCAGAAATTAAAGTCACCATGAGTTACTGCAATCGTAAAGCTTTGAAGTGAAATGGGAAGCACCTTTCAAAGCCTTCTTTTCCTTTTCATTGAGTTGTGAAATCATGTAAATAGCAGCTGCTGCAACTGATATAGGACTCTTCCTGCAGTTACCCACAAACACACATTTCATCACCTCAAAATTACAAGAACCCTCAACGTTATTAAGAAATAAATTAACAAAATCACAAGATCAGTGGTGCTAACCTGATGTCCAGCATCTCTGATTTCTTTACTGTTTCCGTAGCAGCTCTGACCTCGTTGTTTTCCATATTAAGATGCGAACAAAACCGCCTCTGCAACAAAAAGATAATAATTAACCCTAAACCCTGATACTGAATAACTGAAAGAGAATAATCAAAAAAGAAAGCTCACCAAGAAGTCACCGGCGTGGATTGTTCCCATCTCCATGGAAATGCCCATATCCTCTTCTAATTGCTTCACAATAAACTTGGTTGCTCTCCCAATCTCCTTCTTCGATGCTCCATTCGCAACTGAACATATCTCTGCACAACCAAACTTCATCTCTCAACACATAACAAGAGCATCAAGACCAGATCTCAAACCATGCGAAAGCAAATAACGTCCTCTCAAACAAGAAAACGAAGAGATTGCATAGGTATCCATCCAACAAGAGAGCATTTGACAAGGTGTTGACCTTTGAATGTGCGCGGTTTGTCTTCCTGGCGACAAGCGATGTAAAGGCAGGCGGCCAGTATGGCGTCCTGGCTGCGGCCCCGGATGGATTTCAGGTCTTCCACCTTCTTATAGATCTCATTGGCCCGATCCTTACAACACCATCATCACAGAGGGAGGCATGAGCACCACTCCGTCTTTTCTACATGTCTTTTCTCAACACACAAGCCACGTTTTCCTTGTTCAACTCCGGCGTGTCAACAACTGGAATAGGTCTAACTATCTGCTCACCTTAATTGTTGACACCAGCCCCAGCCTGGAACAACCACGCCCCCACCCCCCACAACCATCACCCCCAAACTTAACATGGTCAGATTCCACTCATTTTAAGGGAGAAAACAAAAAGAACTGCCTACGACAAACTATAAACTGAAACCTGAAAAATACATGTCAAACGAAAAGCCGAACCCTAATTTGCATGTCGAACAAAAGCCGACCAAAACCTTAATCTCCTGGAAAACCCAACTCGTATCATGTAACAATAATCGCTCGATCAACTTAGAGCACTATTAAACTGATGTTTCCCTTAACAATCTCTTCATCAAGCTCTCAAAAGCTGACGTTCTCCTCCTCCCAAAAAAAATCCTCAATCCATTTGGAGCTCTCCCAAGCTGATGTTCTCTTAACAAACAATTTGAAGCTCCCTAAGCTAATGATTCCCTAACAGATCAATTTTAGAGCTCTCTACAGGTGCAGTTCTCCTATCAAACGTTTTGATTGATGTTTTTTCCGGAAGCATGTCTGTTGGGGAGAAAAGTTAGAAAAGCATCACGCACCTGTCCGCCATGGTGCCGATGGAGCGGAAGGCGATGATGAGGGACCGGTCCGGGTTGGAGCCGCGGTTCTGCCATCGGCCCAGCGACGACATGAAGTCGCCGGGCGCGCCGTTGGGCTTGGAGATGATGGTGGACAGCCCGCCGTCCGTGAGCAGCGGGTTGGACGGGCCGCCCACGCGCACCGGGTCGCTGGACGTGGAGTCCGAGAACGTGCGCCACTCCGAGCTCTCGTCCACCGAGTGCTGCTCCAGCACCAGCCCGCACTCCGCGCACACCATGTCGCCCGCCGCGTGGTCCACCACCACCTCCGTCGCCTTGCGGCACTCCGGGCACACCGGCTTGTTCATTGGAAATCACTCCCTCTAAAAAAAAACCCAAGCGACAAACATTCGTCAACTGACAACAATCCTCCCTAAGCGAGAACCAACGACGATCTCTTGGCGATCAGTCATCTGTTTCAACCGTCCTCTTGTCGGTATCAAAGTAAAAAACCTCACAACAACGATGAACCGATTCATCTCTCTCTTTACAAAAACACGAGCCCGTGTTCGCCACAAAACCCTAACCCCAGACACACCATCCTAAACTCTGGAATCCCGTCACAACTCGTTCACTTTAGTCGCACTCCGACTTACGTTTGCTACTCTTTCCTCCTGTTCTTCGTTTCGAGTTTTTTTTCTTGGAGAGCACGAACTTGGAGGTCGCGTTCAAGTTGCGACAACAACCGGTTGCATTGCGCTATCTGAGAAGATCAGCAGCAACTCGACAAAATGAGCGCCGCGGCCGTCAAGTGGCCAACTTATGCTGCTCAGCGATTCCTAAACTAGCTAAGATTAGCTCCTCTAAATGATAAAAGCGCTAACGGATATCATCGATACCCAGGTCATACCCGGGTATCACATGTGTATGTCACAGATGTTGCAGGGTATGTCCTAGGTATCTCCACATATTATGTACTTAAATAGATTACTTAACTACTTCAAAGTGAGGTTGTAGCATTTCTCAGCTGCTGTTGGTTGATACCCGCAACCGCACGGACCGCAAAATGGTGCCTTTCAGTTGGTCGCTTGTCAACTCATCTTCCCAGAATCTGCGCCAGTTTTGCGTTGAAGAGTGCAAAGGCAGTGGACTGGCAACTTCTGATGGAAGATTTTGCTACAGGGAGAATTTTCAGGCTCCAGTCTGCTGCGGCGGAAGACGCGTCCAGTTCTGGCTGCGGGAAGCTGCAGGACTGTCGCGATGGAGTCTCTCACGTACGAAGAGGTGGAGTCGTGATGGCGGCGCAGCTTTCGAGCTCTGGAGTTTCCGAGTAGTTGGTGGGCGATGGAGTCACCGTCTCATCTGTTGCAAGAGCGCGTCGTGAGTCTCTAGCCTTTGGGGAGGATTGGTTGTTTTGTGTCTTCCACAGTTGTGTTGTGGAGGTTTGGATTTGGAGGCTGGAGGGATTGATCTTGAGGTGAATGTTTGTTTGCTTTGTCGGTTGTGTGATGTAGACGTTTGCCCTTTGAGAGTGTTCGATGCTTGCTGGGAATCCTTCATAGCTGCACGCTTTCTTAGCTTGTGCAATTCTTTGCTCTCGTTCACTATCTATCGAGGTCATCCTCATTTATTGTTCGCGTTGTTCTCTGGCGTTTCGTTGGTTTCAGCAGACAGGGATTTGTTTGCGTTACGCGCTTCGGGGAAGAAGAGGAGGGGAATTGATCAATGATGGCATTGGATGAGCTTCAAATGGATGCTTCGAGACGGTGGAGCGGGTCTAGGAACCTGGCATTGCTTCTCCTTGTGATGTTCTTCGCGTCACCAGCGCTCGGCAACTACGCTCCTGGTACGTAAATCACCACAGCGTTTTTTCCGTTTTTTGTGCACGATGGAGAGGAGAACAATTCTGATTCTCATTTGCTTTCAGAGGACTTGACGATGGGGATCAACTACGGGCGCGTCGGCGACAACCTGCCGTCGCCCACGGAAGCCGTGAGCCTGATCTCCGGCCTCGGAATACAGCGAGTGCGCCTGTTCGACCCGGACGCCGCGACGCTCCGCGCGCTGAGCGCGTACGGGCTGCAAGTCACAATCGGCATGGGCAACGACGCGATCCCTGCGCTCACCGATGCCGCCGCCGCGGATCAGTGGATTCTCACGCACATCGCGCCCTACGTCCCGGCCACCAACATCACCACCATTCTCGTGGGCAACGAGCTCGTCACCGACACCTCCCGCTCCGCGACGTGGCTGCAGCTCGTCCCCGCGATGCAGAACCTGCACGCGAGCCTCCGCACCCGCAACCTCACCCACATCAAGCTCTCCACCGCCGCGGAGCTCAACACGCTGGGGTGGTCGTACCCGCCTTCCAAGGGCGTCTTCCGCACCGACATCGCCGCGTCTGTCCTCACACCCCTCCTCCAGTTCCTCAACGACACCAGCTCCTACTTCTTCGTCAACGTCTACCCTTACTTCGGCTGGCGCGACGACCAGTCGTACGTCCCCATGGACTACGCCCTCTTCACGCGCAAGACGCCCTTCATCGTCGACGGCCCCCACAGCTACTACAACCTCCTGGACGCGCAGCTGGACGCCATGGCCGCCGCCATGGAGCGCCTCGGTTTCCCTGCCGTCAGGCTGGCCATCAGTGAAACCGGATGGCCCACCGTGGGCGCTGCAGGGAACGTCGGCGCCAACGCGACGGCGAACGCCAGGACCTACAACAGCAACCTCATCGAATACGTCCTCTCGCGGAAGGGCACGCCGCGCCGACCCGGCGTGTTCCTCCCCACCTTCGTGTTCGCGCTCTTCAACGAAAACCTCAAGCCTGGCGGCGTCGCGGAGCAGAACTGGGGCGTGCTTTACCCCAACGGCACCCAAGTCTACCCTCTCGAATGGACCAATGGAACCACTAGTCCGGTTGTGTCTCCATCGCCTCCTTCATCTGCTCCTGTGATTGCTCCTCTTGCTCCTGTAGTCGCACCTTCCAGAGGTGTCGCTGCTGCAACTTCTCCGAGTGTTGGACCGTCTGCAGGTCCGCTGGAGAGTTCTGCTCCCCGGAGAGCCGTTCTGAGCGGGCTGTCGGTCTTGCTGGGGATCTTTGTAGCTCTCTTTAGTTTTTGATGTCTAGATGATTCATTCGAGATCGATTTTTTCTGTATTTTTTGCACATATTCATTGATTTAGGCCTGCATCTCCATCTGCTCCTCTAGTTGCTGTCCTTGCTCCTGCATCTGGTCCTGTGATTGCTCCTCTTGCTCCTGTGTTTTTGATGTGTAGATGATTCTTTCGAGATCGATTTTTTCAATAGTTTGTAGCTTTCCTAGGATGTTTAGTGTTCCCAACACATTTGGTGTTGTGAAAGTATATGCCAATTGCAAAAGTATTTGTCAACTGTAGTATATTATGCAACTTAAAGAATTTTACTCAATTTTGATGTTTAGTGTGGAGGAGATTCTGAGTACGTTAAAAATAACAGAAGATTGGAGAAAGAAAATTGGAGAAAGAAAACTGGACATGGGAAGGAAAGGGTAATTGTGTCCTTATATTTTAATAAATAAGGAAACAACAGCATACAATAATATGCCACAAGGAATTGAGGTACTTCTAATCTTCTAAAGTATAATTGATGCTTTGCAACATTTCTTGAAGTTGTGGAAATATTCGATTAGAGGTCCAAGTATTGTCATGCTAAGTTAGAAAATAATTTATCATAGTCAGATATCTACAGGATCTACATAATAAAAACCAATATTTGAAACCGAAGCAATTCTGGTTCTCACTTTTGGTAATTCAAAAGGATCACAACAGAAGCATCAGAGCGAGAGTGCGAAGATAACACATACATGTAATTATGCAACCACTTAAATGAGAGAACATGTTGTAGTACAAAATGTGTGATCTTTGTGTGCTTGTGTACGAGGTTGGGTTTACATGTCCATGAATGTATTGTCGACCTGTCCACAGAAGAAGCAGACGCACATGCATGCAAACGGCCCCATTTGCAAGCCAACCTGCCTCCTGTGGGCTAGGTTTGGACCCCCAAGCCCCTACGTGTTTGGTTTGGCAACCAAACCATTGAATGCAAGGCTCCTCTTTTTCCCCCCAAAATTACCAATTTACCTCGTTGAATTACCTTTTTTACTGTTCTAAGAGCATCTCCACTCCTGCCGTGGAATTTTCCACGTTAGGACGGAAAAAAAATTTCACGCCAGGAGTGGTTTAGGGTTTGGTGCTTGCTTGGCTCCACCCCAAGCTCCAAAAAAATTTACCCAAAAAAATGCTTTGACCTTTTACCTCCCGCCACCAATGACACGGCGCCACGTGTCGACATCAATGACATGGCGCCACGTGTCGCGAGGGTATGGGTGTGTCACCAACATCAAAAAATGGCGCACTCCCCCCATCCTAGGAGGATTTGGTGTGCCATGCACCAAAACTTCTAAATTTTTATAAAGTTTCCCCATTTTGAGGTGATGGGTGCAACTTTTTGACCTCTCAAAACTCCAATTTGGTGGTTCTCCGTCTTGGGGTGGAGATGCTCTAAGTACACTTATCCACATCTTTTGATAAACTTTGGTGTTGTTCAGACTACACTCTCTTGTATTGTCCTGTTTACATTACACCAATACCCTCATTTTTAACCCCAAGTGTGGCGGGTGGCAAGTGGCGGGCGCATGCGCTACGTTAGGTGGAGGCTCATCACCTGACGTTGGAGTGCTCCTAATGTGCATCTTGTTACTAGACATGGAGTCCATACAGTGGTCAGCAGAAGTGTTCGGACAGGACGCTTCCACTTCCAATATGAGCTAGTTTTCTTACGTAACTCACATTCAAGTTGTAAAAATTTAAACATACAATCACATAGTTACAAAAAACATGTAACATAACATTCATAATAAAAAATGTCAATCAAGAAATCAATAAAAAATAAAACACATGATGTGGGTGTCCAATTCTTTATGCAAAAAGTGAAGTGGTTATCTATTTACATTGGAAACAAAGCCATGAGCTACAAAATCAAGCTAAAAACTTGAATGTAGAATCATGAGGACTACCTAAAAACTTGAATGTACAATCATAATGACTACCATCGTGTATAGCCACCTTTTGCTTGATAAACATCTGCAGCTCTCTCAGGCATAGACATGATCAATTTCCTCACGGTATCAATCTCAATGCTATACCAAATTTCTTGCAATTTCTCCCACAAATCCTTCTTGTTAGTGGGTTTCTTCTTTGACATTCTCATACGACGATCTACTTCATTCCAAAGGTGTTCTATAGGATTCAAGTCAGGAGATTGAGCCGGATGCCAAATTAGTTGAAACTTCTGTGCTAACAACCAATCTGTAACATACTTAGAAGTATGTTTGGGATCGTTGTCGTGCTGAAAAATAACATTCTCCTCTCCTAAATCATACATGTGTATAGTATTCATGAGCTCCATCTCCAAAATTTCACGATACACAAACTTATCCATGTTTCCTTCTGTAAGACGAAGGTTGCCAATTCCCTCCCAAGTCATACATCCCCAAACCATAATATTTCCACCTCCAAATTTGATAGTAGGTTGCACATGCTGATCTAAAAGATGCTCTCCTCTCTTCCTCCAACAATACTGCCTCCCATCTGAGCCAAACAAATTGAATTTTGACTCATCTGAAAAAACCACATAACTCCAGTCCATCCAACTTGCATGCCTACACTTCTTTGCCCATGCATATCGACGTGCTTTGTGTTTCTTTGACAAGAATGGCTTCTTAGTTTTCACTCGTGCTCTCAATCCTTGCCTCTGAAGACATCTTCTAATTGTATCATCACTCAAATCCAATCCTTGAGATCGCATTTCTCTACCCACTGCTGCAGCTGTACCATTAGATGGTGCATTCAACAACCTTACAACCTCACGATCACCACGTTCATCAAGAATTCGAGGTCTCCCTTGTGAAGGAGCATCTCTCAAATGACCTCTCATTGTAAACCTCCGCACAATAGCATGGCAAGTGCTTCGAGAGATGCCTAGAACCGCTGAAATTTCGGAGTACGAATTCCCTCTCTCATGCATCTGAAGAACTAACTTACGTTCAGCAAGAGTCCTTCTAGGAGCCATAGCTAATCAAGAGCAATCTTATTCAATCACAATGTGTCTTGAAATGCAAGAGGTCTCCATAAATACATGTCGATTCTCAAGATTTTTCAGATGCACAACTTGTGTGCATAATGAATTGGACACCCATGATTGACACATCATGAACTGCAGCCCATGCAAGTGGCTCAATGTGAATGATGGTACTCTTTCTAGTTTACAAGTGGCTCTTTAGTTATAATTAGCTGAAAAAATCAGCACCTACCTACCAAACTCGACAAGTGTTACTATTAAATTGAGATTGTAATTACTGTCCGAACACTTCTGCTGACCACTGTATACTTAGGTATACAAGCCTTTTCGACTACCAGTACTACCTTCTAATAATTTTAAGCCACATCACAGCATGGATTTTCTAGCATACACATATTGTCACAATTAACCTGTCTATTGACATCTTCAGTTGAATTTGTTGCTAATTAAAGGAAAATCTTGACTCCAGGTTAGTAAGCTCACCAGACCATTGTCCATCATCGCGAGACTTATTTTTCCAAAGATGATCACAACAATTTGAGTTTTTAATTGATTTTTACACCATCTGAGTGAATGTTTGGTTGCTATAAACATATTGTGTTATCAATGTTTTCTTCTTTCTGCAAATCACAACATTTGTCACAAGAAAGCAAAATCCACATTGATTCAAAGTTCAAGTTTACACAATGCCATTTATTTCAATGATTATTCTAAGGTCTTTCTTTCCTTCTCATAATAGCACAATCTCATTTGAATATATCACTAACTAGATCTTGTACAAAGTCTGTCACGTTGGATGAAAAGCATCCACGAATGAACCAGAATCATCGTATGGACAGAATTCGTCGGCGTCTCCGAAGATGAGCTCCGAAGAAGGAAGAGTGAAGGGCGAGCTTGGACAGATCGAAACTTGGCTATGGCGAGAAGAATGGAACCATGACGCTAGGGTTTCATTTCCACGCAATGCCTCGCCGAAGTCACGATCTCTCACACTCGCTCTAGAATCACATAGAAATGCCGATCCGCACGAGCTTTTCTTTCCCGCAATGTGAGGTTAGGAGGTGAGAGAAGGCGGTGGAGTAGGCGACAATGGCACAGTCGTGACGAGAAGATCTGCGTCTAGAAATCTCGTGTAGTTAGCGATGGATCACGTGTTTGCGCAGATTAGGACGGAGCTCGCGACGAATGACAACCTGCGGCAAGCGCAGGCGCTGTTGCAGGTGCTGCAGCATGCGGCGGGCGGGAAGGACATTTCCTCCATTGCGAGCGCGGTCTGTGATGACATTATAGCCAGTCCTGCGAGTGCGGTGTGTAAGAAATTGGCATTTGATCTGATCCGGTGCACGCGCCTGACGGGCGATCAGTGGGAGGTGGTGTGTCGCGGGATCCAGAGTGATTTTGATTTTCCGGACTCGGACGTGACGGCGGCGGCTGTGTCGTTTTTGTCTGCCATTCCGTCGTGGCGCTTGAGTAAGTTTATTATAGATTGCAGCAAGGAGATTTCGAACTGCATCTTGCATGATAATCCGAATCTGCGGTATGCGATTATCGAGACGCTCGGGTGTCTGCTTGCGCGCGACGATGTTGTCAATCTTTGCGTTACGAGCGCCGCGTTGTTGGATACAGTGTCCGGGTGGTGGCGACAGATCGGAGAGAGCATGCTGCATCCGTCGGATGCTGTGGCTAGAATCGCATTCGAGGGAGTCGGGAGGCTTTTTTTGGAGTTCAGTACCAAGAAGCTGAGTCGTCTGGCGGGGGATAAGCTGGTTCCGAGTGAGGATTCGCTTGCGATTCGTGCTGGCTGGGTGGTAACCATGTGCAGGTTCGTCTGGGAGAAGCGAAATCTCTTGATGGCTCGCTCCAAGGTGTTGACAGTGGATAGCTTTCGCGCGTCGGTCTTTCCTCTTGTGTTCTCGGCGAAGGCTGTGGCTACTAGAATGGTGGAAGATATGCAGGTTCGAAACCTTGCCTTTACGTATGTAATGTGGCTCAATGGATGGTGGTTGAGAGGCGATTCTGTTCATAGAAAATCAGTTCAATACTAGCTATATGTGAGCCTTAGTTGCATAAAGATCTTCTGAAATGGACTCATGAATTCTGCCACTGGTCGTAGAATTAAGTGTTCCCTCCTGCTTATCTTCGCATGACGGTTGTGGATTGTTTTTAAGTGCGAATTACTATGCACAAGCTCCTGCGAACATTTGAGGCTAGGTAGCGAAAATTTGTTTTTCCGTGGAAATCATTTGCTCCTATGCCTGCTCATTCTAGAAGACAACAACTAGCGGTACTCCATTGCTAACAGCACGAATTCAGTTTGCGCAAAAATATTCTTTTCATTCTTGTGTTTCTGATGAGTAGAGATGTTTTTGTCAACATTATTTTAAGTCTTTGAGAGCTTTTCAAGTTGAGTAGATAGTTATATATTCTAGGCTGTGATTAGTTATTGAATGTTTTGGTGGAGGAAGGTTGCAATTTCCTGGCCGTAGCAATATTGGACACATTGTATTATGTTGGTGCTTTATGTTTCGTTTTTTCGCGGTTTAAGAGTTTTTGAGAACGTTGATTTGTTTTACAGATATTGTCAGGTTTACGGGGAACTCCTCGAGTTGCACAACAAGCACTTCAAGAGAGAGAATTTCGGAACGCTGAGCACATTCTCGGAATTTCCGACGTTGTTTCTCATTTGATGCCCTATTTATTTGTCCTCGACCCAGCTTTAGTGTATGAGGTCAGTGTCAACCTCCTCTCTTTAGCCGACGTGCCTGGAGGGAAGCCGGAGTGGGCATCAGCACCGATTACCGCCTTACTGACTCTGTGGGATCGCCAAGAGTTCAATGCGGGTCGAGAGAGCATTGTCCGAGCGGTTGTAAAGAATCTTCAGCTTCTGGACCTTCACTTGCAGGTCAGCTTAAGATATCCGGCTCATTCAACGTTAGTTCTCTAGATACTTATTCTGCTTTCATCTGTCCTTCAAATTGGAGACATCATTGTACTGATATACTTAGGTTTTTGTACAGGTTTCTCTCTTCAAGCGGCTTCTTCTGATGGTCAGGAATCTTAGAGTGGAAGCAGATCGCATGCATGCGCTCGCTTGCATCTGCAGGACGGCTCTTAGTGTTGACCTGTTTGCAAAAGAAAGTGTTAGAAGGGGTCAGAAACCTCTACAGAATACCAATATATCTGCCTTGTTTGAGGATGCGAAAATTAGAGAGGATCTGGCGAGCATCAATAGTGAGAGCCTCTTTCGAGAGGAATTAGTTGCTTGTCTTGTTGAGAGCTGTTTTCAGCTCTCTGTCCCTCTGCCTCGGATGAAGACTGTCGGTCCTGAAAGCCGTGTCATTGGAGCTCTGAATTATGGTACAGTCTCCGGTGCTATGAGCTGGACTCAGTCAGCTCTTGAAGTTGTTGAAGTTTGCCGGCCCTGTGTGAAATGGGACTGTCAAGGTAACTTGCTCTCTTTTCCAATCTTCGCTACAAGGTCAAGCTATCCGATTATCTCTTTCCAGATGACATTGACCAGTCTCCCTGTAGTGCTTGATCCTACTGCTATTTTGCACTTTCATTGTAACAACTTGAATTTTTAGCAGAGGTCTTGTATATTTTTGGTATTTGAATGTGTCTATTTGGGAATCATACTAGCTCGCTTTGGATGGTGTTTACTATCTCTAAAGTCACCATCGGTGACAAATTATTTTGGAATGTAACTACAACTAACTAGCTGCGTATCTAATGCAGGTCGGACATATGCCATGGACTGCTACTTGAAGTTGCTAGTGCGTTTATGCCATATTTACGATACTGTTGGAGGTGTGAAGAAGGCGAAGGATGGTGCTTCTCCTGAACAAATCTTGGCGGAAACCCGGTTGCAAGCCTTGCAAAAACAACTTGTGAAAGATCTAAGCGAGGTTTTCGATTTTGTCAATTATGTCATTTCTGTACCTGTGAATGTAGTTTTAAAGCTTACAACCACTAGGCCATCTTTGCAGCAAGGAGGTATACAGTTGCTTTTGCCCTTGCTGAGGATTCGTTAGCTCTGAAATTCCTCATGTCATCAAGACTGAACAATTTCATTGGATTGCTTTGTTGAATTCAGGTCACCACTGCAAGATTAAGAGCTCGTGTTATCTGGGCTCTTGCGGAGCACTTTGATCTTGAGGGTCTAGATCCACTGCTTGCTGATGATCCTGAAGATCCTCTTAACATCATTGTTGATCACCTCCACAAGATCATGTTCAATACAGATTCCACTGCAACCATCACAAACAGGTGCACAATGTTTTGTTGGCTTCGTGATTATAAGTATTGTTGAACATTACGATGATAATATATTATAATTGATAACAGAGGCTGAGCTTCAAATATTGTCTCTTTAAACTCTTTACAGTCATAGTATTTGGTAACCTCTCTAAATAACTAAACTTGCTCTGATGTACTCTGAAATTTGGAGTATGCTTCTATTATTCTCACGTAGTTATATTCTTGAATAATTTCTGTTTAGTCAGATTTTTAATTGAGTTGCTGATTTTTTGTTTTGGTTTCCATTTAAGGGTTTCTCACTAACCTTTTTCCTTGTTACCTTGGTCCTGCAGGTTACAAGATGTTCAGGCTTTACTTGTCAGTTTAGAGCATCTCGGTTCAAGAAACCTGAGAGCAGGGCAGATGTTGACAAAAGAACTTGAGGACTTCAGAAATAGCCCATTGGCTGACTCTGTGAATAAGCATCAATGTCGTCTCGTTCTACAGAAGTTCAAATATATTTTCAAACATCCTGATACCAAGTAAGATACATCTAAAAGCTACTGACCATGACTTATTAGCTAGGGTAAAGATTATGTAGATATGCCATTAGCAATAATCATTCGTAATTTCTTAAGGTAAACTAGATGATTAGTGTCTCATTGTTTAGTCTTATGCATGAACTTTGTTGCTGAAGCTAGAGCGTTTGTCGCTGCAAGAATCTACGACTGTCGTAGATTATGCCGACCAAATCTACAATCCTCGTAGATTCTCGCCGCGACCAGATTCGTCCATCGTCCTTAAAGGGTTAAGATGCGTTTTGACACCTTCTCCTGCATTCTGTATTTTATTGACTTTCACGCAACAGAGCCAGCCTTTCAATTATATGCCACTTTTTTTCTTGCTAACTATCACCCTAGTTCCTTGTATAATTATGTTGGTTGTTGGCGGTTGCAGTTTGATTCGGTTCAGTATTAAAGCCAGAATTTAGAGTCTCAAACTACCTTGGATTTTGTAGACCTTAAGTCACACACAGTATGGCATCTTTGCTGGTTTTAATTTCTGATCGGATTGTGCTTTTGTGTTTTGTAAAGGTGGGTAGGAAATTCGGGTTCTACTGGCGATTATCCTTTCACCCACCACAAGCTTTCCGTCCAGTACTTTGATGCATCGGCGGCTCAGGATCGTAAACTTGAAGATCTAGTTCACACAGCTGTTCAGGAGCTTTGGAGGCCTGCACAAAGCGAACTTACATTGGCCACTTCTGGAATGATTTATTCAAAGCCTCCACCACCACCCAAAACTGTGTCAGGAAGCAGCGATCCGTGCTATGTTGAGGCTTACCATTTGACTGATCCTCACGAAAAGAGGTTAACTCTGCATCTGAAGGTACAGGAATACTGTCATTTCGATCTTGAACGATGGCCATTATATTTCTCTAGTGGATGCATAAGTTACGCTTTTTTATACGTTTTGTTATTATTATAAACTAAGGTTAAGAAACTTAGTATCAAAGAGTGTTTGCTTCCTAAACGAAAATTTTGTTAGAGAACCTTTGTTTCTGGAGCATTACGTAACTTTGTTGCGCACTTCTGAACATGCTTCTAGATTCTGAATCTGACTGAGCAAGAACTCAAGCGGGTGGATGTTCGCGTGGGACTTATTGGCGCGCTTAGATTCATGGATGGCTCTCCTCAAGGTGTTCGCCAACTACAGCAGCTCCACACACAGGTGTGCTTTTGGTCTCATGTTACTTATAAGGGTAGTATCTATTGGAAAACAACGACGTTTGACTACTAGAATACCAGCCGTGTAACTAAGGTATCTGTGGGAGAGCAGTCACTGAAGATATAATATCCTCTAAGCGTTTCCTGTGTGTCTGTAGGATCCGACTCTATCTAGTGTGACTGTTGGAGTATCAAGGTTTGAGCGTTGTTCCCTATGTGTACAACTCTTGTATTATCCATTCTTTGGTGGAGTCGGACTGGCCAACGAGAAGGAAGTTGATGTTGCTTCAGAGGAGGGAATTCATGGAGTAAAGCTGCGGAAAAACTTCTCGTCTGAGTACGGAGAGCCAGTGGTCTTGCGATGCGGATCTTATCGGTTACCTCTCATTGAACTTCTAGTTCCATATGCTCTCTCTCCCGTGGAATTTTTTAGGCTCTGGCCTAGCCTGCCTGCAATTACTGAATACACTGGAGCGTACACATATGAAAGTGTAGGTCTCAAAGCAGCAACCGTGACTGGGGGATACATGGAACCGGCTGTTCTACCCATTCTCTCAGGATTAAAAGCTTTATCATCCAAACCTTTCCATAAAGTATGTTCTCATGTCTTGCGAACCGTGGCAGGATTTCAGGTATGATCATTCGAGTTTACGCATTTCATAGTGCTAATCTTGTGTTATAGGGAATTGGAACCGTCATCTGTATTTATCTCTGCATTTAAACTTCCTAGCAGCGACATGTCGAAGCAGAATTGTCCAGGTCATTGTCTGAGATTGTCGTCAGGAAATCAAATAATCTTCAGGCTCTGTAATGTACTGTTCGTCTCCTAAATCGCTCTGCTTGCATACACCACACATGTTTCCTGTTTGACCGCCACACCTATCGTGGCCTAATTTTTATTCTTAATTTCGCTTCATGCTCATATCTTGCTGAATGGGTGACGCTTTGTGCAGATTTGCTACGCAGCCAAGTCCTGGTACGGTGATGTAGTGTTTATGATGATTTTCGGAACAAGTGAAGTCAGTGGAGATGTGGATCTAGGTGAAGAAACAAAGACCATGGTGTGCAAATTTGTGGTGAGGGCATCCTCGGGCAAGCTTGTGGATGAGATCAGTGCCGATGTTCAAACCTGGCTTGATGATTTGACTGACAATGCTGTTCGGGGAGTCTCTGACGAGGAAGTGGAGGTTCGCAGTGTTGCAATCCTGATGCTTTTTTTGAGTTCACCTGTTTTTCCGCTTGTATTTGTAGACCATTCTAGGTCTTTAGTAGAACAGTACATAAATCTCTGTACCTTGTCTACATCGTCTGAATTTTGATTTTATCTCCTATTGACTAACTCGGCACTTTTTGGTAATTCTCGTGACAGGCTGCTGCTGCCGAGAAACTGAAGAGACTTCTGGAGATTTTGGCCGTAATTAGGGCTAAGCCGAAGTCCGAGACTGAACCTACACATGATACAGATTCGGATGATGATAGCTTGTTGCCAGGTTTAGAAACGAAGCCGAAGAAAAAGCCTACCACACTCTTCTTACCTTCTCCTGAAGATATGGAGCATCAAGCGTTGCAAGCGGCTGTGCTGCATGAGTGGCAAACATTCCGACTTCAGCAAGCTGTAAACTAGACTAGAATCTCGGAATAGGTACCCTGCCACTCATTCGTCCTTTCAACTATTTCCTGAGGACCTAGTGTTGATGTGGTCCAATTTCAGTAGGATATGTTCCAAGCAGTCCTCGTTTTATGACACGTCTAGGTTACTGGGCGATTGTAGTTCAGTCATAAATATTCCTGCGAGTTTATTAGCTGGCATTCATTGTGAGGAGATGCTTTCTTCTCAGTTCAACTTGATCGAAATTGTTTGAGAAATGCTTGGGAGTACTCTTCAGCTCTCAGCTTGACGTCCATCTTTCACAGCATCAGATCACATGTTTGAGAGTTTCTTCATTTGCAAATAGGAAAACGTCGTAACCTGCTTGAAAAGTCTGTTTTTCTCATTAACCCAGGGGTTATCAAGGAACAATTTCAAATGTGACAGGGCATGTGCGAGATGAGGAATCAGATTCAGCGAACACCCGGAACTGGCAAATTGGCAATGTGCTGGGTTTGTAGAACCCTCTCCTCGATCAATCCCGTGAGCGGAATTGATGCCGATGTAGTTTTTGTGATCAAGCATCAAAATAGATTTGGAAAGGTTGGCGTGTTGGCGCCACGCGCCTCCTGCTTGGGCCACTGTCGCATGTATTGGATGCGTTCAGACAAGATCAACACTGTGGAGCACGGCCGCTTAGTCATCTGTAAGAGCATAACATCCTATTAAAATGTTTTTTCTTTTCAACTTGTGTCGGTAGATGCTCATCAGTGACCTGACTGCTTACCACTGTTTGCATATACTTGAACTTCTCATATTCTCATGAGCTTGTTGATAATCAAAATCCATGTCACACAAACAGTACTAACAATGATGACGTTTAAGCGGACATGCAGAGGAGAAAAGGAGCTAGACGAAATTCTTAGTGTTTATGAGGGGCACATCCTCATAAGTTGATTTGAGCATTGCAAATGTACATTTTGGTACAAGGGATACAAGCTTGGCAATCATGCTTGGACAACCAGCTTGGGCTCATGCCCTGGGTGACGGAAAAGGACACATTTGGCACAGATCGGATCGCTGTGCAATAACTCCTGTAGCTACACGATAGAGTGAGAAGGAAGAAGAAGAGAGGGGCAACAGCTCGTGCGACCTACATATAGTTTAACGCTGCAACCACGGCTTGCGACGGAACAATAAGATAAGCTTTCAATCTGCTCCCTCTAGCGCTAGTAGGCGATTATGGTTTGGAAAGCGATACCTTCTGTACAAGGAGAAGGGGGGAACAAAAGGATAAAAAAACAATGCAAAGTTTTAATACACTCACAAAATTGCTGCTACGGACAACTGCGAGGCGTGGTAGGCGGGTGGGGTTTGATTACCAACACAGCCCTTCCTTCCTCCGCCACTGTCAGCGGCTCCATCTCCGGCTCTGGAATTCCTCGGATCCAGAGCGAAAGAAGCGAGTCCGTAGCAGACACGCATGGGTGGTGGGCACGGACGCCGAGCACCGCATGCGTCTCCCTCAAATGGCCTCCAATGGTCGCCTCTCCAGGCGACAGTATCCTTTGCATGATGTCTATGTGGGTTAGAGAATCTATGTTGAATGCGGGTTTTTAGTGACAAAACTGTTCCTGGACCGAGTCAGAGAACGGGCTCGTGTTAGGCCATGTCGGCAGGTTAGGTTGCTGCGAACTCAGTTGTGCTGTGGATGAGGACGGATACACTGCGTAATTCAGGTCGAACGGGCGCATGGGAGGCATCATCATCGGACCGCCAGGCTGCGCCATGAACCTCGGGTCGTAGCTGCTGCAGTTTCCAATCCGCTCCAATGTCTGCCAGAGAACAGAAGTCAAGCTTATCAGGGAATTATCTTCCATCAACGGGACTCAGATGACCCTCCACACACAGTAGATGAGCTAAATCCAGAAGCAGTATCATGTTCAGAGCAGGTATAACTTTGCGTTCCTATATCCAAACAGAAATGGAGTAGCGGCATTTCTCGACAAATGGTTCTGGATCCTACATCATGGAGAAGATGAAAGCTTGTTACAGATATCCCCAGTGAAAGAAAAGGATCTTGAACGTCGGAGCTGCGGATCTAAACGATGAGTGCGAAATCTAGTTACCTGGAGTTGCTGCTGCAGGAATTTGACATAATTGATGGCTTCGTCGAGCATGGAGGCAGTATCCATCTTGGTGCCCCCAGGCACGAAGTGCTGCAGCACGCGGACGCGGTCGCTGATGCGCTCACGGCGGTGCCTGGCCGCGACGCTCTGCGGGTCCTTGGAGATGCGCACGTTGCGCCGCTTCGGTCGCGTCTGCGCAATTTCTTCCAAGCTGGGAACAGTGGGCAGCGCCAATGGTGCCGGGAAAAGAACGCCACCAGTAGGGCCACCAGTAAACGTCGGCGCCGCCGTGGCAGGTGTAGCAAGTGGACAGTTCGTCTGCGGCACAGTTGCTGTGGGCACAAACGATGAGTATCCAACTGGCTGCTGCTGCTGCGGCTTCGGCGACTTTCTCATCCAGGAGGCTGCTTCCGAACCGTCGTCGAAGGCGCGCTTGTTGGAAACTGACGTTCGAGGCGATTTCCCGAGCTGGAGTGCGGCGGGGGACAACGGGCCTCGGGGACTATCAGCTTCTGTGTATAGATTCGCCTCGTCCTGGAAGCTTGAGGGAATCAACGCCGTGGCCGGGATGGCGCACAGAGTCACGGAGTTTCCCGAATTGATCTCGTCCTCGTTCCCTGACGACTCCATGCTGGGGCTCCCGGTCCTAATGAGGAGCGCATTCGGCGTCTCCTTACAGAGCTCCAGCGTGTCTAGCTTCAGAAACGGCTGCGTCACGGCTTCCTTCTGCAGATTCTGGAACAGGGGGGCGGGGTAGAATAGTGGCGCGCTTGTCGTCGGCTCGATGATTCCATGGTGCTCGCCCCACTCCCCTCCCGCATTCAACCTGCAATCAGCCGCCACAGTTAGAAATCATTCCGACACATTGACGAAATCCGGCAAAGAAACGGCCATCCTGGAGCTAAGCTTCTAGCACTTTGCCTTCAAGAAGAAGATCGTGTAATTACCAGTTCTCCATGGACGGCAGTTGGTTGCACTCATCAGCTCTGAAGCTTAGACTCATTGACGTGGAACAAAGCTCCCTGCTGCGCGACACGGCCAGTTCTTCCCAACAACTATTTTCACCACTGCCCGCCTCCTACACCTGACACACACAAGACGCAACGATCCCAGGTTCGAAGAATGAGACCCTGCACTCCGATGAACCTTTCATGCTACTGCTCACGACGAAACTCGACTTCTCCCCCCAGATTATCTAGGCAGATCTAACAGAACACTTCATGTCAGAATCACGTGAAGCGAATGGAGACGACACCAGGACTTGAACTCCACGGCATCTCAAAAACAACCGGGTGCGCATTTCCCAGACTTACCTTGAGAGCTCTAGGAAAAATCCACAGCCTAGTAATGAACTCTAGATCACACTGATCTCCTTCCAACTAAGCCTCTAGACTGTGCGACTCGTGGTTCTTCCTCTCTGTGCTCACCTCTCTTGTTGGTTTTGGTTCAACTGGACGACTAGTCAGCCTCGTAAACAACGAGGAGGAGACGTGCGACTGAGGTGCCGGGCAAGTGATCATGACAGCCTACGACGGGGGAATTTAAGCTACTAGGCTGGAGCGGAAAGAGGAAGCCGGGTTTCTATTTCGGCCGTGGATGTGATGAGGAGCTACGGCGCTCTCATTAATGAAAGCAGTACGTCTTTTCTTACTGTAATTGGCTTCGAATGATCCAAGGTTTGACAGGTCAGACAGGGTTGGGATGGATGGGTAGATAGCCTACCACTGTAGCGGTTGTAGCGAGGCAATCTATGGGAGCGTGGCGATACTGTTGGGAGTGTGGCCCTTCTGTTTTTTCCTCTGTTGCTAGTGCGATGCCACTCCAGCTCCTGCTCATGCGACGCTGTCGTAATCTGCTTGGAATGTTTTTGCATCGAGCCGCGACCTCGGCGATCATCATTTTGATTCAAGTCTGGGGTTCAAGCATTGGGTAACGGACCTCTTTATTTCATGCAGACTGATGTCACGGAGGGTGGGCCAGGGTAGGCCTCTTTTCTGGTTTTTTTTTTTTTTTTTAAATGGGGATCTGGAAGTTTTTTTGGGATTTTTTTTTGCCAAATTTGGGGCATGTGCCCTAGTCTATCATTGGAGGCCTCATCTTAGACTAAATAGGGCCCCTCTTGAACATAAAAAATAGGAGCTAGGTTTTGTACAGTTTAACCCTTTTGTGCCCAAGTCATGTTTCTCCAAAACCAAGATATGTGTTGATTTTTTCCTTTGGACTAACTTTGATGGAAATATAATGACTAATTTTAGTATCCAACCTTACAGAATTGAACTCAGACCATGACGTGAACTTTCGGGAAATTTTGGACAACATCCAACGGTTGATGGGATGGATTATAGTGTTTAAAGTTACTGTGTATTGGTAATGAAAACTGTGGACTTTGGAGGGTATACTACTTTATCGATCACTAGATTCTTGCAATTATATTTGTACTTTGAATAAAAAGAGGTTCACATGTGCAGTAAGTCAATAGTTTCACATTGACACATCATATGTGAAGAAAACATTTATACATGATTATTGATGATTATTTTTTCCCCTTTTGTCTGCTTGATTGTATATGGAAATGTCCTAAACTTGTACAACTAGGAACCGAAGTTTTATTTGCGATGAGAGAGATCAACAGTCACAAAATAATGAAGAATCTTTTAAAGAAAAATTTCAATTAAAATTTAAGACCAAAACCATTTTGCATGTGTATGAAATACAACATAGTATGTGGCATGGTATTCATTATATTTCATTGTATTTGATGTATTTTGTGTTGTATTCCTAGCTTTTCCATGATTTCTATAACTCCAAATCATGATCTGTTTTTTGCAAAGCGTTCATGTAATGTGTACACAAATTTGAACTTCAAATTTCACAACCTCATTCGTCATGGATTTCATCCAAAGTGAGTTTTAGTACCTCCAAAGTCTCATTTTGGGTCTCGTGGGCACCTAAGGGTTAAAGGGTTCCTTGGGTTACTAGGCAAGTGGGTGTTACACCTTCTACCCTAAAATAGTATAGGTAGACCAATTTGTATGACATTTACTTTGTTCTCAAAAATAGAGATTAGTGTTGGTCACAACTTCCAAGTTGTGGGAGCTGTTCAGTATAACTTAGATGATATTATGTCTTAATCCCTAAAGTGCCGTGATAGTTTAACACCAAAAACACTTCAAAACTGCTGGATTCTTGTGCAATAAATCAAGAAGTGAACAAAAAAAATTATTTGTAGTTCTAACCGTGGGATCTCAATTCAGACTCATCAAGTAACATACTCACAAAATTTCATAAATTTTGACCGCACGGATTGAAAGATTATAGTGTTTGGTATCAAGCAAATGGTTCTTTGAGTTGAGTGGATCAACAAAACTTTGACTTCACTTAGTGTCAATTTTTTGCACAACACAAGGTCCAAATACATTACCATTGTGTGAAGCATGATGTTAGTTCCTTATACACCAAGTTTTAGAGGTAGTAAAGGGGTGTAGCATATTCAAAACAGTTGTGGAAGGAGTGTAGGTTCAAAAACTGCCAATTCACGTTTTAATTTTTTGTGAACTTAGTATGTTTAGATTGATAATTAGAATGTTCAATAAGAAGGTTTACACCACATATTTTTCCGGAAAGAATAAAAGTAAAAAAATATGAAGATCTCAAAGTTTTATGTGGAAAGGAAGAAGTTTTTTTGGTACCTCGCCCGACAATGTGTGACAATGTGTGAAATTGTTTAAATTGGGTAAATATGCTATTTTTACTAAAGAAAAAAACTTTTTTGACAATGTGAAAGGAAATAATAATAGTTGCTAGTGTTGAAATTCTCACGTTCGATAGAGTGTTCTAGCAAAAGTTTTTGGAGCTACTTAACGTGCCCGCTCTCCCGTTTGCAACTCAAAATCCTATAACTTTCCATTAAATGTCAGATGTAGGAAAACTTTGATCTCACACAAAGGTTTTCATAATGCCCATCTACAGTAAAATTTCAAAGAGGAATATTGGAAATTGACACCATAGGAACCTGACCAAACTTTTTAAAAGCCCGTTTTTTGACACTTGGTCCTTTAGGGATTAAAATGTCTATTGTAAGTAGTGTGTGCAATTTTGACTATCATGTCAAGTGGACTTTCTTCACCTTTTGAACCATATAGATATTTATATTGTTAATGTTGAACTATACATTGAATTTATCACTTCTTTTCATAACGGTTCACTAGTGATAGTCAAATCAAGAGTCACTAATATTTTCGTAACTTTCACGTCTTTCTAAGGTAGTATTATTTAAGATGAAGCAACCTCAAGCAATCTGAAGGCATTGTTTAGTGTGTTGTGTTAGGTAACCAACATTAGGAGGCCGGTCACCTTATGTAACCGGTCAAGGAGACGACGGATTTGCTTATATCAACGGTTCATCTGTGACCGAACTTTTATGGGTGACGTTTTAGGTTCAGCACTGCAAGGAGATGGTTACCGCTTATAACCAGATTCCTCCCCGCCAACCGCGTGCTATCATGTAGGCAAAATTTGAACCTCACACCGGTTCTGTACTAGAACTGATCAAGGTCAGCAATTTTTGGAAGGATGAACAATCCTCCCACTTTCTCCCTTTTTAGCATCATCAATGGATAAATTTCAGTTAACTAATTCCCGTACCAAAAGTCCCGAGGTGGGCTTCTAGTCATCTTAGTTAGAACATCCTACTATGAAATGAAATCAAAATTTGTAAATGTAAAGCATTAGCACTAGTTCTGAAACTCTTTGGGTTGTTGGTCTGAGATGACCCTAAACTAGCCAGGTGATAGTGTGAGATACCCAAAGACACAAGGTTGCGGGTTTGGTCCCTCGCTGTAAAATCTTCTCACTTGACAGAAATCGCTGCAAATTGCCAACATAGCAACTCATGTGTGCCAACCAAAAAAAATAAAAACAAAAAATAAAAAAAAACAAAGGAAAAGTATTATAGGGGTTGGAGCATAATCTCATCACCATAGTAACTTGCGCCCGCAACCTAGGAACATGCAATTAGTATGGTGAAGTTTGTTGGGCATGTTGGCATGTTGCAAAATGGTGGAGATGACTGTATCCTATCATTGAGGATCACGCACCACATCATTGGCATAAGTTATTGCATTCATGAACATCCACCTCATCTTGTTCAGGAATCCGGATGCTTCCAGATCGTGAAAAGCTTACACTTGATTTTGATATCGAGAAAGTGGGCCTGGTTGGGCAGTGGACAATTCTCCATATTTTGCATATGGCTTCTTCTGGTGCTGACTCAGCAAACATGTGTTTTTGGTTGTGCCTACTTCTATGAAAGTTGAGTGAGGTTAACCCTTTAAGGTCTAATGGCCATTTTTGGGTAGTTCCGGCACAATAATCTTTATGGCAAATGCTTCAAGCCATCTCCATGAAAAATTTAAAGGAGGACGTAGAGGTGGAGGAAGATGGGCATCTATTGAGACCATTACCACAAAAATCGGTGCAAACATTGGCGAGCTACAGTGATTTATGTGAAGGGGGTCATGATGAAATGTACTATGTGCATAGACGTTGTTTTGCGTGATCAAGAAGAGCCATAGATTTTTGTTTGTTAGAACAGCTCATCGACCTTGAAGGGTTAATTAAAGCTAATTTTTAGGTTGGTTTTCTCCCTTTTTCACTCTTTTTCACCCCATTTTTATTTCACGCTTCTAACCCTTGACTATCTTTATTTGTCATCAAATATGCTTTTTATGTGTATATATATGTGTTTCATATTGTTTAGGGTGTAAGGGTTTAGGGTGTAAGGGTTTAGGGTGTAAGGGTTTAGGGTTTAGGGTGTAAGGGTTTAGGGTGTAAGGGTTTAGGGTGTAAGGGTTTAGGGTGTAAGGGTTTAGGGTGTAAGGGTTTAGGGTTTAGGGTATATATATGTCTTTCATATTGTTTTGTAACATCCACAGATGCTCGAGCCTCGCATGATGAGCAATAGTGGATGCAAATTTTGAAGGGGGAATTGGTACTCCTTGTCTACGATGTCGCCTTCTTGAACCCCTTTGGATTGCATGTTCAATTTAGCAGGATGTCCCTCGTTTGTTGATTACGAGATGTGTGGAATTCACCAAACTCAGGCCATATATTGCAGTTCCGGGAAATCTGCTGTAACATGTTCAGTTTCATGCACATTGCTCATCACTCAACATGCAAGCAACTATGCAACTTGAATACTACTAAGGTAGAGGCACCCAATTCCAATCACTTAACCCCTAAGGTACCAAGTGTCAAAAATGGGCTTTTTGAAAGTTCGGTAAGGTTCCTATGGTGTCAATTTCCAACATTCTTCTTTGAAATTTTTACTATAGAAAGACATTACCAAGACCTTAGTGGGAGAACAATTTTTTCCTAAATTGGACATTTGATGAAAAAGTTATAGGGTTTTGAATTTTAAATGGGGAGGGCAAGCACCTCGGGCACCTCCAAAAACTTTTGATAGGACACTCTATTGAAAGTGAGATTTTCAGTACTTGCAAGTAATATTATTTCCCTTCATATTGTCAAAAAAAAGTTATTGTCTTTAGTGAAAAATAGCATACCAACCCAAGTCAAACATTTTCACACATTGTCACTCATTGACGGGCAAGGTACCAAAAAAACTTCTTCTTTTCCACATAAAACCTAGGTATCTTTATATTTTTCACTTTTTATTTTTTCCACAACAATATGCAATGTAAAGCTTCTTGTTAACCATTCGGATTATCAATCAAAAACATGATTAAGTTCAAAAAAAATTAAAGTGTGAATTAACAAATTTCGAGCCTCCACTCCTTGCACACTTGTTTTGAATATGCTACACCCCGTCTTTACCTCTAAAAATTGATGTGTAAGGAGCTAACATCATGCTTAACAAGATGGTAATAGATTTAGACCTTGTGTAGTGAAATTTTTTGACACCAACTCAAGTCAAAGTCTGCTAATCCACTAAACGCAGGGAAGAAAATGAACCATTTGCTTGACTTCAAACACTACAATCTTTCAATCCGTGCAGTCAAAGTTTATGAAATTTTGTACATGTATTACTTAATAAGCCTTTATTGAGATCCTACGGTCAAAACTAAAAATAGAAGTTTTTGTTACCTTCTTTATTCATTGCACTAGAATCCATTAATTTTGAAGTGTTTTTGGTGTAAAACTGTCACGGTACCTTAGGGGTTAAGCAAGTTTGAGACTCAAATGACATTGTATGTCAAAAACATTTATGTGTAAAGATGCAGAATTAGGAATGAAACTTGACAAATATTTTTTCAAATCTAATCTCAAAGATTTGGAATTGACATGGAATTTAAAAGCCCATAAACCATTGGAGCCCATAATCAAATTGTAGAGTAGGTGAGATTTGGTGCCCTCCTTTGTCCAATGCCAACAAGTGAGAGTGAGTAAAAGAGAGAAGACATGCCATGGATAACCAACTCATGGAAAGTGCCCAATGCCAATCGGCCTTGTTTGACTTTTGAGGCAATGCCACCAATGAGAGGTCAATTGAGGTGGAGCAATCCAAAATTGCACACTTCATGACCCAATGTCGATAATGACTGTTGTTTTCAGATTTTGAGATATCAATTTTGGGTCACTTCATGCACCATTTCATGCATTTGCCATTTTCATGCACCATGCCATGCATACTCTACTAATCAGAATTGGGTGGCCGATTGAAATTGGGTGCCTCTACCTTAATGGCGCTCAAATTTCTACGTTGCTATGTGCGTTATTGCTCGGTGCTTCTTTGATCACTACTAACTGTGTTGTGCTTTTAGATTTCTTTGTGCTCAATTCTCATTGAGTCGTAGCTGATTGCTTTTTGTTGAGTGCTGACAATGCATTGCACGATGCTTGTGTCAATTTGTTGGCGGTGATTTTTTTTCGGTTCATCCCGGTGAGCAATTGGTGATTTTAATTGCTCAAACTGCGACTTCACTTTTAGTTTAAGTTGTGTTTTTTCTTGTCATCGTATACAATGGTGGCCGTTAATTAGTGTTATAGTGGTGATAAAACTAGGTCTTTAAACAACCAGATTTTATGCCCAGAAAAAGTGAAAGGGAATGTCCGGAGAAGTCTTCAGGACAAAGGTTCAAATCACCACTTAAGGCTAAATTAGCTAGTTAAGTTTTCATTAAGCAGATAGACTATTTATGAGTTTTTTTTCTAGATTAATTGATTAGGTTTCCTTTTTAGTTTAAGTGTTGTTATAAACTTAAATTCTTATTTAAAAGAATAGGAGTTTAATTTTATATGAAAGAAAAAGATAAAAAGGAGAAAAAGAAAAGGAAAAATAAATTAAAAAATTAAAATTAAAACTAAAATTAAAAGGGCTGATATCTAGGCTAAACTTGGGTATCGACCGAGTACCAGCTTGGTACCGTGCAAACCCACGTACCGGACGGGTACCACTGTAGCAAGGGATACTACTCGAGAGCACAATCAAGAGGAGGAGTGCAAACACCACGAACAAGAGGAGGAGCGCGAACACCACGAACGAGAGGAGGAGCGCAAATAGTTCGATCAAGAAGAAGAGCGCGAACAACACGAACAAGAGGAGGAGCGTGAACAATACGAACAATAGGATGAGCGTGAACAACACAAACAAGAGGAAGAGCGCAAACAACACGATCAAGAGGAAGAGCGCGAACAACACGATCAAGAGTAGGAACTCGAACAAGAGGAGGAGCGAGAACACCACGATCAAGAAGAAGGAGAAGAAGAAGTAGGAAGAACAAGAAGAAGGTGGAGGGAGATGGCCATCACAAAGAGGAGGGTTGTGGAGGAAGGAGATTTGCAACCTAGGGTTTGAATTTTGCAAACTAGGGTTTGTGGAAGGTATTGGCAGATGGGATTTTAGACACAAAGGAGGTGGCGATTACTAGGCGTGGAGGGGGTACAAGGAGGTTCAGGACCGCGACGAGAAGATTGAGAGACTAAACCATGATTACAAGAAGGTTGCGGGTGCAACAAGGAGGTGGCAAGAATTGTGAACAAGGTGATTTTTGACAATTGATGGGTTTTTCTTGTTGGTACAATTTCCTTGTTTGTAAGATCTCTTCTCATTTTCTTTTTCCCGGGGTGAATTCCGGTTGCCTTCTTTCTGATCTAGAGAAAAGTCTCCCGGTAGACTCTACTCAGACCTCATACGTCCTAGAATCTTGAACTCTTGTTACTCGTGCGTCTACTCTATGTCCCATCATTTATTTTCCATTGTCCTGGATTTGTGGCAAGTCTTCTTTTGTGTTCTCCCTATTCTTTCCCTTCTCCTAGTCTTGCCTAAATTTCTGTCTTTTTCCCGGCCTCTCCAGTCTCCCGGAAAAACCCCTTCCAAATTTCTTGTTCTCCTTGAATAGTCATCTCTTTTGCTTGAAGTGGTTAATTGTTATTTTGTTTCTTTTAGTTGTGTTTCTAGATATGTGAGATGCCTACATCCACATTAATCTAGAAAAGTGTTCCAAAGAAAAGAACACCGATTGCCTGGTATACTTGTGTTTTCCGGGCCGGATCGGAAATTGTGATAAGTTGGTAGGGTGATTGGTGGAAGTATAGGCACATCCCAGAGTTAGTTCAATTGGACAATATGACTCCACCGGTGACACCGAAGCTTTTCAAGATTGATCCTAACAAGTGGGAGGGGACTGAAAAAGGAGGACAGTTGGAGGAAGACCTCACCGGGATGGGTGCATGAAATTATACGAGAAACCTTGGGTCTTCCGAAAGGGATATGCAGTCGGGAGTTGTTACCTTCTGGGACACCTTGGGGAGTCTACCGGGCAAATTCCCCGACATGGATTAGAGAAGTATGACGTAATATGTACTCTTTTGAAGAAGAGGAGGGATGGACGCTCGGGGTCAACTAGGAGTTGCTGGATAAGCACCTATCAAACTCCTACGGCGTATCGGAGTGCTACCGGACTGATCAATTCACGAACATCCGGTTGAGGAGGGTGGTTGAGTTTTTAAATCCAATCTTCCATCCTAACCGACGTGAAAGAATCACAACGCGGCTGACCACAACCTACATATAGGCATTATTCGAGGATCCCTTCTCGGATTGGGGATTTTTGTTCGAAGAAGCGTTTTTACCACAGCTCCGGGCAATTCAACAAGGTGGGTGTTCCAAGACTTTCTTGACTCAATACCTCATGCATTTATATGAGCATTGTGGCTATCTGGAGCCGGAAGAAAAAATGATTTGGAGGCAAGGGATGGTTTCTCAGGACCATTCTTCCTAGGCCTTTCTCCATGTTACTGAAAGAAAGTTGGCGCTACCGGCAAACGAACAAGAGGCATCATCATCCGGGTCACTCAGAAACAATGGTAGGTCACCCCGATCTCACCGGGAAAATCCACCACCACCACCCCGACCATCTAAGAATCTCACACTCATGGAGAAAATAGCTAAGTTCTCCCGGGATGTGACCCGGGATGTCCAGCAAATGGAGATGAAGCTTCTAGAGGCAGAAAGTCTTCAGAGGGCTCTCTAGAAGGTGTTTGGAGTAGAAGACACTTGAGACATATTAACTTTAGCCCGGGAGGTTTGAGAACAGTTAAAAAAGTGAAGAGGGATCTTTGGACATCCCAAAAAGGAGCACCTTGACATGAAAGTCAAGGCATAGGAGACTATGGTGGCACTAACCAAATTGTTTGTTGGACAGACGAGTGCCACCATATCAATGCAAGACCAGAGTCCAACTCGAGAGAAGAGAAGGTTTATCTATACCAGTTCTCTTTCTTCAGAAGATGATGATTTACCCACTCAATGTCCAATGAGTAGAGTGTATTCTCCATCTTCCAAGGAGTGGGGTGTGAGTCTATAAGAGACAACGAGGTCTCCCAGTCAATCCTCCTCGGAAAGAACCGGTTGATTTTCTTTTCTCACAAACAGATTCTTTGCTTGAGTCACATGTAGCTATGCTCGTTGATCAGGTGGAGACTTCCAATCTACCGATAGACCTCCCGGTTGAGATTTCCAACCTCCCGGTGGATTCTCTTGACTATATACCTGTGGATATTCCTAATCTTCCGGTCAATCCTCCCATGGATCTACCAGAAGATAAGTCCACTCTTCCGGATAAGTCTTCTGGATGAGCCTATGTTATACGTTATTGTGGATTTATCTTATCCATTAATAGGATGTTGTTAGGTGCGGTAGATTAACGCTAGGGTGGGAGTAGTGATGTCGATGGGGCCCCATTGTACACCCCGTCTCTATCACTTGAGTGAATTCTACGGCTACCGACTATTATTATAGTATGTATTTAGCGATCTCAGACCGGGAGTCTTTCGGTTTATCGGTCTAACCGGTAATCCGCCGGCAACTAGGCAACCTTCAATTCTAGGATCTAGATGGCGTTTCCCACCTTTTGTGGACCTAGTTTTTGGAGGGTAGTTGGTGGCCTTTGTATACTTAAAAAGCCTTCGGCTCTTGGTTTAAGTACTCTTCTCTTTGTTGCTTTGCTTGTATCTTGCCTTCATTGCTTGTGTCTAGAGATATTGTTGAACTGGTGTGAGTAGAGAGGGAGGGAGTTGAGTCCTTCTAGCGGGTCTTTGGTAGAATGTGCAAGGTTGTGGCTTGTTGAGTGTTATGTGGTTGAATGTAAGCAAAGGCTTCTGAAAGGAGTAGGATATCCAGGCTAGATGGTGGAGAAAGATTCGGGATCTACTTCAAACTGTAGATTGGTTGGACCGAGAAAAGTTGTTTATCGGATGGCATCCAGGAAGCCCATAGCTATTTATAATAGCATCCTTTAAGTGGGAAGTGTTTGGATTGGTGGGAAGGAGGGGTGACATCCCCCCTCTTGGTATACCGGGAGAGATCCCGGCTAAGCTTGAGTTTGGAGTATTCCTGATTTTCTACCCTTACAGTGGATGAGATCACTTGATTCTGGTGAAAAGTTGTCTTGGTTCTGTGAATTACTGAGCACTAGATTGTTGTGATTCTTGTATCTTCCTTGTTTGATTCATTGGGTGTGGTTGTTGTTGGAATCCGGCTTTGCATGATCGGTTTATCGGGGCTGTATTCCGGGTTGTTTCCGGGACTGTTTCGGGTAAATTATAAGGGCCGGTGAACTAGCTGCAATCTTTTAATTCTTTTATGGTGTAGAGTTAAGTTGTGGAGATTGTGGCCTCTGGACTGGGAGAATGGAGGGCAATGACTTTCTCGGCACTATAAAAACTTACCGGAAAACTACTCTGACGCTCAACAGAGTTTAAATTTAACATTTGTGGTTACTTATTTCCAGTTACCAAGGTACCGGAGAAGCCATCCTCCCGGGTGTGCTAAGGTATTGAGTATGAATTGTCTTTAGATTTAGAAAGTTTGACACAGGATAAAAATCCCTGGAAACGATCTGGTTAGGTGAGCTCGCTTAAGGTTAATTTTGCTTAACTTTGGGAGTTATGAACCACTAGACTACGCTAATCAATACTACAACCGAATTTCAAGTACTGGCTTTTTGAATTCGTCGTCTGGGATGATACCAACAACGCTTATTTTTTCGTCAATGTTGTTGAGTATGTCACAATCCATTGTGGCGTGTAGTGAAAGCGTCCCTGGTGGTTGTTATAATCAGAGCAAAGGAATGTCTGTCTGTAGAATTACTCAGCGAAATAGGAAGGAAACTGCAGAAGCTTCAATGTGTCGAAGGTCGAACCCCGTTGTCGCTCTGGTCATTGCATATGGTCCGCATTTATGCACTTCGCCTATTGCTTGTGACTGTGTTGTTGAAGTCATTGCATTGTCTTCCAATCGTTTGGCGCCCACAATGGAGTCAGCTACAGCACGCAAAGGGAAAAATAAGTTGCCGGTGATTGACGAGATCAATGATTACTCGGAGGGGGAGTTTGTTGTCGAATCCAAGAAGAAGCTGCTAAAAAAGATATATGAGGCAACGAGAAAGTTTCAGGACACATGAGCTGAGAAATTGCCATGGGCAAAGCTCTATTAAGGTTCTGGCGGTTTGTACGAGCATGTTAAGTGTGTGGTGTGTTTGCAGATTATAGGAAAGCCAAAGATCATGGGTCCGAAATGAAATACTCTCTCTAAACATGGTGGTAAGCGCAAGGCAACACGAAATATGCCGCTCGGGATCAAGAAGGGCCAGTGGTACATTGCAAAGAATTGCAAGCATCTGAGGTATGAGAGGCTCTATGTGGCAAGGAACAGTGCGAAAATCGCCCAACAACTTGCGGTGGTGAAAGAGAACGCACACAAAAGAGGCTACAGTTTGGAACGATTGTACACCTTCTTCAAGAAGGTCCGCTGATGCACGAGTATCAAGATGTTATATGTTGCAAAATGCATGCTCTAGAAAAATAATCCTATATACATATGTTGCACAGATGGCGTGACCACTTTTTAGGGCAAAAAGAAGGGAGTTGTGAAACAATTGGAGGACAAATTTGTGCCAAGAGTCATGGGCATTCACTGCATGGTGATAAATTGATAAGGGTCTCTTTTTTTGTATGCAAATCCATGTTTTTCTACATGTTGATGGTGTGCATTATAGCAGCAGCTTTATAACTTTTAACTCCTTGTTTATTTATTGTGCCCCAGGCTCACAGGACCAATCTCGCCATTCAGACTTTGAGTGCCCTACCAATTGTGGAGAGGATCAAAGACATGTTGTTTGTTGTATGATTTTTTTTCACATTTGCTAAAGCAACACTTGAAATTTGTCAAGCTTGCTGAACTCATGCAGTCCAAGGGTTTGAAAATATTGAAAAATATTAAAATCTGATGGATTAGTGGATAGAAGTCCACTAAGGTTACTCACTTTTGGGAAAAAAACATATACTCCGGAGTATATTTGTTTTGGAGCTCTTTGTTAAATTGTTGTTGAATGCCAACCGTCCATTGATTAGGTGTGAAGAAATCATGGCCAATAAAATGTTAGGTGAACAGAAAATACCTTGAAGAATGTGCTGATTTTTTGGACTTTGTGTTGTCATAACACATGTTGTTCTCAACCCTTTCCCGAGATGAGTATATTGCATATTGTAGAGACTGAAAATATACCAAATATGCTACGCAGTATATATGTTGAATCAAGGCACCAAAAACTAGGTTTTGAAGAAAATGATGGAAAAAAAAGTTTTTTTGAAAACACTTTATGTATTATGATAGATTTTTATATACTAAAGAAGGTTGGATAAGAATTTGGAGCAAAAATCAACATTAATCTCTTATTTAGGCTTCTTGAAAAAATAGCTTATTTTTTACTAATAAAAGCCAAATTAAGTTTTGGATCTAAAATTTTCAATTATGATGTAAGAGTAGATTATGGTATGAATGTCTTCCAAAATTTTCAAAGTATTTTACCTCTTGAAACTCTCAAAAAAAGTATATTTGTCTGATTTGAGATACCTATGACATGTATGTAGTAATGAAAGATATACTTCTATTGGGCGAACCATGAGCTGGAACTCTAATTTTTTAGGATTCTCATATTGCTATTGAAGAAGCAATTACATTCCAGTAGAAGAATCTCAAAATCAAACCTACATTGGCACTAGGTAGCACACGAAGGCTCGGGACTTGTCCCTACACCCTATGTGACAGGTTTTTCATACTAGCTTAGTCGACCAAGACCCTAGTATGTTATTTCGAGCAGTGCGTGTTATAAATGAGTACAAGGTGCTACTTGTGAAAATGTCACTGGATTCCATGCGTTCAGGGGAAGACGAACAAGGAAAAAATGCAAAGGTTGATAAAAAGCTTATGGCGTTGGCTGTGAAGAACCTGAATCTTGTTACCGAGGTTCAAGTCTTGCTTGGCTTGTCAGCCTTGTTGGCCTTGCTGCAATGTGTGCATGCATTGATGCAAGTTGCATAAGGGCGTAATGTTTTTGTATGTGATTATGTGTCAGCCATTCAGATGTGTATAGGTGACGTGATTGCCTTCTACCTTGACAACAAAAGTGCATTCATACGAGATGTCTTTTGGGACTTCAGACATCTCATGCATGCAAGGCACGACGCAATACTAATGACGTGGGTGCCGCAAAGCTCCTTTGACTTGAACACTAATGCTCAGGACGTGTTGCACTTCACTCCGACCGGATTTAATATTCCGGCCTCTCATCGGCATCGTGATGAGGCAATGTGAGCAGCAGAACTGCCGCCTGCAACGGCTGTAGGCGCTACCGCGGCTGTTGTAGATGAAATTGTTGCAGCGGCTACGGGGGGTGTACTAGTGATACGACATGCCTACTACAATATTGTGGAGGACGTCAAGAAGATGTGCAAAGGTAATGCGCTCGTCCAGTTTGTCATTTGCATCTTCTTCTTTCCATTACGCAGTACGTCGTTGAATAGTAAAGCGTCTCTTCTTGGTCACTTGTGCGGCTGACAAGCTAATAATTGAATTGGAGGCACGATTTTTGTCATCAAATCTGATGTATGCCTTCAGCATAATATATCTCTAATATTGGTTGGGTGCAAACGTGGAGGAAGACTTTAGCCAACATTTGACAGTGATCGAGGATCACTACAGGCGGACAAAGACATATGCACTTCCCCACTGCAGAAGAAAGGGCCTGTGTCTGTAGAAGACAGCGACAAAGAGGAGAGTGGTGACGTTGTACTGAAGGATGGCGAGGACGATGGGCAACCAAGAGTGAAAGAGGCCAAAGAGAAGGAGACTTTGCCTATGTTATCAGTGCAGAAGCTCAATGAGCAGGTGTCAATGTTCAAGATTTCTATAAATGGCAATTGTAGGGCCTCAATGAACGGAGATTATCTAGTCAATCCATTGACCATGCTTTGGCGACGCATTAAAGCAAATAGTTTGCTCTGACACAAGCTCTCTAAATACATGAAGATCACCGAAATTGCAATGGTGATGGTCCATGGCAACGTAGAGGATGAGAGGACATTCGAAATGTTGAGCTTCATGAAGAACAAGCTTTGGAATCGCTTTCCACGCATGTGCCACTTGTGGTGGGAATGCACGCACACGAGTTCTATCATCTACGGCCTCTACGATGCAGCGTATGAAGAATGGAGGAGCTCAAACAGAAAGGAAGACTAATTATTGTGGTTTGTGCGGGGTGACCAGTCTATGATGAAATTCATTGGGGTCCAATGTCTGTTGGACTTTAGTTGAAAAAATCCGGTTGGCCATATTCCAAACCTCCCGCAAGTTTTCTTCCAGATAGAGCCCTAGGATGAGTACATAGTGTCATTGTCTTGGCAGTTTTTACATGTATGCCTTGTTCTTTCATTGCTATGCTTAGTGGCCGTGCTTGCTCTATGTCACTTACAAGTTTATACCGATGTTCTAGAAGTTCTTGTCTTGGTTTTGCCTTGCTTAGAAGTTGGAAGAGGTGCCCTTTGCTTCGTGGCTTGGATCAGATGCAACTTTTCTGGTTTTGCATCCTCGTTCCTTTCTTGTCTACTTGATTGTCATTGCTTGCCTAGATGAAAAAAATCAATTTTTTTTATTTGCTTAGGTAGGAAACAATTGGGACTCGGGAGGGGCGGAGATGGTCAACCAAGATTCGAGACCTAAAGGCGATCATTTGCTTCTAACCGCATCAATTGGGACTCGGGAGTCCTAATTCCCCCAAACCCTGAACGCATGTGTCTCCTAGCATTCATGGGTGTGCATAAGTGGATTTTATTCGATTTTATGATCATCACCTCTATCTAATGAAGTGAGTTGTTGTGTTTGAGCTGATTACTATGAAGATCTTTTGTGATCATGTAAGGGCGTGCAAAATCTCTTTTAGAGATGGAACCTTAATTCCTTGATGTGACTTTCAAAGTTCCACCCCTTTGAACCAAGGTATGTGCTCTCTTTCTCCTTGTTTTCAAAGTTCTCATTTGCTTCCTATCTGAGCATTTACTTCTTGTTTGAGCATTTGCTTCCTGTCTTCTTTCCTTTTTGGATAAATTTTTGCAGCTATGGCGCACTCGAGGCCGTCATGGCCGGTAGCCACCAGCGCCATAACCCTTAATTTCTTACTTGATTGTTGGCTGATTTTCCATTGCCCCCTTGTGATGTTGTGGATGTCGCAAGGGCTGGATTGTAGACCTCGGGAGATTGTAGGGCCATTACCAGCCGAGATTGTCACCTTCTTCATTGGGGTCCAACGTCATTTAGTTCAAATTGTTTCCTTTGCTTGCGTGGTGCATTTTTTGTAATGTTGTAAATAGTTTCAATTGCTAAGTCCAAGCATTACTCCCATGTTGGTTTTTTATTCTGGACTATCGCCACCTGCCCTTTGCAAATATTTGTTTATTGCCAGGGACTTTGTAAATGTGTGGCAGAAATAATTGCAGTGTCGCCAAGTAGTGGAAAAAAAATTAGTAGTCTGGAGCCAGAAATGATGTAAGAAAAAGAGGGATCGCCAAAACTGTTTTGCTAAAATTTTCATAAAGTCGCCAAATGTTCGCTCCCAAAACCGTCTATGTTGTCAACCGAGCTCTATTTCAAAAAAGGTAAGAAATCGCTATACCTCTAGTTTGTGCGTGGAGAAGGTCAACATACTTTGACTTCTTATGGTGTGAGGTTTTGGCAATGGATAAGGTGTTCTGATGTTAGATCCATCACACCAATTTTTGGAGGTGTACATATGTTAAATCATTGGTGTACATGTTGTAAAACAATATCATGTTTATGGTGTGCATGATATTAAATCCATGTACATAAATTTTTAAAGATAGTAGAGGTCGTAGCATTTGGAAAGTAAGTGTACAAGAAAAAGAGGTTCAAATCTTGGCAATATGAAAATTAATTTCTTGTGAACTCTACTTGTTATTGAATGAGAAAAGAAAGTTCTTTTTACTCATCTTGAAGTAGAAAGGATTTAAAGATTTTAAGTATTGGAACCCTGAGCTTTTAGGTGGAGTTTTGTATTTGTACGCTGCTTGTGAGGGTGAGAAATTCCTTATTCACATTAAAATACTAATTGTTGTAATAAAGGTTTTTTTTTGCTTTTTTTTTTACAATTTCAAAGAAAATTTACCACATGATGTGGCAAGATTTTGGAGCTCTTTGGGTCAACAAAGTTCCACATATTAGAGTAACATGGTACTTTGTGTTTTTCTTTAATAAAAGTTTTTAAAATAGTATATTGTGTTGCTCAATTCTAATTATGAACCAAAGTACTATTGTCATCAACATTAAATGTCAATAATGTATTGATTGGTCCAACAAGGCACTTTACGTAATGCATGAATATTGTCACTAACATAGACAAATAGTATCACTTACTCTGACACTATATGCTATGTGGCACTAATTATCATTTTTAATGTACTACTATTCCACATCTTTAGTCAAGATTCATAATTAAAATTGCCATTATAGAAACATGATAAATTACTTTACATATGTATTTCTCATCAGATACCATGTTGAACCAATCAATTCATTGTTGACATTTTCTTTTAGTAATACAAGTAGAACAATGTACAATTAGTATTGAATGATCTTTAAAATTTGAAACACGAATTTAAATTTTTTAAATAATGATTTAACATCCATAATCTTCAAAGGTCATCATAAAAATATCTTTATAGTTTTAAGAGCTTCAATTAAAGTACACATGCACTAGCTTTTGTGGTCCGTAACCCCTAAAGTCCTTTAGCATTTTCACACAAAAAAAAATTTCAAAACTACTTGTTCCAGTGCATGAGTACAAAGGGAAACAAAAACTTTTATTTCTACATTTAACCGTAGGATCTCAATTTAGACTTATTAAGTAACATACTCACAAATTTCATAAACTTTGACCACACATATTGAAAGATTACAATGATTATAGTGGGAAAAACGATTCATTTTCTCCCCGCGTTGAATCGATGAGCAGGCATTGACTTTACTTGGTATCACATTTTTGCACTATACAAGCTTTAAATTCATTATCATTATGTTAAGAATGGCGTTAGTTCTTTGTACACAAACTTTTAGAGGTAGAAAAGGGGTGTAGCATATTCAAAACAATTTTGCAAGAAGAGGAGGTTCAAAAATTTCCAATTCACGTTCTACTTTTTTTTGGTACTAAATATGTTTAAGAATGAGAATCTAAACAGTCAATAAGAAGGTTCATACCACATCTTGTAGTAGAAAAATAAAATGCAAAAAAAATATTAAGATCTCCATATTTTATATGGAAGAGAAGAAGTTTTTTTGGTGCCTTGCTCAACAATGTGTGACAATGTGTGAAAATGTTTGGCTTGGGTTGATGTGCTATTTTTAACTAAAGACAATAAAAAAAAATTGACAATAGAAAAAGAAATAATATTACAGTACTTGCTAGTATTTAAAATCTCACATTAAATAGAGTTCTAGCAAAAGTCTTTGGAATTGTACCACATGCCTGCTCTCGGGACGTGTTCCTTTAAGGTGGCATAACTTTTTAATATTAATTGCTATATTTAGGAAAATCTTACTCACACAAAGCTTTTAGTAATGTTAATCTATTGTAAATTGAATGTTATAAAAATGTTATAATGTTATAAAAAAGAATGTTATAAATTTTCACCACAGGAACCTGCGCAAACCTTTAAGAGTCCTCTAAGGGGACTGTTGGGACTTTAGGGATTAAATAGTATTCACCTTGTATGATATGCAACTCAAAGCAAAACTTCCAATTCTTGCCACATAATTTCTAACATTTAGAACCTTATCTAATAGAGTTTTCTTGAAAATCCTTCCAGAAGGTCCTTCTTGAAGAGGAAAAACGTAGGGTACAATTTAAATACGTAGAGAAAGAGAGCATGAGGAATTTAAAGGCAGGGAAGATTGAAATATGGACATGCAATCAATGTTCTTGGTTCCTACCCAATGCAAGCTAAAGCTCTCCCATTGTACACCAAGTTCTCAAAGTATTGACCAAGGATTCCCACACACCTTTTCCAAGATAAGTCAACATATATTTGGGTGGTCCGAGTTACTAACATGTGACCATAAAATAGGGCGTGACATGCAGGATGACCCCTTTCACTTTCAAGAAAATTCTATTATATACATATAAGGGGTGCTTTACACTATGTACCATGAGGATTGGATAAGAAAAATCATTTATTTTCATGGTCACGGCTCTTGGTCTAGAGCTGTGACCATGAAAAATCAAAAATCCTTTTTTGAGTGTCTTGGTCACTTCTCATAGTGTAAAGTGAATTTGGACCGGGACAAGTAAGGGCTGATTTTTTTAATGTATATGTACAAATCCGGGAAAAAATAATTAAAAAATCATAAATAAAATAAATTTCAGCCAATCATTGATTTTTAGCCCAACGGTCCCCTTGATTTCCGTCGAGTTGACCTATTTGCCTCGACCCAACGGAAAACCCGTTGGACCAAGACACGTTATCCACTTGGCAAAAAATAGCATACTTACATAACCTCGAACTCCGTGGTCAATCTCCTTTTTTCAAGGTAGTGTAAAGCGAACTCAGACCGGGATGACTTCCTTGGCCAATCACAGATTTTAGAGGGCCATGGTCAATCTCCATGGTCCGTAGTGTAAAGCGCCCCTAATATAACAAACTTATTAGTATGAAAACCTTAATTTAGAATGAAAAACTAATTTAAGTCAAGTTGCCCCAAAACATTCATCCCCATGCTCAGCTAGCATCCTAAAACAAATAGTAGCAAGCACATGCCACAAATGGATGCCTCCTCTCTTGAACACTTCAAAAGTCCTTGGATCACGAGCCCATTTGAAGTATTATTTTATGAAAATGGTGACAACTTGGTAATGTATGAAGTGATGGACACATCTGTTGGCAATTCCCAAGGTGGACTAAAACCATGCCCTGTTCAAGTACTACTCCCAAAGTTGCCAAATTTCGATAGAGTGTGCCCACATCTACATGGAAATCATATGTGTACCTAGCATTGTCTACGTGTTGAGGTGAAACTTGTTGCAACTTGGTTTCCCGGACAAAGACAGGAACCCCTTCATGAGCATGGCGCGGACAGGAAACCCCCCAAGCTCGGACTTACCCGAGGTGGGGCCAAGTCTTAATTGCATGGGCTCATTTTTCTGGTCCTCCCATTTTGGGGGGGTCAAAGGCTTTTTTTGGCTTTTTTTAATTACTAAATTGGGGCCTACAGCCCGAATGTAGTGTAGGAAACCCCTTTCTAAATTTAGGGCCCCATCCAAAAACAAAATAGGGGCCAAGTTTTGGCCCCACCACCTCCTCCCCCACCTGGTAAGTCCAAGCGTGGGGGGTTTCCTGTCAAATCGCATGAGCATCACACATCTTCAAAAGGCTCTTCCAATGTCTAAATTATAATATTAGGTTTACAGGGTTTCAATGTCAGGTCATGATATCTTAGAGCAACCCCAACACTTTGGTTGCCCTTGCCCCTAAATGGGGGCTTTTCAGTGCATAAAATTAGTAAATTGGAATGTGTTGAGGGACGGCACCCCAACAGTTCACAACCATGCCCTGCCCTCAAAACCCAACTTGACTTTTTCATCTTTATTTATGATCAAACCCTTGGACGTGTACATCACATGATGATGTGGACCACTCTTGGTACACCATGATGAGTGAATAGTGACATGATGAATTGTTTAGGGCGAGAAGGAGCACACTGGAAATATGGCCCTTTAGGCATGTGGACTCTAGTTTTGGAGGGAACACTGGAAATCATTGGCGTGTGACGGTGTTGGTAGAGAGCCATATATTGAACACAAAGTGAAAACCTCCCGTTGAGGGAGCTGTCGAGGGCGCTATAGGGGATGATCTTAACCCTTAAACATAAGTTGGGAATTATATATACATCCAAGTATTTTACTTTGTAGAATACAAAATATGTATTAAAGCTTAGCAAGACTTACACCTTTCAATTGAATATTTTTCAACTAACACCTTTCATCTAGAGATCATTTCAATATTTAAACCTTATCATGTTCACATACAACATTATACACGTAGAATATTGTAGCCACCAGTGGCACCTTCTGATATTTGAAGGTTAAAACTTTCTTCTTTAGACCACTCCGGAAAGTTCATAAAAATTAAAGAATTAATAAATCAATAAATGAAATGCATGAGTAGAATGACAGTCAATGCTCTTGGGCTCTATCCAATGAAGTTGAAGCTCTACCATTGTATGCCCGAAGTTTCCAAAGAATTTATCAGTACACTCTTCACTGAACATAGTAGTTCAAGTTTCTACGCTTATTGGAAATTTACATGCAACCATTGATGGACACACTTGCTCAAAAATGAATATCCAATCCAAATTTGACATGCATGTGCTTGATGTGCTTGATGTAAATAAGTGTAGGTGATCCACGTCAAGAATTAATCCATTCTATATACAATATAGCATAAGTCCCCCAAGCCAAGTTACCTTCTCTTTGTGATCTCAGTTACAAACCTGAGGCTATAAAGTAGGTGTTGACATGCCAGGTCACCCGTTTCACTTTGAGAAAAAATCTATTATTACAAGTACGTTGTATGGATTAAAATTACGGGAAGAATAGAGTTTTTTTGAAAGTGTTCTCGAAGGAGAAAGCCAATATGACAATAGGCCAGTGCACATGCGGGCCGTGAGGGTTGGGTTGGACGTCCAATTAATTAAGGTGGGCCTCCACCCTTGTCCAATGAGCCACCCATTTTTTATAATCATGATGACTTTTCAAGCTCGTTTTTAGGTCCACCAAGGTAGAATTCTCTTTCTATCTCTACTGTGCAGAATTCAATAACTGGGAACAACTTTTGGAGGAGCTTGGGGGAGCTTGGAGACGCTTAAGAGAGCTATTGAGAGCTTGAACTTCGTGGTTTTTTTTCTTGGTATGTTTACTTGTTTTTTTATAAAAAATTGTAAATGGTAGTAGTGTACATGTTGTGGGGAGTGTTTATTTATTTTTTGGACTTCCATTTTGTGTTTATTGTAAGGCTTTTAAGCTTTTCCTTTTTTAGATTTTGAGTGGCACGTTTTTAGTTCTATTAGTCAATATAGAGCCCTCTTTGTGTGCTCAAGTTGTGCTCATATGGATAATGCTTTCTATGGCTATAAGCAACTCCTTGAGTTACAAATCAAGTGCTCGGGAGGTATTGAATTTTGGTGGTGGGACTTCACTGGGGTTTCATTTTTTTGTTGTTGTTGTTGCTTGGCTTGAGAAAGAAACCCAATCCTCCTTGATTGTTTTGGATGGAAATACGGCACTCAACACATTGGAACTTTGTGGAAAGAGTAGTGTAGAGAACAACCAATGAAATGCACCACAACAAATTCAAGAAGTTTTATTGGATGGATTTTGGTGCATTTGAAAATTTGTTGAACATGTTGACTCCTTTTCTTAGAAGTAAGTGTGTCAATCAAGTGAGTCCACAAATGGAAATTAAAAAAATTGTGGCATGTGTAATTTATAGATTTGCACATGGTCATAGTCCATATCACATGGCAAATCGATTTAAGATTGAAGCTTCAACTATTACAAAGTATGTTGACATTGTTTGTGATATACTTACTCATAAAGACAAATTATTTAGCCATTGCATTAGCATTCCAAGTGAAGCCCGTCTATCCATTTCCTCTTCAAATTTGAAATACCAATGGGCTAGGGTAGGCTTTTTTTTTTTGCTTTTTTAAACTTTGGAGGTCCATGAGGTTTTTTTGGAATGTTTTTTGCCAAATTTGGGGCCTTTGGCTCTAAATTACCGTTGGAGGGCCCACCATGGTCTAAATAGGGCCCCCTTCCAACATAAAAATAAGGGCCAGGTTTTGTCCACACCCTCCTTCCCTTCTTATTTGTCTCTATGGTTTAAAGAAATCCATAATTTTGGACTTTGTTGATTAACCCTAGGGGCAAAACGTGAGCGTAAACAATTTGTGAGGGCTCAAGTCGCACGAGATATTTGCTCTGGGCCGTGAGGGCTGGCTAAAGCAAACCCGCGTTTCCGTGCTCTCACATAGGACGTCGCGCGCTCCTCGTTTGCCTCATGTGCGCGGGCCTAATGGTGCTAGAAATGACAAAATTCTTTTATGCACGAGAATAGACTTCCAAAAATCTCATACTCCCTTTTTCTACACTAATCAAATGCATGGCAATCAATGCTCTTGGCCCTACTCAATGCAAGCTCCCCCACAGTACCCCAAGTTCCCAAAAAGTTGACTGATGGTTTCCCCACACCTTTCCCAAACCAAGTCACCATATGCATGTGGTCCCATTACTAACACAAGACCCTAAAATTTGGGGTGACATGCCGGGTCACCCTCCATTACTTTCAGGGAATAATATCACTGTCTTAGATATTCTTACCATATAAGACCGCTGTTACCAAGGAACTCATTGGATACGTTTGTGCCTTGATATAATTGATTTGCTGCAAAGAAGGCCAAATTCAAAATTCCAATCACTCTCACCCAGAGCCACAATTTCATGACCAAAGCAGTGAATTCATATCCTTGGTTGTAGGGAAACCACAACATAACATAAAACTGTGTAATGTACAAGTGGCCTCTGATTCAAGACAGAAATGTTAGAGCATTCATCAGCACTTAGATTTTGTAAGGTATACCCGCATGAGTGACAGATTAACCCTTTAACGACGAAGAGCCTAGATGTGGTCGATCATACCAATTTTTGGAGAGCCACCGTTGATTGAACCGTTGGATTGATGTGCACTTCTCGGAGCGGTTGTGCGTTGTACTTTCCTCCATCGAACCCATCTTTTCCGATCTTCAATCGGTTGAGGCAATGACGAACTACAATAATTCATGTGAAAAAAGTGAACAATGAAATGTATTCCCTGTCTAGATTCTGTTGTACAAGATTTATGAAATCGTAAGAAATTTGAGGGCGGCGTGAAAGGCTTCGTCGTTAAAGGGTTAAGCCATGTGCATAGAAGGAGATCCCAAATAATTTTACACTTATTTTTTAGTGATAGCCAATAGAATTACAATCTCAACCTAAGTGATTTCATATATTTCTGATGAATTAGTTATGAATTTTCAAAGTGTGCTGCCATGTTTGGCCTATTTCTGGCACTATTTACCCCCCCAATTAGCGCCAACCAAAAGTTAGGGTCTTGACCAATAGTAAGCTTTAATTTGGAGGTGACAAAGAGTGCATGGGTGGAAATGGGGCGGATATGGGGTGGAATTGGGACCAAATATAGTGGCGGTGATAGGAAGGTGGCGGTGATGGGCAAGACTACCTTACTCAACGCTCTTTGTGTTGGTTCTTGTTTCTTCTTTGCGATGAAGTTTCGGTTTTTTTTAGCCAAAAAATAAAAATAATAAAAAGATTTTGTACTCATAGAGCATCCGCATTAGGGAGCACAGTAGCCGCCATGGACCGTGTCTCCGTGGTGGTTGGTACATCGGCTAGGTTGGTGGCACCCACCTCCACACAACATTTCCACCCTCCAACACTGCAATCGCTTGCCCGCCTAGTGTTGCCTTCGCAACACTAGCGCCTCTCTCTCACAGCGCTTGCTTTGAATTCAACCACTCCTTGGTCAATGCTCTCTTGCCGTGCTGGAAAGCTCCACACCAATCTCTCATGGAAAGGCCTCTTATTGCCGCCCCGACACTCTTTGGCGAGGAAAAATATTTTACGGTGGGGAGGTCCAACGACAATTTTTCATTGTAATGCCTGTTGGAGTAAGCGGTGTGCAACGATTCCTTAATTGGCTAAAATTTGTTGAAAAGCTACAAGAAAAACTTGGTTGCTACTAGTACATTGAGAAAAATTGGAAAATAATGAAATTAAACTAGAATGCAGACCAACATTACAAGTATTTAGCCACCTTCTGAGATGATACCACAAGTATCACATAGGCATATCATGGATATTGTAGCATATCACTTAGGTGTCTCCACATTTTATATGCTTGAATGGCTTAGAAAACTACTTTAAAGTGCAAGTTGTAGCATTTCTACCAATTTTCATATATTGATTATATTTTGTTTTGTTTTGTTTTTTGACACAAATTGAAGCAATATTTAATTGCAAAGAGGGTACCAACAACACATAAACGCGCTAGAACCAACCACGTGACGGACAAGACAAGATCAACTAACGGAACTCGGTAATCCAAGTCATTCGATTGCCTTATCTATTCCACACAACCTCATAACAACCCCAATTGGCGTCAAAATGGGTGGACGCCTTGACCATGTTATGCTGAGAGTTGGTAGCCATTATGTAGCCTCATGCCGCTCTACCGTAATTGGTCAACCCTAGCAAGATGACACTGTGAACCTTCTGGAGCGTCCAACAGTGTTTATCAAACACCAAAACATTCTTTGCAATCCACAACATTCAAATCATGATGCCGCAAAGCAACAACCAAATCATGTTAACCTCCTTGAAGTGCCTTGGCATTTTTGCCGCAAAGAGGGCCAAAAATTGATTATATGATTGTTGGAAGTGTAGATGCTTTTAACCCCTAAAGGCGCAATTAACCCCAGAGGGACAATTCTCATTTTGGATAGGTTCCTAAAATAAAAAAATTTAAAAAAATTAAAAATTTTATATTAGATTGTCCTTTAAAAGATATTTGTGGAGACGTTCTTTAATTTTTTTTTGGTTTTATAATATAGAAGTTACTAGCCTTCAAAGTCAAGTTGAGGACCCCAGGCACCTCCAATTTTTTTGCTAGAATTTTCTATTGACATTGAGATTTTCATACATGTAGAGAATATTACTTTCTTTGAAGATGTCAAAAAAATTCTTGTCTTAAGTGTAAAAAAACATTTTAACCCAAGTCAAATATTTTCACACATCGTCGGGCAAGGTACCAAAAACCTTTTTCTTTTCTACATAAAACCTAGAGATCTATATAATTTTCACTTATTATTTGTTTGACAACAACACAAGGTGAGAACCTTCCTATTGATCATTTGGATTATCATTTTAAAACATACCAAGTTTACAAGAAAATAAGACTTGAATTGGCAATTTTTAAACCTCCACTTCTTGCACACTTGTTTTGAATATGCTACACCCCTTCTTTACCTCTAAAAATTGTAAAAAACTAACATTATGCAAAATACAATGGTAATGGATTTTGACCTTGTGTAGTGCAAAATATGACACCCAGTGAAGTCAAAGTTTGCTGATTCACTCAACGCAAGGAAAAAAATGAACCATTTTCTTGACTTCAAGCGGTAGAATCTTCACATACGTGCGGTGGATTGTAGCCAAAAGAAAATAGTAAGTTCAAATAGAAGTATTTTTAATGATCTTACGGTTAAAAGTCCAAAATTGTACTTCAAATTAGATTTTCCTCCCACTTGATGATAGTGGCACTTTTGGAGTGTTTCTTGAGGGAAAATGCCTTGGGCTCTTAGGGGTTACTCTGTAGAATACCAAAAAAGTACTAAAATCTAGCAAGACTTACACCTTTGGTTTGGAAATTCTTCAACTAACATCTTTCATTTGGAGGTCATTTCAATATCTCAACCTTATCATGTTCAAATACGACACTATACATGTAGAATACTACGGCCAGCAGTGGCACCTTCTGACGTTTAAGGGTCAAACACCGGAACAGGAGCTGCAAGACCTGTTTGAAGAACCGTCAAACATTGAAGGTTATGATTCATATATCATTGAATTTGGGTACAAAATGGAGGCTTGCAAGTACTGTACATGTTTGAATGATATTCCAGATAGGATGGAGATGTTATTCCATGTAGGATGGGCCTGCATGGATATGGGTTTCTCATTGTTTTATTTCCCTTCCGTGCATGCCACGACTATTTTAGTCTTGGTTTTTTTGGAAAGGCGTGTCTAGATTATTGCGTTGTAACCGATTTCAAGAGTGAGCATGCACTGGTGGTTGCAGGGGGGACAGGACAAACCCAACCGAACTTCGATTGTACGCTTGAAGGTATGTCCAGAATATATATACACTGCAACACCCCACACTTCTTAGCACAACGCCCCACAATTCACTCCTTTCCTATCAATACCCATTCCAAAATTACTTCCATTTTTCTCTTCACCAAAATTTGATTGGTTGGTTCTCCAGGGAGAAGATTCAGTTCTTAAATTTATAATATTACAATCCTGAAGTCATATGATTAGTCTCCCACTTGGCTTTCCATTTGTACAAGAGACAAGTACTTGAGTGGGTTATGTAAGAGCCATTTGGAGTCATTGAACATTACACTAAATTTATGCACACTACATGATTTATATTAATGCTGTAAGTTTTTGCTCTCGATGGATATTTTTATCCACCATGATGATTATGATCATTCTCTTTAACCCCTAACTATATAGGATGTATTGGCGTTTTGTTGTGAACATCCGCAAAAATTATTCTAAAACTTGGTTTACTCTCTCCGTTTGCCCGTCCGATAGAGGATGAAAAGCACTTGTCGGGGACGGTTGAATCCTCAGAAGTTGGCATAATCTTTTTGTAAACTTTGAGACAAAAACAGAGCTCCAATATGGTATATCCTCATCCGGTGTTCCATGGAGTTTCCAAATATCATGCAAGTATAATGAAGTTGTCTCCTTAGAACCAATTGTGTCATTTGTGGAAATATAGTGGCCCAGTTTTGTGGTTCTATCCTCCACCACCACCATGATAGAGTCATATCCTTCACTGTTTGGTAATTCGACAATGAAGTCTCTAGAAATTCTCTTCTATGGTGCATGTGCTACTAGAAATGGTTGCATTAATCCATACCTTGCATGATGGGTAGGCTTTGATCGTTGGCAAAGATCACATCCATCTATGTAGCGATGCACGTACCAACAAATAGCACGCCAATAAAACATTCTTGTCACCAACACCAATGTCTTTGCTTGTCCCTGGTGTCCTGCCACGGGGGCATCATCCCTAGATAATACAGTCTGTTGCCAAAACTCTTCATCATCTGGAACATATATCTTATCTTAAAACTTAAGTACCCCTTTTATAAAAGTGTATCCTTGTAGTCTATTGCGGATATTTGTTGGGACTTTATGTGAGTCGTCTTTGAAAAATGTAAGTATTGGTGCCAACGTGGAGTCTCCCAAAATAGCCACCTTTAAGCGTTCAAAAATGTAAGCGTCGGTCCATATTGGTTTGTAGGACTCTAGTGTTGCTAAACAAAGAAGAGGTCGTTGTCCTCCAGTATGACCCTACATAAAATCCACTTGTCTAGAAAGAGCATATGCCCTTTCGTTGAATGAGCGTGGCCAATGCTCAATTTCAAAATTAAATGCTATAAAAATTCCGACCACTTGGCTTGTCGTCGGTTGAGTTACTTGGTGGTGAGAAAATACTCCAAATTTTTATGATCATGTAGTACACGGATTTTGTGTTGGGATCCTTCCAAGTAGACGCGCCAATCTTGAAAGGCCAAAACCACCCTTAGGAGTTATTTGTCAGAAATGTCGTAGTTTTGTTCCACCGGTGACATTTTGGAAGTATAAAATGCACATGGATGCAATTATTTCCCGTCTTCTCCATATTGTGAAAGAATTACCCTAGTCGCCAGGTTAGAAGCATCCGTCTCTACCACAAAAGGTCGGTCAAAATTGGGATGAATCGATACCGGTGCTTGAAGAAATTTCAATCTAGTCTCTTTAAATGCCCAATCTGTTTGTGGCATCTATACAAATGGTTGGTCTTTCCGTGTCAAATTTGTAAGTGGCATTGCAATCTTTGAATATTCATATATTAACCAACAGTAAAAATTTGTGGATCCAAGAAAAGCTTGAACTTTTGTAATCGCCATAACACTTCCCGTACCACTTATCGGTGCTCATCCAATTTATTTGAGAATATAAGAATATCATCCAAGCATATTACCACTAAAATAACGAGAAAATCACTAAAAATATTTTGCATATGAGACTGAAATTGAGCTCCTGCATTCGTGAGCCCTAAGGCATCACCAAATACTCGAAAAGATCGTACCTAGTTTTGAAGGCGGTTTTAAACTCGTAGCCGGGTGCCATACGCACTTGGTGATAAGCTTCTTGTACATCCAGTTCATTGAATATTGTAGCCCCCACCAATCGATATGTGAGCTCTGGTATAAGTAGGATGCCAAGTAGATTGCCATGTAGGATTCATAGCTACCACCTTTTGTGGTGTGAATCATCATCTACAAGCCACTATTTTACCTTCACCACAAGCTCCAACCAACCTCATGGTGGAAAGGATGCATTAGGGGTTCAACCCCTAAATTTCTTTGACCATTTCACACCAAAAACACTTCACAATTGCTCGTTTTAGTGCAATGAGTAAGGACGAAACAAAAAACTTTTACTTCTAGTTTCAACTGTAGGATCTCAATTAAGACTTATTAAGTAACTTACCTAAAAAAATTCATAAAGTTTGACCGTAGGGATTGTGATATTATAGTGTTTAAAGTAGAGAAAAGGGTCCATTTTCTTCCCAGCGTATAGTGGATCAGCAGACTTTGACTTCAATTGGTGTCAAATATTTGCACTACACAAGGTCTAAATCCATTTCCATCACGCTAAGTATGGTATTAGTTCCGTGTACTCCAATTTTTAGAGGTAGAAAAAGGGTGTAGCATGTTCAAAAAATTTGTGCAAGGAGTGGAGGTTCAAAATTGTCAATTTGCATTTAATTTTTTTGTGAACTTAGTATGTTTTAGAATGAGAATCTGAATGGTCAACAAGAAGGTTTACACCACATATGCTGCGGAAAAAATAAAAATTAAAAAATATGATGACCTCAAAGTTTTATGTGAAAAAGAAGAAGTTTTTTTGGTACCTTGCTCGACAATGTGCAATAATGTATGAAAATGTTTGACTTGGATTTGTATGCTTTTTTTTCACTAAAGACAAGAATTTTTTTGATAGTATGAAAGGAAAAAATATTACTTTCTAGTATTGAAAATCTCGCATTCAATAGAGTGCCCTAGCAAAAGTTTTTGGAGTTGCCCGAAGTGCCCGCTTTCCCCATTTGAACTTCAAAACCCTATAACTTTTTCATAAAATGTCGGATTTAGGAAAAAATTGGACTCACACAAATCTTTTAGTAATGTCCATCTACATTAAAAATTTCAAAAAATAATGTTATAAATTGACACAGGAGGTACCTGCCTAAACCTTCTAGAGTCCCTTGAGGGGACTCTTGAAAATTTAGGGGTTAAAAGATGAATCTAACCTTCCATTTGTACCTCAGATTTGTTTATTTAATTATCTCTCTACGATTTTAAGAAGCCTCTGTAAGAATAAAAAAGTTCATCTAATAAAACCTAGCACCCATCTCGAGAGTGGACTAGAAAGAAATGCTAAATCATACTTCACTCTTTCGAAAAAAACAAGGGCAATCCAGGAAGTACCACCTCCTTCCCCCCAAAATAATTGTCATAATATTCTTAAAAAGATGAATCTATCCTTACATTTGTTCCTCAGTTTGGTTTATTCACTAATCAATCTTTACAATTTCAACTTTCAAAAGCCTCAACAAGAGTCAATCACAAAACTTAACACCCCATCCCGAGAGTAAAAAACCATTTGACCGAAATGCTAAATCAAACTTCACACCTTGCTTAACCCTTAAAGGATCAAGTGTCAGAAATGGGATTTTTGAAAGTTCGGTCAGGTTCCTATGGTGTCAATTTCCAACATTCCTCTTTGAAATTTTTATTGTAGAAGGGCATTACTAAGACCTTAGTGGGAGAACAACTTTCTTCCTAAATTGGACATTTGATGAAAAAGTTATAGGGTTTTGAATTTCAAATGGGGAGTGCGGGCACCTCGGGCACCTCCAAAAACTTTTGCTAAGACACTCTATTGAATGTGAGATTTTCAATACTAGTGAGTAATATTATTTCCCTACATACAGTTTTAAAAGTTCTTGTCTTTAGTGAAAAATAGCATATTAACCTACGTCAAACATTTTCACACACTATCACTCATTGTCGGGCAAGGTACCAAAAAAACTTCTTCTTTTCCACATCAAATCTAGAGATCTTTATATTTCTCACTTTTTATTTTCTCCACAACAATATGTGGTGTAAACCTTCTTATTGACCATTTGGATTATCAATCTAAAGCATATTAAGTTCATCAAAGATTAAAGCGTGGATTGGCAAATTTCAAACGTCCACTCCTTGCACAATTGTTTTGAATATGCTACACCCCTCCTCTACCTCTAAAATTTGACACCAAGTGAAGTCAAAGTCTGCTTATCCACTGAACGGAGGGAAGAAAATGAACCATCTGCTAGACTTAAAACACTACAATCTTTCAATCCGTGCCATCAAAGTTTATGAAATTTTGTGAGTATACTACTTATTAATTCTTAATTGAGATCCTACGGTCAAAACTAGAAATAAATTTTTTTGTTCCCTTCTTTGTTCATTGCACTAGAATCCAACAAGTTTGAAGTGTTTTTGGTGTGAAACTATCATGATAAATAAAAAACAAACCAAATAAAATTATTTTAAAAAATATATATAAAAAAAACCAAAACAAGGGCAATCCGAAAAGTACCCCCTTCCCCCCATCCCCCATCCCCCAAAGATAGATCACAAGCCTATTCTAACCATAACTTCCGGTTCCTTCCATGATAGAAGGCTACAAACTTAGAATACATGTGGGGGGAATGATAAGCCTACAAAGATACGGAGAGTACGTGAGGGGAATGATAAGCCTACAAAGATACCGTAGAGTACGTGGGGGAAATGATTGGCAAACGCCCAACAATGGACGGTTGCAACTTGCAACTTGCAGCGACATGGTTGGAAATAGGGTCAAATTCCGTTTGTTGTGTGCCCCCCCCAAAAAAAAAAAAGTTTTAAATAGGGGGTTGCTGACTCGGACCTCTCCTTTGGTGGGCCTGGGAGGGACAGAGTCTGTTCATCCGCCGTGGTTTTCATCCAATGGCGAGGGATCGGGGGACACAACCCCATCCATTTGAGGTGGCGGCTTGCCTCTTGGGACGGCGTAGATTCCAAGAATGCTCGGTTGTGGGGTCCGCTTTTGCATGTAGATATTGGGGCGGCTTGGAATGGGACCTCCCTATTTACCCTCGGCGAGCATTGCACCAAGCCTTAGCCTTGGGTGGTCCATTTTTCTAGCCTTTTAACTTTCAGGGTTCTAGAGGCTTTTTTTGGATTTTTGGGGTAAAATTTGGGGCGTGCGGCCCCAAATTACTCTCGGAGCCCCCCCCTTGATCATAGAGGTCCCCCCTCCAACATAAAAATAGGGGCTGGTTTTGTCCCTACCCTCGCCTACCCTTCGAAGCCTGAGGCTTTGTGCAATGCTCGACCGGGGTATTTAGGAAAATCCCTTGGAATGCGTTTGGTATTGGAGGGTTTTTTTTGTTGGGAAAAGCGCAAGTGGTTTTCTATTGTTGTTGCATGGAGATGTTGATGTCGGTGATTGCAAGTATTAATATTTTGGAAATTCAATTTAATCCCTAAAGGACCAAGGCTTTCTCTACTCCGTTGAAAATCAACTACTAAGTTGAAAAATTTGGGAATGTAACCGTAAGATCTCCTTCTAAGCTTATATGAGATGGTGTGGTAGAATTTTTTAAAATTTTGACCCTACGGATTGAAAGATGATTGCAGTTAAGGTCAAAGAATGTGTACTATATAGGTCCTTTAAAGGACCCATGGGGGGGAAATTTGAGTTTCAATTCGATCCCTTGTTGATTGTGTTCTCAAATTTTGGTTTGATTTTTTTGAGAATTTTTATTGAATGGACAATCTTTTGATAGCTTTCCGTTGACGCAGTTTTTGTAGAAATCTGATTTATGGTTACAAACATTTTTCACCAACATATACCGTAGGTGAACCTCTAGTCCGGCATAAATAAATTAGAAAAGCCCATGCCGAATTAAGTAGAAAATGTTTTTTTGAAAATGCCGAAATTATAAAAATTGAATATTTGCAAATTTTGGCACATGCAGAGACATCAAAGGGGATTAAGGCTTGGAAAAGTCTTCATCCATGGCAATCATGCATAAGCACTTGAGTTTGGAATCCCAAGGTCTTGAGTTTGGAATCCCAAGGTCTTGAGTTCAATTCCCATGGGTGCCAAATCAGGCCAAATATAGTAGTATTTGATTTCTTGCCGAAAATAACATTATTGTATTTTTGAATGCCGAATGTCATTTTTTCACTTTAATTAATTATTCGGCATTAAGGTGCCGAACTAGAGGTTCACCTACGATATTAGTAGTGTTGCGGTTTAGTATGACATATAACAGATAGTGTAGCAAAACTTTAATTAATTCTTGATTTAATAAGAATTTGAGTATTTGTCCATTTGTAACAATAAAAAAAATCCTCTTGGAAAGGGAATGGAAATCTTTTCAATCGACCGTATGGATTTTGAAATTTCAAAAATATGAGAAGGATATGATATATACAAAACTTGAAGTGTGTTGTTAATTCTCAGCACACAGTTGCACTACAGGATTTTGAAGGACATCTTCTATCCCTTTCTACTTCTAAATTCTAGTGCACATGTGCCTAACATGATCCAAGTCCAATTTCTACCCCTTTTCTACTTTAAAATACTTCTAAAAAACATATAAATCCAAGTCAAACATTTTCACACATTATTGCACATTGCCGGGCAAGGTACCAAAAAAATTCTTCTTCTTCACATAAAACTTTGAGATCATCATATTTTTTACATACTAAGTTCACAGACAAATATAACGCAAATTGACAATTTTTGAACCTCCACTCCTTGCACAATTTTTTTCAATATGCTACACTCCTCCTCTACCTCGTAACCCCTAAGGTACCAAGGCAGTTTTACACCAAAAACACTTCAAAATTAATGGATTCTAGTGCAATGAATATAGAAGGTAACAAAAAAATTTATTTTTAGTTCTAACCGTAGGATCTCAATAAAGGCTTATTAAGTAATACATGTACAAAATTTCATAAACTTTGACCGCACGGATTGAAAGATTATAGTGTTTGAAGTCAATCAAATGGTTCATTTTCTTCCCTGCGTTTAGTGGATCAACAGACTTTGAATTCAGTTGGTGTCAAAAATTTCACTACACAAGGTCTAAATCTATTACCATCTTGTTAAGCATGATGTTAGCTCCTTACACACCAATTTTTAGAGGTAGAGACAGGGTGTAGCATATTCAAAACAAGTGTGCAAGGAGTGGAGGCTCAAAATTTGTTAATTCACACTATAATTTTTTTTTGAACTTAATATGTTTTTGATTGATAATCCGAATGGTTAACAAGAAGGTTTACATTACATATTGTTGTGGAAAAAATAAAAAGTGAAAAATATGAAGATCTCTAGGTTTTATGTGGAAAAGATTAATTTTTTTTGGTACCTTGCCCGACAATGAGTGACAATGTGTGAAAATGTTTGACTTGGGTTGGTATGCTATTTTTCACCAAAGACAAGAACTTTTTTTGGACAACATGAAGGGAAATAATATTACTTGCGAGTACTGAAAATCTCACTTTCAATAGAGTGTCCTATCAAAAGTTTTTGGAGGTGCCCGAGGTGCCCGCCCTCCCCATTTGAAATTAAAAACCCTGTAACTTTTTCATCAAATGTCCAATCTAGGAAAAGATTGTTTTCCCACTAAGGTCTTGGTAATGCCCTTCTATGGTAAGAATTTCAAAGATGAATGTTGGAAATTGACAGCATAGGAACCTGACCGAATTTTCAAAAAGCCCGTTTTGGACACTTGTTCCTTTAGGGGTTAAAATTGGAGTACAAGGAACTAATATCATGCTTAACATGATGGAAATGAATTTAGACCTTGTGTAGTGCAAAAGTTTGACACAAAGTCGAGTCAAAGTCTGCTAATCTATGAAACGCAGGGAAGAAAATGGACCCTTTTCTCTACTTCACACACTATATAATTACAATCCGTGCGGTCAAACTTTATGAATTTGTTAGGTAAGTTACTTAATAGGTCTTAAATGAGATTCTTTAGTTAAAACTAGAAGTAAAAGTTTTTTGTTTTGTCCTTACTCATTGCACCAAAACAAGCAATTTTGAAGTGTTTTTGGTGAGAAATTGTCAAAGAAATTTAGGGGTAAAATTTTGAAAAATACATAAAATTGAATAAGTTATTGTAGCTTGAACTTTGGTCCTACAACCCATGGTTGACCAATTTACTACTTATAGCTGAACACATAAGTTTCATCTACATCCCAAGTTTTGGCACTATAATGTACACCTCTCGTGAAATTTTCAGAATTTTTAAGCATACATTGTATTTGATATGAATTTTCTTCACTTTTACCGAGGAAAATCACAATAATTATAAATTTTCACGATTTTTTTTGCAAATTTTGTAACACAAGCAAGACATGTAATCTCATATGTGAAAATTAAAATGAAAGAAATTGCACCTAATGAAGAAATAGAGCACATAGTATAATGGAAATTGGGATTCATGCCATGGTCATAGGCTCTGCCCTTTAGAGGTTAATGAAGAGAATCATCACTTGGCTGCCGATAAAGAATTTATAGTTTAAGTTTTTTAATTTGTCCACTAATGATCATTTTTTGTCAACTTTTGTTAACCTTTAAAGGACCAAAAGTAAAAAATGGGCTTTATGAAAGTTTGGTCAAGTTCCTATATTGTCAATTTCCAATATTCCTCTTTGAATTTTTTTATTGTAGAAAGTCGTTACCAAGGCCTTAGTGGAAAAATAATTTTTTCCTAAATCTGACATATAATGAAAAAGTTATAGGGTTTTGAATTTCAAATGGGGAGAGCGGGCTACTTCGGGCACCTCCAAATTTTTTTGCTAGGACACTCTATTGAATGTGAGATTTTCAATACTCGCAAATAATATTATTTCCCTTCGTATTGTCAAAAAAAATTCTTGTCTTTAGCAAAAAATAGCATACAAACCCAAGTCAAACATTTTCACACATTATCACTCATTGTCGGGCAAGGTACCAAAAAACCTTCTTCTTTTCTACATAAAACCTAGATATCTTTATATTTTTCACTTTTTCATTTTTCCACAACAATATGTGGTGTAAAACTTCTTATACACCATTCGGATTATCAATCTAAAACATAGTAAGTTCACAAAAAATTAAAATGTGAATTGACAAATTTTGAACCTCAACTCTTTATACAGTTGTTTGAATATGCTACACCCCTCCTCTACCTCTAAAAAGTAAAAACTGGTGTGTAAGGAACTAACATCATTCTTAACAAGATGGTAATGGATTTAGACCTTGTGTAGTGTAAAAATTTGACACCAAGTAAAGTCAAAGCCCGCTGATCCACTGAATGGAGGGAAGAAAATGAACCATGTGCTTGACTTCAAACACTATAATCTTTCAATCCGTGCGGTCAAAATTCATGAAATTTGGATAATAGATTACTTAGCAAGTCTTAATTGAGATCCTACGGTCAGAACTAGAAATAAAAGTTTTTGTTTCCTTCTTCGTTCATTGCATTAGAATCCAACAAGTTTGAAGTGCTTTTGGTGTAAAAATGTCACAAAACCTTAGGGGTTAAATATCAGTTATGTATAGGTATATATATAAATATAAATACGTATATATGTGCAGATCATGGCCTTCTTTTATGTACACGAAATGCCACAGAATCCTTCTTTGCCAGTGGCTTTGCAGTTTGCAATGTCTTGTATGCAACTAGTTTTAAAAGTGATGTACTGTCATGGTCCACATGCTGGTTGAGTCATGAGTGGTCTCTAGAGTGGAAGAGGAGGAGCTCAGACTTTGCAAAACCAGACTCAGCAAAGATAAATAACTTACACATGAAAGTTGATCGCAATTTTGGACCAATTTTACTAATTAGTGGAGTAAAGAAATAATTCAGTTCAGTGTTTTAAACCGTTAAACGTGAGAAGGTGCCACTCCCAGCCACAATATTCTAGATGTATGGCGTCGTATCAATATTCTAGATGTAGGGCGTCGTATTTGAACATGATAAGGCTCAAATATTGGATTGACCTCCAAATTAAACAAGAGACTTGGAAGTGGCTGTCCACAAGGCACCAGCGAATTCTGTGCATTGTTTCTTAGTTTTGGACACACCTCTACAGCCCTTGTACTCATATATGCGTGTCCTCATTTCACCATAAAACAAACTTTTAGGATCCAAGTACCAGTACGGAATGGTCTCTATTCTGATATCTCTGGTGTGGAGAGGTACAATGATTTCCGATTGGGTATGCGCATCCGGTCAAGTACTTCTGGTTCAATGTACCGTATATAGAGTTATTCGATGTAAATATGGCCGTGTGACAGTCTTAAGATGCCCTCTTACAGTCAAACATTGTACGTAAGGTTCTCATTTAACCCTTACAGGTCCAAAGGCGCCAATGGTGGCCACAATATTCTACATGTATGGTGTTATATTTAAATGACTTCCAAACGGAAGATATTAAAGTTCAGCAAGACTTACACCTTTGGATTAAAGAATCTTCAACTAACATCTTTCATTCGGGAGTCATTTCAATATCTGAACCGTACCATCAAATACGCCACCAGCGGCACCATATGACGTTTAAGGGTTAAAAGAAGAAATTGATGCGAGTGAGGTCAACAATGTCAGAAAAGAATCCGTCCAGAATACAGCAGTAGTCCAGGAGCTGCATACTCAACACCCATACAAATGGGGCTGTTTTTGACATTCTCAAACAACGAAAAAAGAAGATGTGTCAAAAACGTGACGAAAACAACCCCATTTGTTCTAGTGCGACTTATGAAAACAATTATGTCAAACCTCACATCAAATTGATACATGGATTAATTAGCTCCTGAACGTGAGATTTTTGTATCATGATTTCTGCTCAAGTAACTACCTGAGAATTTGCCGGGGCATTAAATGTTACGTCCTAACTTCTGAACAGTCAAAGGCTTGTACTATGATGTTCGATTCCATCTCTTGCTCATGAATTAAGCTACAGTTGAAAGCCAAACAGAGATGATAGTCAATGCATAGATACATATAATTTGGTGTTCGGAGACAGAATTTCAACTATGGAATCTGGTACAAGATTAATTTATTTTACATGATCCCTATAATTTCAATAACCATGATGAAGAAGAATGCCGACGTCACCTCCTCACTAGAATATCCTGGAGCATCTTCAACACCATATTTGTACAGTACAGCATCTAATGTTATTCTAGTTCCTGATCCTTATACTCAGGCTATCGAACCTTGGTGTTTCCAGAAAAGACTGCTCTAAAAAGCCTTCTCAGTCTCATCCAGAACTTCTGCAGAAAACTGAACCAACGTCACCAAATGAAGCATCTTCCATAAGCTCTACAAGGTTGTCGTTCCGGCAGTTTATTCATACTCTAGAAATCTCGGAGTAGGACAGGGTTGTGAATGTAACCAGTTACATTTTTCTCGTTCTTGTCAGTTTAAGTTGGGACAAAATAACGAAGATATAACTACAAACCTTTCAGTGTTGTTCGTTATATATCTTCAGAGCTAGCGTATACTACGAACCTCACATGATAAAAGACCTCTTCTAATTGTGTCTGCATGCATCCAAGAACTTGATACAGAAACACTCGCCTGCAGCAAAAAGCCTTACTTCGGACAACGTCTGGAATGGAAGACGCAGAAAAAATCATGAAGTCTCTACCTGATCACCGAAACGAAGAAACTACCAGTTCGACAGACGTGAAGAAGTAGCAGCTTCGATCATGAGTTTGTCGTAGGTAGCCTGGTTTGGTGGTAGACGGTGCCGACCATGAGAGCCACAGTGGCTGCCTGCAGGCCCACCCGAGCGAGCATCATGGCCTGGCTCTTGCTGGATTTCACCTTCTGGAGGGACCGCAACCCGGCTGCTACCACTCCTGCAGTCGCGACGGCACCTGCACATGATGGATCCGTGACGACTCCAGTTCTCAATCCAGGCTCATCCCATCAGAATCTTCATTATATTGGCGGTTCGTTTTCCTCCACCAAATCCTAGGGCATACTACCCTTAGTGTATGAAATTAGTGCTCACATATCTAATGAATTCAAAGCGTGAGTTGGAACCACTGCACATGAAAACTACTTCCACAAGCGTTGAAGAGCAATTGGTGTGATCTCACCGAAGAGAACTAGGGGATTGCGCCACTCCTTGTTCGGCTCCTGGAACATATCCTCCATGTTCACGCTCGACCCACCAGCTTTCGTTTCCAGATCCCGCGTCGTTGCCATAGCTTGAAAAACTCGAGAGCTACTAACGATTATGCAAAAGAATGTAATGAGCGTCGAAGAGGCAGGTCGTTCTTTTTCACTGGAGAGTTGTCGCACTTGAATGTGGAGAGAGCTTTGGTGGAGGGACAAGTGTGGACGTTTCCGAGAGGAGTTTAGCTGTGTCCATGCAGCTGATGCGTTCGTCGTCTGGATGCCATTCGATCGCGTGGCTGAGATTCGCCGGTCATGTGAATGATAATCAGTTGTATGGACGACATTCGTTCGTGTCGTTGATGAAAACATGGTACTTCCTGAGGCTTAGAGTGGTGTTAGCATAATGAATTCAGGTGCAGCTTTAGACGAGATTCTCTGCTAACAATACTCGGAACACCAAGCGCGAACAGACGTTGATTATCACCTGTAGAAGCTTGTCTGTGAAAAGCTCCTCTTCAACGCCAATTGAAGACTTGGGAGCAGAAATCATCGTCCGGGGTTCACAAACTAGTGATCGGATGATAGATCTGCTCTTGTCGTCCTTGCCCAGATTCTACAGACACAAGTAGCATATAGAAACTACTAGAAAATCATGGCTCACTGCCGGAAACCTTGTGATCAAAGACCTCCAGAATCAGCAACTCTTTCAAGGGTTAGTACGTGTCGGTAAGGTGGATGAGCCAGGTTTCTGTCGGACGCCGACTCACTGTTTTCTATGGCGTTGGTGACGTCGACGTGGGCTCATCACCTTCACAGACTCACAAACAACAGGACAAGTTCGGCAAAGCTGAGCCTGGAAATTCATGGGTCCCAGAAGAAGAATCCATCATCGACCAAATTCCGAGATGGTTGCCGCTTTTGCCACATGGCTGCCACACATCCTGGGCAGCCTCCTCCAGCCTTCCGTTATCCATCCATGGCCTCTAACAATCACAACAGAATCCGAGGGAGCCTCGGCAATTCGGAGTGTTTCTTGTGTGTATGCCTGAATTCCTGTCATTGAAGACATTGTAGAGACAGGGTTGGATTGTAGAGATGGCAATGCGGGCCGTGGCGGCTCCTCATTCTCAATCCAGACCTCTCCACCTGCACTGTGAGAATGAAGCGCATACGAAGCGTGGCAGTCACCGAGGTTTCAAATTTGCACAGGCTTGTAGAGGGAACAGATTCAGCGATGGGACGAGGATTAGAGCGGCAGTGAGCGGCAGCGAAGTAGGGACGTCAAGTAGGAATACTGATAGGCTTGGAGAGATTACCAAGGCGGACGTTGTGGTGATTGGAGCTGGAATTGGGGGGCTGTGCTGCGCGGCGCTCCTGGCCAAGTACGGGTACAAGGTAGTGGTGTGCGAGAGCCACGACGTAGCCGGAGGAGCGGGGCACGCGTTTGAGCGGCAGGGATTTCAGTTCGACTCCGGGCCGTCCTTCCACGCCGGACTGTCCATCAAGCCCTCCATCAACCCGCTCAAGCAGGTGCGTGTCCGTGTCTTCCCGTGTTCGGGTTTAGGGTTTCACCTCATCTGATGGTGGGGTGATTGCAGGTGCTGGACGCGATAGGCGAGGAGGTGCAATGCGTGCAGTACAAGAAGTGGATCGGGTACTTGCCAGAGGGCAGGTTCACGTTCACGGCGGACAAGAAAGCTTACGAAGCCGAAATTCGGCGCGTCGGGGGCGCGAGGGCCGCGTCCGAATGGCGCGAGCTCGAAGACAAGATGGAGCCTCTGGCCAGGGCGGCGATGGCGCTCCCCGCTGCCGCTCTACGACCCGACCCCGCCGTCGTCTTCACCGCGGGCAGGTTCCTACCGCAGCTCTTGCCCTACTTGCCGGCCACCAAAGACTTGCTCGCTCCCTTCTCGGACATCGTCAACCCGGTTGTGAAGGATCCCTTTCTGAGGCGGCTGATTGACTTGGAATGCTTTGTGTTGAGCGGCCTCCTGGCAGACAGGTATAAGCTCTTTCATGAAGTTGCAATGTTCCATTGGTCGCACTTAGAGTACTGATGTGATACGTTTGCAGTACGATAACGGCGGAGATGGTGACGATGTTCAAGGAGCGGCACCGTGAGGGAGGCTCGATTGATTACCCCCTGGGCGGAGGGGGAAGCATCATCGAAGCGCTGGTTCGGGGGCTGGAGAAGCACGGCGGCCGCTTGCTGCTCAACACGCACGTCGACGAAATAATATTAGAACAAGGGCGAGCTGTAGGTCAGTCATATCACTTCACCAGCTCCTTCACAACGTCACTTGCTTGAGCTTCTGGTGAAACCTGATTTCAGGCATTCGAGTGCGGCCAACCAGAGGCACGAAGGAGAAGAACCCATACACGATTCGGGCGTCGAAGGCGGTTGTGTCGAACGCATCCACCTGGGACACGGCGAAGCTTCTGCCCAAAGGAGGCTCCAGCTCGAAGAGCTTCATCGACCGCGCGAATGTGACTGAGAAGACGGACAGTTTCGTGCACCTGCACTTGGGAATCGACGCAAGCGGCCTTGATCCGTCCCACTTGGAGTGCCACCACCTTGTGGTAAACGACTGGGAGGTAGGAGTGGGTGCGCCGCAGAATGTGTGCCTGGTGTCGATCCCCACAGTTTTCGACTCCTCCCTGGCGCCTCCAGGCTGCCATGTTGTGCACGCCTACACGGCCGGGAACGAGCCTTACAGCATCTGGAAGGGAATGGATAGGAAGAGCCCCGAGTATGCAGCTCTCAAGGAGGAAAGGTCACAGGTAATGATCTCTCCTGGCAAACTTAATCACGATTTCTACATAGAATTATCACCTGGCATGTGGCTTGCAGGTGTTGTGGCAGACGCTGGAGAAGGTGATTCCGGACATCAGAGACAGGGTGCAGCTGAAGCTGGTGGGGACGCCGTTGACACACGAGCGCTACTTGCGTCGATCGGAAGGCTCGTACGGGCCGGCGATCCGAGCTGGGAAGGAGTCGTTTCCAGGCCCTTCGAGTGACATTCCGGGGCTGCTTTGCTGTGGAGACAGCACCATGCCGGGCATTGGAGTGCCTGCCGTGGCCGCGTCGGGGATGATCACGGCGAATTCTCTCGTGCCTGTTTGGCAACATTGGGGCCTCTTGAACTCTCTGGATGTGGCCGCATGATACCTTCGTGTATCAGAATGAGAAAACTAGTGTAGCCATGTCAGGCGTTCATTGTTTAAATTATTACTTTCATGATAAATATGGACCTGGGAAAACCTTCATGTATTGGTCTTGTGTGATTTGCTATCTCCTTGACTCATGAGGTGTGGTCACAATATTCGTTTACTCTTGGAACTTTGAAGAGCTGTAGATATGTTGAAGAGGAGAAACTTACTCACTCACTTCCACTGTCTTTTAAGGTGAAGTTACACCTGGTGATAAGACGGAAACATTCCCTGGTGTCAGTTTGTATCATAAAAGAGCGGTCTCCAGAAGTTGAGAATGTGACACCAAGATAGACAGAATATTTTCACCCTAACTAGGCATGTCATGATCCAATTTCGACGGTAAAGCAAACATGAGCCCTGTTGTGTACAGGATATGTAGGTAATAAAACGTTGCCAGCAAAGGAGTTTCTTTGCCCGCCAATCAACCAACATACGATTGGTCATGTCAAAAAAAAAGCTGGCGAGTCAAGTTTGTGAGACATTGATTTATGTCCACGTGAAGCTGGTTACAGTCAATTTTTCAGATTCCTGTCAGTTGTAAGCATGTCTTCCACTCCGAGGACAGCTTCTGAGTGTACAGTGGTAAGTTTCACACCCAAGCTGGAGGACTTCTGCTACGGTTTCTGTCTCGTGCACTGAAGCTACTCCGTCCTCCATAGCTCCCACCTCCGCCAGCCATCTCTCGGAGCTCTGGGATAACTTCCTGATTCGCTCCCTCCAGGATTTTGACCAGACCATTGGCATACTTGCCGTCTTTATCCTTGGAGAAGAATGTGTAAGCTGTGCCAGTGGCACCCGCACGACCTGTCCGTCCGATTCGGTGGACGTAATCTTCGATGCCGGTGGGGAAATCATAGTTCACTACCACTCTGTCATCACAGATCCAGTCAGTCACTTGACGGTTACATGAGAAAAAAGCATGAGAAAAATTATGAGTACTATTCACCTAACGTCTTTGACGTCAAGACCTCGAGCAGCCACATCAGTCGCTACAAGAACCGGGGTTTTTCCACTCTTGAACGCGGATAGAACACTTTCTCGCTCCTGTTGAGTCTTGTCTCCGTGGATTGCAGCTGCCCCGAAGTCACGGCTTAGACTGCGAGAGAGTGTATCACACATGCGCTTCGTGGAGCAAAATATGATGATTCTGGAGCCTGGTTCCTGCGACCGTAAAATCTGTTCTGCTCGCCGCTGCTTCTCGTAATGTGGAACCATTTCAACATGCTGCATTTGGAATAAAAAATGGTCAAACATGCTGCATTCACCAGATACAGAAGACGCAAAACACTTGAACCTAGAGTGAGTTGCTGGATGGGATGCTCTTGGAAAACAGGTATGAAAAGCAGGCTAGCTTACCTGGGTAATAGATTTGTTTGCTGTGAGCAGGTCAGTGTTGCCAATGTTGACCTGCACTGGATTTTTGAGGAAATCTCCTGCCATCTTGCGCACCTCTTTGGGCCACGTTGCGGTGTACATGAGTGTCTGTCTTTTCAGTGGTATCTCTTTGAGAATTTTGCGGATTTGAGGCTCAAACCCCATGTCCAGCATGCGATCTGCCTCGTCCAACACCAGATATGATACTTGCCTTAGGCTCACTTTGTTTGTTTCCAAAAGGTCGTTCAAACGCCCCGGGGTTGCAATGACGATGTCCGCTCCCCGTTCTACGTCCCGGATCTGAGGGCCCTTAGGAGCACCTCCATACAAACACTGCATACATACACAGCCAACAAAGGTGTCATTGTTTTCCACTAGAAAACTTCCAACACACTGTAGAAAAACGTCAACCGACAGAGGTTCAACATACATAGACAGAGGTTCAACATACATTGATACATTGACAGAGGTTCATTTTGGAGCATACATTGATCTTGAACACATGACCCTCACGTGAAACAAACTAGTCTTGTTTCCAATAAGAGTTACATTACCGTGCTAGAAATTTTGGAAGACTTCGTGAACTTGACGCACTCGTCCTCTATCTGCGTGGCCAGCTCACGTGTGGGAGCCAACACCAGGACGGTTGGTCCCATTCTTGGATTGTTCTTCAGGCTCTGCAAATGGATAAAAGACGGCACTAGGTATCCCAGAGTCTTCCCAGATCCTGTCTTGGCAACTGCCACCACATCTTGGTTCTGCATCACTATCGGCCAAGATTGAGCTTGAATGGGCGAGGGAGCCACAAACCCTGCCTTGAGAAGCTGCAATGAAATCAAAGTCAGTGACACAAGAACACTGGATAGTCGATACTTATGCCAACACCGTTGTAGAACAAATGATCAAATGTTGCCTTGCATCCTCCCAAATCACAACAAGCCATGCTAGGAAAATATGTCACGTGTAGGTGTGTCAATATTTCCATATAATGGCCGGTGGAAGCCACAACTTGACATAAGTTAAACGAGAAAGCAACTGTGGACAGATCTTTCCAACGAGGAAGTACTGTCTCACAGACTTGGAAGCTGCACCTGCAGTGTACGACATAGGCTCCAAGCTAGAGCAAATATCGCACCTGCAGCATAGCCACCGTAAGTTGGGCACTTCTTTATAATCACCACAATTTAACCGGTTCCAAAACAAAATAAAAAAGGACAAAACAATCATTCAAGACCATGAGCAGGATGAAGACCATGTGGTAGATGTCTCAGGCATCTTGAGGTAACCGTTACTGCATGAGGTGAAAAGATGGTGATCATGTCCATCTTCCGTCCTATCTGTACGCCTTCAATCCTACCTATTAGTCAAGGTTTAAGAAAAAAATAGCGCCGCAGTACCTCTTTGAGCAACTCTGGTGGAAATCCAGCTGCCTCGAATGACATGAAGGGTGCAGGGACATTTTCTCCCTGAAACAAATGAATTCCAACGATGTTAGCCAGTCAATTGGCATATCCACCATCACTTGTTAGAATTATTATCAGGTGTGAAAAACTAACCATTACAGTGACTTCGTGCTTTTTTCGGTAAGCCTCAACTTCGGCAGGCGAAGCTTTGACGCATGGTGCTTCTACTCTGGGACGCTTGGCGGCCGAATTACCATCCCCATTCGAGTCATCAGAGTGCCTCTGACCAGGTCCTCCTGATGCTCTAGTAGCCATAGCCTGAGAGGATCCATGGCCAGAGCTGTTGCCATTTTGTGCCTACACAAGGTGAAAGAGCAGCTTCCAACCACATCATCAGAAATTCGCTTTACAGTCACTGCAACCCTGTGTATGGTAGGTAGACAAATGTTCACAAAGGAAAAAAGGGAAAGACAATGGATCAGTTATGCCACAAAACGAGCTGGATTTAGAGAGTGAGCAAAATTCCAGGATGTCAACAAACCTGGGGAATAGGTCTAGAATCTATAACTAGAGCTGGCGGAGGCCTGTCATACTGCGTCACGTTCGTGGTGGTATTCCAGTAGTAGATGTTCCCATTGTTGCAGTCAATCAAAGCCCTCCACGGCTGAGGAAGCGTGGGATCCGCCGGAGCGTACCGAGCTGCCACCATCGCTGCAAAACTCCCAAAACACCTCTCAAACCTAAACCAAAACCACCTCAAGAACCCTGCTGCATTCACACAAATGGGATCCTTGTTAGTAACCCTTCCAACAGCAACAAGCTCATGGCCACCTCCACATCACACACATGAGAATGGACAACCAGCACTTCACAAAGCTCCCAAAACTCACAGATCAGAATGATATTCCCACGCAGAAACTCACTCTGGCATTCATACCATTTACTTGGTCACTGATCAAATGCTACAGCTGCTTCCGTCTCCATGATGACCATGCCCACCTCTGCCATGCGCACACAACCCTCATGTGAGAACAATGAAAGAATGCATATCACACGTGACAGGAGCCACAGTGAAAGAGTAGAAAGACAACTCATAGACGTCCTAAACCTCACAAAAAGATCGGCATTCACACAAATGAGCTCAATCAACTGACCTAACAATCGATACACCCCACTCATGCGCAGACCTCCAAAAACTCACAGAAAACTCTGGCATTCATAAAACGGGTCAACAAAATACATGTAGCCCACTCAGATTCACCTCATCGAATGGTAGACGTTCCATCTCCAACATGCTAATCCAAACCTCACACATACATGAAGGAACGTAGATCACACATAGCAGAGACATAGCAAAACACCCAGTCCTCCGAACCTGACGAAACCACTACCCGAAATGGAAGAATGAGTCAACACAACACACAAACCTCACAGAAACCTGTCTGTTGATACATGAATTACCATGGTACTCACACTGATCCGCATGAGAAGATGAGAATACTATATAAGGCGTGGCCAGGTTTAGTTTAGACAGTGAGAAGGTGGAGGAGAGAGGTACCATATCTGTAAAGAAAGTGATGATCGGAGGAAGTGGAGTGGGAATGTATCCATCATCATGGGAATTCGATGGGACAGCATGGCCTTTGCATTGACGGCGCAGGCTCACTCTCGTCCTGTCTCGTCGGGTTTCGTCAGTCGCGTCCAGGGATTCGTCCTGTCTCGTCACCCATGTAGACAGTCTCGTCGGGGTTCGTCAGTCGTTCGAGAGTATCGCGGGTTTCGTCCCTTGTGTCAAGAGTCTCGTCGGGTTTCGTCGGGTTCCGTCAGTTGTTTGTGGAACGATTCGTCGATGTTCTGTTGTTGGGTCGTCGACATCACTGTTGCTTAGTGCTTTACCATGATTTTGGAGGCTGATTTGGATGTGAAGTGTTGAGTGTTTTGGACACTTGAACTGCTAGGAAATCATTAATCAGGGTGGTAAGTTATTATGAGTGACATTTGGAGGTCCCACTTTCACGATGCCAATACTCATCCCTCTCATAAGTTATAATGTCATTAATTTATAACCTCACCAAATTAATAACCATTGTTGTCGGTGTCGTGGTAGAGAGTTTATGTTCCAAGAAAATACTGGATTTCTGGCTGCCACTTTTACTCAATCAAGTTCTTGATAAGAGAAACTCCAAATATATATGAAGATTGTCCCTTTCAAGAGACAATCACTTCATTACAGAAGTCCTTATAGGACAAAGGAACCCAACTATCTAAGAAAACTATATAACTTTACAAGCCTTAGAAAATGAAACTAACCCGAATCCTAAGAGCTTGTATCTCTTAATCTAACCGTCTAAATAGATCCAAACTTCAGCAGTAGAACTGACATACTATTAAAAACAGTTACACTAAGTTTCAACCGTAAATACCTCACGGATCTTGAGATATCACCGAAATACCTGCAGCCTCTCTAAAACCTTGTTTACAAACACCCGCGCACCAAAATCTTCATAACTTCCAAGAAAATGCTCCAAATGCTATGAAACTTAAGATATAGCTTGACAGCATAATAAACCACCTTCTTGAAAAATCTTAGCCAAAAACTCGTCCAGAAGCCAAAGATATGGCCAAAACCGCCACCAACATCAAAGTGATATACTTACAGCCGTGGAAAATATTTGTGCGCTGTTCAGCTCCAAATATCTCCTGCATAAAAGCTTCAAATCCTTCGATTCTTCCGCGCGAAAGGTAGAACTTGAAAACACCTTTGCAGCCGCTCCTCCCGATCTCCAAAAGATTTCTTGAAACTCTCGGGATGCTCAAAAGAGTGGCAGTAGGTTCCCAAATCGCCCCCTAACTTCTAACGCTCATAACTTCCTAACCCCAACTCCAAATCCTATGTTTTTTGTACCCAAAGTATAGCCCAAAATCCAATCTACTCGAATATGGCCTCCCTCGATCGAATGCCCCTTCAAAGTTGCTAAAACGCTTGGTAAGGCCGCGGATAGCCCCCTTGATTCTCATTGGACACGAGAATCGGCAAATAGGAGGAGGACTTTTCATCCAAAATCCATCCCCCTCCATCCCTTGCCACCTCCTCCTATCCTTTGCCACCTCCTTCAATCCTTTGCCACCTCCTTCTTATCCTTTGCCACCTCCTTCTTATCCTTCTATCCTTTGTCATATCATTCTATGTTTTTTACACTATCTTTTGCATATTCAATTCTATCTTTTCTATTTAAACATTTAGAACTAAACTCTAAACTTTGAGGCCAAACTTTATCTAAAAGCTTAACATCAAACATTTAAGTCCTAAATAATCCAAAGACTTCAACTAATTTAACAAAAACGTACGAAATAACCCTTTCATATCAACTTTCAAACTAATTTACCAACTATTATAACAAACCCCAAACTTATAAACATATTATCAATCGTGATTGGTTTTTTACATATTTTGGGTAATCCCAATGCTACAAACGCTTATATACTACTATATGACATCTTCGCACATCGATCACGGCTCGGCGGGCTGGCTGAGCGTTCCGCCACACTAAACTAGTTCAGAGTTCGATTCCCGTAGACTCCCTGAACGGTTAATGTGACGCGTGGTCCTGGGGGCTGCTAAAACTTTAGCAGTGAGATAGCCGGTTGACGCTCCTAAAGCCTGAGCTAGTGACAAGATGCAGGAATATCATTCCCAAGATAAGGCTCGCCCCGGTAAAGTATGACCGTGTGGTTGAGGATGAATCCACTAGTCATATCTTCACTGTTGGCCTAGACCATTCAATACCCCCTATTTTTCTATACTAATATATGTTTTCACACCATGTACGTAATCACTTCACGACACCGGCCTCACCAGTGCTCTAGCCACCGCGTCAATCTATCGTCTCCTCTCCAGCCTTAGTGTCAATCTCACTACACCTCAAAAGTAGGATGATGGCTAGGCCTATGAACGATGTGTCGTGTAAAGAAAGATCGATAACCTCATCAGATCGAAAGTCTTAACCGACATCAAATAAACGAAAAACATACACTATAGCAAATGTACGCAGTACACCCTCAAGGAATAACTAGTAAATCACAAGAGTAGTTAACCATCTCGCATTCCACAGAGGGAGAATCAACGAGTACAAGTAGTGTAAAAGAATGTAGAGCCTTTACTAATAATTAACAATCACTTACAAGCAAAGATAATCACTAAACACTCACTAACACACTCACGAAGCTTCATTTGACAAAAACGTCAAGTTAAGGACATGTGCAGCGTTATACGCACAGTAGCACACACACAATCCTAAGAGGATGAAAACCATCCACGAATGAATGCGATGTTGTTGCGTGCCTTTAGTCTTGTTAGTACTATTTAGTCCTAGCTAGATAGAGAGTCTTTTTATCCGCTAGGGGGGACTTCAGGGTGTACTACGTTTATTTGTTTTAGTGTATGTTTTTTGTTTATTTGATATTGGTTGGGACTCTCGATCTGTTGTGGTTATTGATCTTGAATCTTTACGTTGCCTATCCTCGAATCAAAATCATGAACTCCAATTAAATAACAATGCACCACACAATGACAAGTCCACGAGGAATTCAAGTTGTTTCATTGGGTGAGACGTGGATCGAAGACCTCCGACAACAAGGGCAAGTCTAATCCCCGAATAGTAGAGTAGAAAGAGGCAGCGTTAAGCAAGCCATAGCCAACCACGCTGGCAATGGTCACAAAGTAACATGGTAGTTGCACCCTTCTTTTCACCACACACGAAACACGGAAGGCCGTTTTGCACAACGGCCAACTTCGAATAAACGGAGCCATTAATGAATAAATGACAAGGAACACAATTCTTAGAGTGCTCTTGACACTCCCGGCCATCCTTGCCTTCCAGTAACAAGATGCCACTGGACAACAGTTCATCCTTGATGCGAAGAATGGTGTGCCATGCCTTGACGTCCAACTTACGTCCAACTCACGTTTTAGATAAACGTAATCCCCTGTGGAAAAACGTTGCAGTTGAGGTTGGTAGGCACTGCTACGAATACGAGCGTACCGTAAGATGTCACGATGTTGAGCGATTGTTAAGTTCTCCATGGTCATAGGCATGGCCTGCTTAAAGAAATCCGCTCAATCCAACAAACACTGGGTCCACACCTCAGGATCGTCAAAATCCACAACTTGAACCAACTTTTCCCAAACCAAACTTGGCAAAATTACCTCCCGCCCGTATAACAACTGTAACGGGTTGACAACAGCTAGTGAAGCCTATCGGCTAAACCGGTACCCCATGGCAATCCATGGTATTATTAGATCTCAATCACGGTAGTCACCTTGAAGTAATCCATACTTCTGTAGGCCCAGCTTCACGGTTTGAACCACACCCTCCGCCAAACTGTCCGCTTTGGGTGATCCCGAGAAGTAGCACAGTAATCAATCAAAGCCTTAGTATACGAAGCTTCGAAAGCCCCAAGGAACTCAGACGCTTGATCTGTCAAAACCTCAAGTGGGGCTCCAAAACGAGCCAAGACCCGGTCAAGGAATGTCATAGCCGCCAACTCTGAAGAGTTTTGCGGGAGAGCTACGAGCTCAATCCACTTGCTGAAATGCTCCACCATCACCAAGACATACTTGGCTCTACGTAGAGTCACAACAAGTGGACCAGCAAAGTCCCAAGACCACCGGTATCTTAGCCCCACATTGGACAAAGGTTGCAATTGCGGTCACAAGGTGTTGAAGTTGGATCTAACCCGATCATTCACTCCACACTGAGAAACATTTGTGGCGACCTGTTGATACATGTCAGTCCATCAATACTGGCTACGCAACATAAAATGAGCCTGTCGCATACCAAAATGTCCTAGGTCTTTGTGTACTTGCCGAATCAACGAAGCCCTCTCATCAGGTCTGGGAACTATGCGCCTAGTGCCATCTAGCCTCGCCCCAAAATAGAAGGTCGTTTCCTCAACAGAACCTTGTTATTTGGTGTTCAACTCGATCACGCTCTATAGAAGAAAGAATTGAGAGTAGTGTCCCATGTTGTAGCTTGTGCAAGACTAGACCGTCTTCCCACACATCGCTAACAACTTGGACCTTGTTCAGTTCCTCATCCGTTGCCAAATCAGACAACGTCAATGAGGAGCCAAACATCAACGTGGGTGAAGCTGCTGCATGCTACCTCGGGATTGACTCCTTGTCACAATTTCCATGCCACTTCACACTAATTAGATCCTCCTCCGAAGGACTGCAAGATAGACCATCTACATCCAAGTTCGTGATGTCGGCCCAATCTACAACCTCAAAGTCATATTCGTGAAGCAATAAAGCCCACTTCGCAAGCTTGCTAGTAAGCTTCTCAGACTCCATGAGCCACTTCAAAGGCTGATGGTCGAACACCAACGTAAAACATTGTTCATACATATAGGGCCTAAAATGAACTATGGCCCAAATCGCAACCAAAGCCTCCCCCTCATAGGATGCATAATTGGACTATGCATTGTTGTTGCTTTCACAAGCAACCAAGACAACGTACTCCGGTCCCTCATCATCTTTCTGAGTCAAAACTACCCTTAGTCCCACAACACTTTAGCCTGTGTGCAACTAGAAGAATTGGGAAGCATTTGGACGACGCAGCACATGCGCTGAATCAAGCTTCAGCTTCAAAGTAGCACACGCCTATTGCAACTCTCGTCCCCAAGTTCATGGTTGATCCTATTCAATGAGAATTGTCAACGGCTTAGCAATCAAGCCGTAGTTCTTGACTAACCGACGATAGTAATATGCCAAGCCTAGAAAGGCTCGAAGTCGTGATACGTCGATTGAGGCAGGAATCTTCTACAATGCATCCACCTTGGCCTGCTGTACGCCAAGACCCCCTGAAACAATCATATGTCCCAAATATTGCAGCTAGTCATGAAAGAACTTGGATTTGCCATGGTGCAAGCGCAATCTCCACTGCCATAACCTCTTGAACACTGCCTGAAGATGCCTTACATGCTCTTGTGAAATGCTACTAAAAATAATGACATCATCAATGTAGCATCGAGCAAACGGAAAAGCGGTCAACATCTGGTCTATTATCCTCTGAAACTCAATGGGTGCATTCTTGAGGCCAAATGGAAGAAACTTCCAATGATAGAGCTGATCTTTCCCATCTTGATCAACTCCTCAAAATAAAGTCTTCACCAGGTCATCCACCATCAATGATAATTGGTGGTAACTAGACCACAAATCTAGAGTATTAAATACTCTAACGTGGCCCATTGCATCAAACAACTCCTCTGGCGTAGGCATGGAATATCGGTCTGACTTGGTCTTGCAATTGATTGGCCTATAATTTCCACACATCCGCTCCTCCGTCCAATTGCCAAAGATATCATTCTTTGATGGCATAACCGTGGCACAAGCGTCCTCGACGTTAGAGAGCTCAATCAAGTTGGCGGCCAACAATTCCTGACAACGAGTCTGAACTCCAATTTTCTTTGACAGATTGAACTTGTACAATCGTGAGAAGATCGGGCAATTGTCCTTCAACTGGTTGTAATTGGGCTCGCCTCTATATTCCTCCAAATCATGGAGACTAAAAAACAATTACGATACGAACGTACAAACAGTCGTATCCTTCGTGCCTCGCCATTGATAAGATTCGGCCCCAAATCCAAAGGCAAGTCATCAAATTCCGTGGTCTCCTTCTCCACTATAAGAGACTCACCGCGTACCGGCACAACCCGTGATTGCTACTTGATAACGGAGGGGGCATTCCTACCTCCAAACTCCTCACTCACAGGATCCACAGAAAATTCCGTGCTGTGATGATAAAATTGGGAAATGTTATCTCGGGCAACCTCTCAACCAAAGTCCTCGGCCAAGGCTACAAAGACACGCTAACCACAAAGCTCTCCAACTGCATGTCTCTTCAAACGAAAAAACAACTCCGCTTCCTCGATCTCTCTGAGATGTGGGACCACTGGCCCCTGACCATTAGAGCCTGCCCCTAACACGCGTAGGTAGTCACGTGATCAACGCTAAACGGCAAAACAGAGGCTACAAACTCAAACAAGAGTATTGAGGTCAATGGCTTGACCCAACAAATAACGGCGTTGGCCTTCAAAGAGATCCAATGCGGCGATGGTGCTTGTCAAAAAGTCCATTGCCTGCTTTCTCTCATCAACAGAAGCCTCCTTTTAAATTTAGGAAGTAGAATCCCAAACCATGCCCGGACCGCATTTTCTAAAGGCAAAAGACCCCGGGTAGCACATCAACGTGGGAAATGCCCCCCAAGTGAAATCAACGCCGTTCACCAAGGCCAATGGAGGTTCATCATCATTGGTAACCTTCGTGGAAACACGGTGATTGTCCAAAATGTCATCGACCTCACGGCGCACGGGCCGTTGCACTTGAGCAAGTGTAGAGGTGAATGTTGCCGATGATGCCATGTCGGTCTAAATCCAACGTCGATGATGGGCGTATGAGCCCTACGCCGCGGCATATGTAAACGTGTAGGGACCGAGAAGGTGATGGATGTATGCTCCATCATCACGCACCTCCGTCTGTATATCCCCTAATGGGAGTACATTCTCAAAAATGTATCCTGGTGGGGTCAATTGGTGGGTAATATACCACTAGATGAACCTGAGCAAATTTGCAAAGAGCCCCAACCGTGGATCATCCAAGCCACGTCCACTGTCCGCCCGTGAATGGCCTTGGCAAGGCTATCTGGCAATCACCAAGTCCACGTAACCTAATCGGTTAGATCATCCTCACTAATCAACGTCACATTACGTGTGCGTGTGTCAAAACACCCTGAATGGCAGAAGGTGGTAACTGCTTCAGATACAACTCGAGAAGACGCTGAACGTGATAGTGAGCGGCACAATTGGTTGCAAAGCCACTAGTCACGTGGATTTCCCAGCGTATCTAGAGCCCGGCCTCGAATACAGTCGCGAGCCCCAAATCAATACCAAAAAAAAACTCCACCACAATAATATCTTCATCTGGTAACCGCCATTGAATAGTACGAGCTACCAATGGAGTAGAAGAGTGCACGGAGAACTGTGGAGCATCAAGAGCATCTGCAATCTCTCAACTGTGTCGTATAACCTCTAATAGAGTCCCAAAAGGAGGAAGTAGATCCTTGCAATGACGTGCATGGATCTCTACTAATTTGTGCTTACCTAATTCCGCTTCCCCGACAAAGAAGCATATGTCTCGTTTAAAAGCGTAGAACCACATGGTAAATCTAATGCCAATGCACTACACCCAAACATAGCATCCGCCATGGAAGTGACTATGCTAGCTACAAAGACAACTGGAATGAGCTCCTTTCTACCATCATCGGCAGACCACCCAGGCCTTACCCAGGCCTCTCCCATCCATTTATCCACCCCAAAACCAAGTGGATAATGCGTCTGCTGACCAACAAAGATGTCGTAGCTGGTGGCATCAGTCACAGCGCACTAGAGGGATATGTGGGAGAACAATGGACCTGATTCTACGCCGAACATCAACTACAATGGATGTTAGGTATAACTTATGGCCTTCTCTGTGCCTCCCATCAATATAACAATCATATATAGGCAAGGCTCAAGGTTCAAAGTACCTAGACCCATATCCTTAGCTAGCTACTTGCCAATCATCACTAGCTGAACTCTGATGTCCAACTTGAACTCTGATGTCACTACTTGAAACTTGTGGAATAAAACCCGCTCCTCCGAGAACACTCTTTCAATAGATCAAGTGCCACGACTCCATAACAACTCGGATTTGAGCTTATGATAACTCATTAGAAAGCTAATACAATCACGTGTATGCATACAAAGTTTCACTATCTCACTCTTTATATACAAGTTTCTACACGGAATCAAAGTTACTGCTCTTGAAAATTCATGGCAATAGTACCCTCTTTTATTCAAATCCACACCACAGCTTCTACATAAGTCCGATTGGAGTGTGTGATAGCTTCTTGAAAAGCTATTAACATGTTCTACAACACTCTGAAAACTGACATCAAAACTCACAAAACTCTACTTGTCATACATGAAAATCCGAGCGTCTTCTATACTTAATAGAGGAGGCTTTGGCCGAGGGAGGAGGGAAGGAAAGTCAAAGGCCTAAATCAGTCCATGCCTCTCTAGCCTTCCTTTTTACTCACTTTTGAACGCCAAAGTCCATTTACCTCCTGATTTTATCCAAATCTTCCCACACAAGCCTAGCTTGACTTTTATTTCCTAACCTATAACTCTACTACAAGTTGGCACTATATTTCCCCCCCTAAACTAACCCCCAAACTAAACATTTCTTATTTCTACTACAAACTATAATACCATAGCACTCTGTTTAAGTTTTTTGATCTCAGAAGAATTAGAGAAGAGCTTAAATATCATTAGAGCCCACGTACTGCCATCGACCGCGGCTTAGTTCAACTGGCTAAGCTTTTCGTAGCACCTCGCCGGTCCGGGTTCGATTCCTTGGCTTGTCAGAGCGGCTGGCGGTCGCGTGGTCAGGGGACTGCTGGATTCAGCAGGAAAACCAGCTGGTGGACGCTCCTAAGCCCTGAGCTAGTGAAAAGATGCAGTAAAGATCCTCTAAGATAAGCTTCTGGCCTGCTAGGATAATTGAGGAAAAAGCCGCTTATTCTCCACAATTACGTTAACCAGTTAAATTTCCCATTTTTCTTCTCAATCTTATTTTTTTATATCATGAACTGTATCGCATCACGACAATGCAGGGGGAATAGCTCGGCTGCAGTTGCCGTCCTTACGGCCAACTACCATGACTCTCTCATAGTTCACCAAGCATACCACCCATGGAGGCACAGTACGTTGTTATTGTCCTGACCGGGCTGCAACGTCAGACAAATAAGCCACTCTAGAAATCAAGGACTGGTCCATAAGTGTGGAAGTGACACTTGGCTCAAACGCGAAAATAGCCTCCGCCGCCAACTTGGCCTACATTGCCACCAAATCTTCCTCAGTGGGTGGAGTCATCAGTGCCTACGACACCTCCAACAATGGCATGGACACCTTGCCCTCCAACATACTACACGTTAGGTGGAATACACCGGATGGATAAAAATCCGATGTCAGAAGTTCCACACCGACAAATACCAACAACAGTAACACCTTACATGCCAAGATGTGTGCAAAATCTTCATGAGTGGAAGCAACTGGTGGGACCGAGGTCGGTGTGGAAGCGGGTGTAGAGATAGCCGTATCCGCAATGCTAACCAAAGGAGGTAACCGGGATTGATCAACGTCGTCCGGTAAACCCGTGTGGCGGGCACGACCACTACCACCCAATATAGAGGGAGAAGGTGCCACTGCCTATGGAGTAGTATAAGTACGAGTGGCAACTACTGCCACGACCTCTCCTGAAGCACCATACAAGTAGCAATCTACGGCTGAAGATGACCCTTGATCCCTAACCAAAGGTTGTATCTCAGTCACTTGCTTCAAAGAGGCCATTGCGCTCATTCCTTCTTTAGCTCCGCCAGTTTGTCATGAAGTGTCTTCACCACAACTGACCCAGCAGTTGAAGACCCTAGGCGCTTCTTTGGGTGAAGAGCAAAGCAATTTTCATCATTGTAGCTAGTCTTGCCACAATGAGAGCATGTCACGGTCTTCTTCCCTTTGCCTCGTAACTTCTCTGCAGTCTTCTCCGCCTCGATCTTTGGCTTGGCTTTCAACGTGTTTGCCCCGTTATTTTTGAAGTAATAGAGGTCCCCATTGGTGTGAGCCGCCTCTCTACAAGCCCAACAATGCACAACCTTTTCAGGTTGTGCCTCCTCCAAGGTACGAGTAGCTGTAGCAAGCTTCTTCAACTTCAGAGCTTCCAATAGTGACGTCACCAAATCGGTAGCCTCGCTCACGTCCAACGCTCTATCAAGCGCTTCCATCTGGGAAACGACAGCGCCAAAGTGGCATTTCCGTGATACCAAAAAAGAAGATGCAGGCTAATTTACTCCACAATCCGCTTATCCAGCTTAGAGATGAAGATCTTCACCAGTTGGCGCTCCGTGAACGCATCACCGGTCTACGTTGACAACCACGTCAATCGGGTATACATAGTGCGTGGGATATCCTCCTCCTAGCGGAAATCTTGGATGGGTTACATCTGATCACGCTTGAACTCTCCAAATTCCACCTTCATATATGCCTTGAACTACGCAAGTGGATCGAAGGCTGGCGGATTGCCAACCGCCACCAATATGATACATGTCGCTACGGCCAAACGGAACATAGCCCCCATGCAAGCTTGTTCGTCTACAATGGCAACACCCTTGCCCCTGGAGTCCTCACCAAAGAAACTTTCTTCCACCTTGGGCTCTTTGATGGAAGTCGAGAGTTGGGCAACCACACTTTCCTTGAGCGTAGTTACCACTCCACAAGATGGCGCCAGTACACCTCAACGTGGCGTAACTCTGTCCCATCCTGCATGGTCTACCTCCCGTTTGTCCGAAGGGCCTCTAGCTCCATATGTTGGGGCAAAAGCTCGAACGCATACCAATCGTTAAAGGACAACATCCGTTGGCACTTCTCTTTCATCCAAGTCCGGAATCGGAGCCGCCAATCGAGCAGGAGATACCCCTAGCCCGTCCCGAGAGTCGTCTGGCGCGACATTACGGAGATCGTCCTCCATGTCGTCAAACGTGCCCAAGTCCCAGATCCGAAGCCTACAATCGATATCCAACGCCGAAACAAGCTCGAAAGCCTCGTCAATATTCGACCGTGGCTCAAAATCTATAGAGGAAGCACTCTTTGAGTGGTCTGGTGAGGGGGAGTGGTAATACCGACTTTGTGTATTTACCATAAACAAAAATAACCTTGGGACCTATCTACGGGTACAATCTAAAGGGTAAGGGTACAAACGGGCAACATGGTGCTGCAAAACCACTAAACTTTGTAGTTTACCGGTCATTAACTCCGGTTAGCACAAGTTGAACCACAATCCCCCACATAAAAAGATCTTGCCAGCCATGAACCCGACTTCACCTCTACGATATCCTATCACAATTTGGGATAACAACAAAATGGAGCTACCGGAAAACACCTGCAACACGGGGTAGGTACCGCATAAAAATCCAGAAATCAAAATTGGATCCCCTCCCCCAACAACATATAAGCAAAATGAAAATGACTAGAGCTACTAGCACATGTCTGCAGTGGATGGTGACTAGTCGCCAAACCTGCAACAACACCAGAAAAATACCCAAAGGTGTTATTCCCCAGGTCTAAAATTATATAGTAGCAAGCTAATGCGGTCGCGGTGTTTACAAACACAAGTCCCTCCAATGAAAATCACACATTGGGTGACAAACGCACTCAACACCAATCTAATACCAAAATTGGATTAATGGTGAAATGCCCTAAACATAGGGGCAAAATTCACTCAAAATTGAGTCAAAATTGCCCTAGTTACATACCTCCAAAGTTTAAACTCTAAACTTTTTTTTCTAATAACCCACAAAAATATGGTTCTGGAAAACTTTTTCCACTCTTTCTTCCCCACTAGATAGAAACCCACATGGAGAGCTCAAATTCAAAGTTGGAATTTTTAAAATAAATATGTTGGGAGATATTAACCCCTAAAGGACCAAAGTCCCTTTGGGTGACATTTTGAGTTTGGATAAGGTACCACGTTCTCAATTCTAGGCATTATTTTCTGAGATTTTCTATTGAATGGACAACTTTTGATTAGCTTTGCGTAGACACAGATTTCGTAGAATTCCGACATATGGTTCAAAAGTTACAATTTATTTTCACTTACATAAACAAATAGTGCAGCAGTTTAGTGTGACATATCACAAATACTATCACTAAACTTAAAAAACTTCTAAATTCAATAGAAATTTGAGTTTTTGTCCACTTAAAAGAAAAAAAATTCCTCTTGGAAAAGAAATTGAGATCTTTGCATCTACCATACGGATTTGTGAATTTCAAAAATTTGAGAAGGATATGATATATGCAAAATATAAAGTGTATTGTTGATTCTCAGCACAAAGTTGCATTGCAGGATTTTTAAGGACATCTTCTATACCTCTTCTACTTCTAAAATTTGGTACACATGTGCCTAACATAATCCTTTTCAAGTTAACATAATAAATTCACGGCCTGTAGTGCAAAAAGTTGCCATAGAAGGTGGTCGAAGTTTGTTGAATGTGTTTAGTATGACCTCAAAAAGAGATTATGTCTCACTTCAAAGGCTAATATCTTTCAATCTTTGCAGTCAAACTTACCAAAATTTTCACCTCACACTCTCATGCAACTCTAGTACAAGATCCTACGGTTAAACTTTTAGAAAAAACTTTTTGTATCATTTCGTGTTGAATGCGCTGAAAATGGCAGTTTTGGAGTGATTTTGATTGGAAAATGTCTTGGTCCTTTAGGGGTTAATTTCATAGGTAAATGAATTATGCACAAATTATAGTTTCATCCATTATGGATGAAAATTGACCACAATGGATGATTTAGCAAAAAAATGATGAATCCGACCGTAAATGAAATTTTTCCGCCAATGATAACTGCACAGCGGATGAAAAATTGGAGTAGCAGGTCGAGCAGCTCTTCTTCTTTTTCCAATTCTTGTGTCGCTCACATCTAGCTCAAAAATTGTCCGATTCAAGTTTTGTTTGTTGCGTTGGCTCCACCTTGACGCACTCTACAACATCAATTGAAGTGTCCAAATTTTTTCTAAACTCACCCAAGCTCAAATGCTAAAACGAAAGAGAGGAACGTGGGAGGGTCTTTGTCAAGTGAATAACTAGTAAATCACAAGAGTAGTCAAGCATCTTGTACTCCACAAAGGGAGAATCAACGAGTGCTAGTAATATAAGAGAATGCGAAGCCTTTACTAATGATAAACAATCACTTACAAGCAAAAGTAATCACTAAAAACTCTCAAACTCACGCACAAAGCTTGACTTGACAACAATGTCAAGTTAATGACGTGTGAGGCATTATACGCACACACACAACTCAAATGGATGAAATCATCCATGGATGAATGCAATGCGCCGTCGTACATTGCTAAACGGGTAGATTAGTAACAACCTAATCTACACTAAAATACTATGATATGGAGAGGCCCTCGATGCCACATCTTATGACAGGTGCAGGTGGATGGAGGTGCAGTTGGGCTGAAGTTTTAAAGCCCTCTATTGAACGCAATATTAACTTTTTAACCTTTTCTAAATTCTTACTATTTCCATCCACTCACGCCATATTTGACTTAAACGTATGGAAAGCATGAGTGTATGTTCTTTACAATTGTAAAAATTTCCTCAATGTGCATATTTGAAACATTTTGTAAATTTTGATATCAATTTCCTATTTGATCCCTTATAGACATTGATATGTTTAGCATTTATGATTCATAAATTTCTTTTGGTAGTAGAGGTAAGTATACTTTTAAATTGAAGTCACCAAAGGTTTTTGACGAGGAATTCTTTTCCTCAATTTCAAACAATGGGAAAGTCAACTTTAGATATCTCAAAATATATGTTTCATTTAATTCAAAGTAGACAAAGGCTACTAGTATCCATTGCATTCTATATCCAAGTAGCTACCATACATGAGGGTTGGGTTCAACATTATAGTGCTTAATAATTCTTTATTTCTAGAAATAGATGTTTGGGAAAATAACTATTCTTAGAAATTCATAATTTCACCAAAAATTATTGATATATTCAAAAATTATTTTCTAAAAAATTGGTAGTTATTTTTTGATACATTTTCCGCCAAATTTGACCCTTAGGTATGGTGTTAGCTATAAAAAAGTATGGTGATCTCTCAATTAAAAGGTATATATCATGGTAAGTCTGGATTGATTTGTGACATTGTCGAAATCTTACAGACCAAGAGCTACATAAATAAGAGTTACATAAGAGGCACATGAGGTACATGTTGGGAAGCCCTTGAAATAAGAAGGTGCTAAGATTTTAACCTTTGAGGAAAGAAATATTTAATTTTAAACCATATCCAATTTCAAACTTTACAAAATTTTCATTAATGTTGGAATTCTAATTTTGGCACTCTAATCTTCAATCTATCAATCAATATCTGTCCAATTTCCTGATTCAAGGTGTGATAGTCTTTCAAAGTAAAAACTACTTTCAAAATGATGTGATTATATAATAGATGTTGCATTCAATTGAGTATGTCTAATTAAATGTGCCCGATGGCACAAAGTACTACCTACTACACTAATTTTGATGTTTAGTGTCATGGGCAGTAAATGACTACTCTTGATGGATATTTTTACCAACCATGTCTACTATGATCCCCCTCTTTGAGTGGTATAGATGGTAGTGCTCATAATAAAAATTTATATTAAAAGTAAAAACTTACAGCATTTACAAGTCAAAATCAGTGTAGTCCTTACATCACGTATCTCCAAACATAAGATTTCCAAAAAATTGACTAACTTGTTGCCTGAATTTGTTCCAGCATCAAAACATCACCAGTTCAAGGTGCCTTTCTGTTTGATATGTTTTCATATCTGTTACTCAGACCTTCCAGATACAAACTCATACACATGTGCGTATCCATAACCTCAAAATTGGAGCCAATGCTAATGTAATCAAGCATGTGTTTACATCCTGAGTCAACCACTAGTTATCAATGTCACCAGTCATGCAACACAAAAGCAACATTTGAACAATACAAGTACATAACAACACTTCAAATCTAAGCTCAATTAAAAAAAAACTTATTGGATCATGTTTCATTCTGTCGTGAAGCCTCGATTGTTGTCCTCACAAGTCTAATACCAACTGAAGTCACCTTCCACCTGACCAAGTCGAGAGTAGCAAGCCACAAAAACGTAACAACCAGCACGTCTAATCTAGGATTTTTTTAACAGCAGTTAACATCCTCTACCTGTTAGAATGGGCGTGCAATCTGTGTAGGTTGATCAAGGATGTCATCAAGGGTCTATTGATTGAACGGTTTGGCCTCGCGGAAAATGAATACATCAAACCTGTAGATACGTTTTTGACTGGAAATTTTAGTTACAAACACCAGAATTATGTCATTGTTGTGCTGCTGACCATTAAATCCCGCTTCCGTTGATTTTGATATTAATCTCATTAATTTTGGTAGGCGTCGCGGGACCCACGGATTGGTAGGCTGAACTACTAGATTCTGCGTCATTGATCTTTTTGTTATATTCCGGGAACTGTGGCGGCAAGTTACTTCCAGAGGGTAACTGTACTTGGGTCAATCCCATTGTGGCTCGCCTTGTGTAGACAATCCATAAGCAAATTGATGCCATGGATCCCCATGATAATAAACCTAATGCTAGTTGCACCGACTTGGAGTTTTTGCACATAGCGGGGCAATTTTCTTGGGTGATTGTTCTAAAGATTGGAACAAATAAAGTTCTCGTTTGGCTGCAACTGTCGTATTGAACTGAGGATGAGGATTTTGCCTGAATATTATGTTTTCCGTTAAGAAACTCATTCTGTTCGAATTCGGAACGGAAAGCACTCCACTCGGAGGTTTCTTTGCATTGCATGACGATGTCAAAGCCGGTCCCTGCTCTTGGATTCTCAACCCATTCTTCCATAGCCACACATGAATCTCCAATTACCCTGCATTGTGTGGAGGCCATGAGCATGCTCAGGCTCGCCGTTTTAAAATGAACATGATTTAGCTCTAAGAAGTTGAGAATTTACATACGCTTCAACAAGAAAAGCGATGCCCCACAGGATCGAAGTCCCCATAACTAACAGCCATCCAATTGCCACTAAACTGCCAACACAAGCACATCATATAATATCATCTTGGATCCCGAAAGGTCTGTTCAACTGCGGCATTGCCAATAGCTCTTTCTGGCACTTCAAATAGTGTTGAGTAAATGAACAATTAATTTTATGTATCTACATTTGAACTATGAATCACTATGTTACATTTGATTCTAACATAGTGATTCTAACAGAGTCATTTTATGTATCTACATTTGAATGAAAACAAACCATTGACAAGTATCCGTATGTTCAATTATGATGGATAAAAGCCTTATTCTTAGTGTGATGAAAAGAGTCCAATTCAACACACTTCCGTTCTTCATCTCGAGGAGTAGAGTAATCAACTTGTGTTCAAATCTTTTCGTGTATGCCACATAGCAAGTCAACATCATGACTAAGCAGCTAAAAGAAATTTGTTATTTGCAGGGTTTTGAGAAGCTTACGTGTATATAATTGGTCTCATATGGAAGAGCACAAACACTGCCCCAAACGGCACCCAAAGCCAACCACATGAACAGAGGTAAGTACCGAGACAACACAATATAAACAGGAAATCGTTTGATCAGTCTGCGGTTGAATCAATTGTAACTACAACAGTTGCATCTGGATCCATGAGTTTGGCATTAAAACATTCATTTATGCTCACCTAGGCCAATCAAAGCAAGCAAAAGCATGGTCGCCGTAAGAATGAGAAGCCATAAGCGTCTGTAGAACGCACACGAAAGTATTCATGTTAACAATCCCATCTATATATAGACAAACATAAGAACTTGGAGCTATTCTAAAAAGTCAAGCAACAAAGTGCACAAGTTTTGACCTCCTTTAAAGTATCAATGTAAGCTCTAAATAGCTTTTCATTTCTACAATCAACTCAAAGAAGAAAAGGTTGCTACAATTCATGGTACAACATGACCCTTCTTAAAGGGGATTAAAACTTCTTCTGACAAGATTTTAAAGACTAGGAAGCTCTTCCACACTCAATGAGGATAGACTCTCCATATGCACTAGATATAAAGAGTAAATAAATAGTACAATAGAATTGATATATGGGATCAAGAGTACTTGTTGTCAATTGCGATACTTTATATGACATATATATGACGATAATTATCATTTTTTGTGTAGCATTGATATAGAAGAGAAGGAATTTTATTGAAACTTTGGTGACTATGGAAAAAGGCACCAACATTTCATCAAGATTCGCATGAATGGCGGTGGATGTGGAATTTGTTGCCTTTTCAACAGCAGTGGCAGTTTGATCAGCTTGGGGCGAAGCTGCAGGAGGCAAGCTCTCCACAGTGGTCTCAGCTGCCGTAGCGACTTGCGTCATTAGGTATGTGAACATGGTGCTCAAATCTGTGTGCAGAGCTTCTTCTCCTACAAACAAAGACCCGCACCCACAACTGGCCACCCACATCACAAAATTACATCACACAAGTCTCTGTAAATCAAGTGTGCACCGTAAAACTTTTGATTGCAATCATGTTTATTAATACATCATTCGTGTACTCTTATACTCCCGTGGTTTCAAACGAGACCCACTTGGAGGGGGAATAACGTCGAGAGTTAAGATACATATCAAGACAACATTTCACAAACATGGCCTCTTGGAAACCTCTCAAATCTATACATGATCTATAAACGGTGCTCATGAACAAGAATGTTGGACATCCCCCAAAAAAAAAAGTAGGGAGCAATAAAACCCATCTAGTAACATGTAGCGTGGGTCAAAACAAATGTTCTCTCTTTAGAATTGAAACATCCATTACGATCATATGAGTAGAGATATTACGATCATATGAGTAGAGATAAAAACATATAAATTGGTCGATATTATGTCAGTCACGTGGATGGACCAAAACCCTAAATATGTTGAAAGTGATGAGATGACATACACAGTAAAAGTGGTGAAGAGTATGAGTAGCCCAAGAGTCGTGTAGTTTCCAGGGTTGCCAAAATTAGGGATGGGTTTCAAGTTGTGTGGGCACCATACAAGCATGCAGCCTGCAGCCATAAGCAAACCAAAACCCAGGATGAACCACAAAAAACTTATGACAAACCCTGGCATCCCTGTGTACCCTGCAGACTGCACACATTACTATTCCAATTAATCACATTTGCATAAAAACAGAAAAACCTCATAATCATACAAGAATTATGATAACTCCATCCTCGATGAATTAGGTCATCTTAGATCAAGATTTAGAGATTTGATGGGGATGTTACCGCTAAGTATTGGATGCTGGAGATGTTCCATCCGCCGGTGTACATTTGGAGGTTGTGTAATGGATCCGGGCGGTGTGTTCGATTGGCAGCCAAAACTGCAACATGGCTTGGTGCTGGGCTCTCGGTAGAGCTGGTCATTGTCTTGGAAAATTGATTGTTGTCTTTGATTTTCCAAAGTGATCAAGAAATTTCACTTGATGGAATATGATATCTGTAGTCTTTCTCTTCTTGTAATTACTTCCAGCTATTCAAGTAAAACCTAAATCAAATTTTGGTCATCATTCTCGTGCCATATGAAACGGCGCAACATCAAATTTGACTAATTTTCAGGACAAAGAATCCTGAGCACTGGACCCATGTACACTTTAAACTCCTTCTACAATATCACCATACCCTAAATCCATATCCTATCCTTGTAATTGCGAGATTAACCCCTCAAGGACCGGACCTTGTGCTTCACCAAAACCACCCCGGAAACTACCACTTTGACATGAGATACTATTAGAGTAATTAAAACATCCATTTACTATTTTCAACCGCATGATCTTCAAGCTAACTACTAGTGGTAGACATCCGAAACAAATCGTTAAAGTTGACCATGCGGATTGTAAGATACAAGCATTTGAAGAGTGCAAAATTATTTTTTTCGATGTGCCGAGACAAGGCCAACGTACTTTGACTCAAGATAATGGCAAATTTTTCCACTACATATTGTATACGCTCAATGGATCTATGTTCTACCTTGTGTTAGGTCATTGCACGCCAAAAATCACAAGTAATGGAGGTGTTTACAATAAGAAAAATGGACCTGCAATGACTAGGGGTATAGTGAGTGGCCCTTTACTCAGGAAAAACAATCTTATTTTTGAATTAGAGAAATAATTGTTGAATCTCCAATCCGAATGGTGAATAAAGATATCATGACTTATTCTAGCAATTGAAAAATATATTTTTCAAAAAAAGTAAAATCTCTAATTTCTATGCGTTTTAAAGTGAAAAAATGAAGGTAGCTAAGAACTTTCCTTCACTACTACCCGCCTCAAAAAAGTGTAATTGTCAACTCTAGAGTAGCACTATTCATCTCTACACTACCCTGCCCGGCTGCAAAAAGAGTCGAGCTTTTTTGTTTGAAGTACCACAACTTTTTCCTTGTAAGTCCAAAGAAAGAAAGAAAAATTCCTCACAAAGATAACTTGTATTTCTATTCTCACTAAAAATTTCAATAAGTTATCTTCAAAAATAAATTTTTAGGAACGTGCCCAAAATTAATTTGTACCCCGCAGGTACAAATGGTCCTTTAGGGATTAAGTCGGGTTGCATACACTTAGACTTAGGTGGAATTTGGTCCATTATTATAACATCTTCTCATTGGGGCATGTGATAGGCCAAAACTTGTAACTTGATTGTGACAAATTTTGAGGTCATTGTCAATAGACTTGTCAATTTCACATAATTTTTAATGGATTTTTCTTGTATCCGCTACTTGATTGTATACAAAGATGTTATGAAGCTTACACAAATTAGAACATGATTTTTACATGTGATTCAAGAGATTTTCATTTACAAATCATAGGATTGTTGCTTGAAGATCATTTTCAATAAGATTTTAGACCAAAATCATTTGGCACCATTCAAGGAGACGGAGAACGCCCTCCAGAACATCGGATCCCCCCTTCTTTATGAATCCAACTCTAGCAACAATCCAAGCATCCTTGCATTGAACAACCTTGGTCGGCAAAGACAGCCATGAATGAACCTCAACAAACCCTGCCCACGTTCCCTGCCCCCCGGCCCCCCTCAACGTTCCTAAGCCACAAAAAGTAATTTTGGCACTTCACTTTCTCGAGTTTATTCACGGTTGTCTTTGTCGACTACGGTTATCTCTCAATGGGTTTGGTCTTGGTCGTCATGCATTCATCACAAGGTTGCTCGAGTTGTTGCTAGAGTTGGGTTTCATTAGAAGAGGGGGGCAGCCTGATGTTTTGGAGGATGCTCCCCCTTTCTTGGGATGTTGCCAATCATTTTTCATATGTATGAAAATACTACACAATATGTAGTTGTAGGTATTCATTGTATTTGTGTGTGTTTCATGAATTTGGCGATATATATTAACCTCTAAAAGCCCAAGGCATTTTCCATCATGAAACACTCCAAAACTGCCATCATCAATAAGTGGCAACATAATCTAACATTAAAGCCTAATTTCAGACTGTTAACCATGCAATCTTAAAATCGACATGTATATGAACTTACAATACAAATTTGGTTGCAATCCACTACACGGATGTCAATATAATAGCGTTTGAAGTGCAAAGAAAAGAAATTTCCCCCCCTTGCCCGACAAAATGAGCCTACTTTAACTAGGCATATCTTCTAGTTTTTACAGTGAAATGTGATTAAATCTTTTACCAATATGACTAATATGTTGTTAGCTATTTGTGTGCAAAATTTGAGGTCAATTCGAGGGGTAATAGATGTAGAATTATATACTTTAGTGAAAGGGGGTACAAAATGATGACAATTACTACATAAGTGATATGACATTGTTTGTTTCATACAAGTTGTTGCATTTGAGAATCCCAATGGTGGAAACTTACAAATTTTTTCCTCACTAATTTTAGAAAAAGAAACTATTAAAATTAGTAAAATCCATAATTTTCATGAATATATGGAATAAATAAAGCATTATGGGAAAGGGCACTGCTTGAAATTGGGGACACATCACAAAATAAAGGGCCACGCCATTCATCCACTCCACTTGAAGGTAAGGTCTTTTTGGATTAGACTTGAATACAAGCAGAGTCTTCAAAGCATTCAATCAAAATGAAATAAACAAATCTTCTTTATTTGACATGCACAGGCCCGCGGTGCTATAGTGGCGGTCGATAGAATTGTTTTGAATTTAAAAAACAATCATTATAAAAAAAATTACAAAGAAAGGAAAAAGAACTGGCGACCCGCTGTTGACAACCCTCAACTAGAAGAGGGGGGAATTTTTTTTTAAAATCTCCGCGGGCCCTCTTTTGGCGCGAGACGTTGGCGGGCGAGCTGACGGCTAGTTGTTTGTTGTTTTCTTTTATTATTTTTTAACTCTTTCAATAATTTTCAAAGCTTTCTCCACTTGGACTTCGTGCGTAGAAGTCTAGACTCCTTTCCTCGCTCTTTCTGTCCCAAAATTCCACCCCATTTTTCTCCTCAAATTGCATTGGTTGACATGGCTGCCCCTGTAGTCCAAACTCCCCATTTTGAGCTTTGAAGGCTAATAACTTTTGAACCAAAAGTCCAAAATCATATTTGAAAAGTTCCCCATGTAGATTTCATCAAGGAAAATGCAGTGTAAAGTTTTCATAAGCATCATGGTATATTTTTCCACTCAAAGGTACATGCCCAAAATCCAAAACGTACGCCCCCACGTACACTTGGGCTCTTAGGGGTTAAGGTATTCTAAGAGTTCTATAACTCCAAATCCCAATCCAATTTTTGCACCTCACTTATCGCAAGTATGTCCAATTGGGCGAGTTCATGTGAACATGCGGGCTTACACAACGCTTCTGTGCGTCGCTTCATACCTGAACTACCGGGAATCTTTCTCAAAGAGAAAAATAGCGACCGCCGTGTCCAGAATCGGCCAGATCGTCGCTACAGGGTTAATTTAACAGGGAAAAGAGCACCATCGGAGAAAGAAAAAGAGGTGGATCCAGTCAAAACATCAGGCACGCACCTCAACTACGTAATAGTTTGCATGTCACTGTGCACGAGGTACCTCTCCTCCCTATTATACACTAATTTATGTCCCAAGGCTATCATGTCTTGTTGAAATGCTGTGGAAGTACATGGTCTCATTCATAGATGGCCCACTTTGAGTGCTTCATCACACAATTAGCAGTGCGCAACTTGGAGAGCAAGTGGAGAAATTTTCCGGTACGCAGCATGTTGCCCAAAATCATGGGGCTCATCGTTGTCACTTCCAAATTCCAATGTTGTTCGTACTACGACACATCTCTAATAATGATATTTAGGCAAACCGTACTAATCGATTTAAATATACTATAAGTTTTTACTCTTGATAAGTATTATTACCAACTATATTCACAATGATCCCCCTCTTTCAAAATTATAGATAGTTGTGCTCTCACTAAAAATATTTTGAAGTGAGCATTTTTCAAATTAATTAACCCCTAAATTTCCAAGAGTCCCCTAAGGGGTCTCCTGAAAGTTCGGGCAAGTTCCTATGTTGTCATTTAATAATAGTTTTCTTTGAAATTTTTAATGTAGATGGAAATTACTAAACGCTTTGTGTAAGTCCAATTTTTTCCTAAATCCAACATTTAATGAAAAAGTTATAGGGTTTTGAAGTTCAAATGGGGAGAGCGGGCATGTTGGGCAACTCCAAAAACTTTTACTAAGACACTCTATTGAATGTGAGATTTTCAATAACAACTAATAATATCATTTCCTTTCATATTGTCAAAAAATATCTTCAGTGTAAAAAAAAGCATATAAATCCAAGTCAAACATTTTCACACATTTTTGTGCATTGTTGGGCAAAGTACCAAAAAAAACTTCTTCTTTTTCACATAAAACTATGAGATCATCATATTTTTATTTTTTATTTTCCCCCACGACATTATGTGGTGTAAACCTACTTCTTGACCATTCAGATTCTCATTCTAAAACATACTAAGTTCACAAAAAAATATAACAAAAATTGACAATTTTTGAACCTCCACTCCTTGCACAATTTTTTTGAATATGCTACCACCATTCTCTACCTCTAAAAATTGGAGTACATGGAACTAATATCGTGCTTAACATGATGGAATGGATTTAGACCTTGTGTAGTGCAAAAATTTGACACTCAGTGAAGTCAAAGTCTCCTAATCCACGAAATGCAGGGAAGAAAATGGACCTTTTTCTCCACTTTAAACACTATAATATTACAATCCGTGCGGTCAAACTTTATGAATTTTTTTAAGTAAGTTACATAATAAGTCTCAATTGAGATCCAACGGTTAAAATTAGAAGTAAAAGTTTTTGGTTTCGTCCTCACTCCTTGCACCAAAACAAGCACTTTTGAAGTGTACTTAGTGTGAAATTGTCAAAGAAATTTAGGGGTTAAATTAAATATCAATATTAGTGAAGTGAGATGCCACTTCCAATTTCTTGGTGACACTTCTACACGGCGTGGACAGGACGTCCCCCAAGCTCGGACTTACCCGAGGTGGGCCCCGTCTTAATTGCATGGGCTCATTTTTCTGGCCCTCCCATTTTGGGGGGGTCAGAGGCCTTTTTCGGCTTTTTTTTACAAAATTGGGGCCTATGGCTGTTGTCTAGTCTCAAGGTCCCCACTGGCTAAATTTAGGCCCCCATTAAAAAACAAAATAGGGGCGAGGTTTTGGCCCCACCACCTCTTCCCCCACCCAGTAAGTCCGAGCGTGGGGATGTCCTGTCAAATTGCTTCTACACGATCATGTGCTTCTTCTTTTTTCTATTCTCACCTTGTTTTTCAAACCCCTGGTGAATCTTTAATCTACACTAATTTTAGAAAGGTGAGCAGAATTTTTCATGTCCCCAGTCAAAACTGGAACTTGTGGTTTGTCCAAAAATGTTAGAAGACATTTCTCTTGATCTTTCCTTGAGCAGGAAGTTTTTTCTTGGAGTTGCGTGAAATTGTACCCAAGAAGTTGAAATCAGAGCCTACAAATTCTTGAACAAAGGCCATCTTGGTCATCACTCAAGAAATTTCGTCACCTGCATCATGGTACATTCACCTCCCTTGACAACAGCCTTGTTTATTCGGTCTGCTATATACAAAGGCTGTTATTTGGAGCAGATGTCATAATGGAAAGGGTGGGTTATGGGCCATGGCTGTAACAACAAGTTTTGTTGTTTTTAGAAAATAAATACATGTTACAAACCCAAGCCGCTTGTTATAATGAATTTGTTGTGGTATTTGATGCTATTGTAAAGGGAACTTGCTGTACTTATATCAAGAAAAGTGCAGGTTTTGGGATGTAGATCATTCGAGTGTATGAGGGTACTGAACCAGCATCGCACATGCATCAAAGGGTATCAGAGTAGTATCACATGAGTATCACAATGGTATTTGCCGAGAAGTGCACAAATAGTGCCAGTTGTTAGCTCCAACCATGGAAATGCTACACATACGGTCCAAGATGACCCTAAACTACCAGGTGATGGTGGGAGATACCCAAACCAAATAAAGTGGTTGTAGGTTCAATTCATAAGTGTGAAATTTTCTCTCTACTTGATGGGACTGCTACAAGTTGCTAATATAGCAACTAGTGTGCCAAAGAAAAAGGCACCAAGGCCTTGGTGTAGTGGTTTCGATCATGACACACTGGTGAGGTGGTTGTGAGTTCAAGTCCTATTGCCAGCGTGGTGCCTATGACAATAGTCCACCCAATTATGGTTGGAGGTCCCAAGGCCTCGTTGTATGGGGACTCACAAAGCCCTTGGGGGAGATGACATGTCGGTTGTCACTAAGGCAATTAGTGTAGAGAAGCACTTAGTGTAGAAAAGTGTTTACCCTCAAGAGGGGGGAGTAGTTCTATTACACTAGCCAATGTCCCGTGGCCATATGCTTAGTTAAGAGAATGAACACCCTCAAGAGGGGGGAGTAGTTCTATTACACTAGCCAATGTCCCGTGGCCATATGCTTAGTTAAGAGAATGAACAAACACTATATTCATGTCGGTATCCTTCGGAGACCGCAGTTCTTCTTCTCCTTGTGCCAAGGAAAATTGAGTAAGTAAAAAAAAAATGGCACACACTTGTCGGGTTTTAGTTCTCCATATTTCCTTTTGCACATCCTACAGGAATGTGGCCAGGGGAAGAGGACAGGAAAGGCAGGCGCACACACAAGCATCCCACAATATCATTCGGAATGCAGGACTTGAGGAATCTCTCTTTCGCACCCTCATCAGATGCTCAGTTTTGCAAGGAACCTTTGCTACGATGCCCAGGATGATGCCACTTCCCTTATCCACCGTTAACCTCCACAAGCATAAAGTGTGGGAAATTTTTTCTGTCTCATCTACTTTTTTTTAAGTGGTTGGAGGAATATCACTTCGAAAGAATTTCAGTCTCACTAGATGGCTGCGGCCGTCAAATCTAAGAATATTGTTAGTTTAACTACTAAGGACCACATGTACACTTTGACTGCAGTAATTTTTCAATAAAAAAATTTACCCCATCATCTCATAAAAGATCCTATGGTTACATTCTCAAGAAAGTGCCTTGGCAATGTTTGGCCCTCTAACACCGAGTGACTCATTTTGGGTCGGTTTGGCACGATAATCTTGATAGCAACCGCTACAAGCCACCTCCATGAAAGACTTAATTTACAAGAAGGAGGTGGTGGAAGATGGGCATCTTTTGAGACAATCGCCACAAAAATCGGTGCAAGCATCATCAAGCAACAATGATTTCCGTCAATGGGGGTTTTGATGAACAGTACCATGGGCGTAGATGTTGACCTTCATGATCTAGAACACTTGTAGATTCTTGCAGGCTAAAAAAACGCTCAAGGGTGAATCAATGGAATAGAGATTCCTCTAAAATGCCTTGATTAGTTTAGGGTGACATAGCTCGGTGTCACCCAAGTGGGTCAGGGAAATGATAAGAAGATAAGGCCCACTTGACCAGTCAACACCCAAATGTACGAGTGGCCTAGATGGTGTCCTGCTTATTCTGCCTGGACGTAGATTTCTGCAGGCCAAACTGAGAAGTATGTGCCAGCGGTGTGGCATTTAAATTCATTAACTGTTAGGGGCCTAGATTAGAACCGGTTGTCCTTTTGTGCTGTTGTTATCATTATTAATGATTGATAGGACTACAGTAAAGCTGTAGGAGTATAGGACATGTAATACAGTAGGAGTACAGTATAGGACATGTTGCAGATTTTGGGGTTGGAATATAGGTACATACAGTATTTTAGAGCTGCCTGAATACGATCTCATCCTTGAACGACGTGCACAACGGTTGGCAAAGAATCCACTGTTGACTGCAACTCGGAAAAGCATATCAGCCTTTGACGTTAGAACTTTAGGGGGGTTTTACACTATGGTGGAGAACTCCACCAGCCGGTCAAGAAGTCCCGGCCAAGACATGGTTATTTGAGGCGAGCGGTGGATGTTGGACAAGATAAAAAAAGAATAAAGTAATGCATGAAGAAGTCTTGACCGGTTAGTATAGGGTGAGGCCCTCCCGGCCGAGCCTCACCCGGCGTAACGCCCACCCGCGTTTGAAAATTGAATGATTATTTTCTTACAACTGCCCGCACATATCTGCAAACTGGGCTTTTGGCCGTGAGGTTCTATAATGCCCTGTGGTCGCGGACATTCCGGGTTATAATGTTCACCGGAATGAACGGGAGGAAAATGCAGGCGGGCGTTATGTAGTGTAAACACCCAACGGTGAAGTCCACCGGCCAATTTCACAAGGTGAAGACCACCGGTGAACTTCACCACCAAGAAAGTTTATGCTAGCCAATGGAAACCACAATATCTAATGGTCCCCATGGACATGTTATGTAACATGATGGGCTCCGTTGAACTACAAAAATTTATATCTTTTGCATCAAATGTCCAAATGTAGTACGGTAACAATTGTTGGGAAAAAAACCCCTCCTTGTCTAGTTTGTGTGGTAAAAATTTCACATGAATACAATATACATGTTGTTAGCACACACAACCATGTTATAATTGATTTGTTTCAAACCTTTTAATTATTTGCTTGCCTTTTCTTCAATTACCACATAGGGCTTGTTGAAGCTGACATTAGACTAGGTAACAAGACATCTATGTACTCACTGCGGGTTCTACTTTATAATTTTTATACTACAAAAAAAATTTGATTTGGTTGTTCAAAATTTATTTACCAAAAGTACATCAGGAAAATAGAAGGAAATTTTGTTCATATGTAGAATATATTAGAGATATATGTTTCTTATGGTCATATTGATTCCATATGGGTCATAAATCGCATTCCATATCAATATTGACATAAAATCAATATTGTTTCAATCCTTCTTGAGATCATATTGTGAAAAGACAATATGAAGTTGGTATAAAATATTTTCAATACAATAATTTTTAAAATGAAATATGAAAAATAACACATAATTTGAAAAAGATATTAGTATGAAACTTTAGGACATTATTTTTTTGTCTGGACAATAATTGACCCAATTAATAGAAATGAAATGATTTTTGCATATTAGACGAGTGTGTAAAAGAAATCTCAAAAGATCTCAATATAAAAATAAAAATAAGATATACCTTGACAACGATTGATGTCCAAATATAAGGTCAAACTCAGAAGCAACTATTCTAGATAAAACATGTACCATCAATGTAAGTTGTTTTTTTAATTTCCTTCCCACTTTTTGCCAATGTCATCTTGTCTTTTCCTTTTAATTTCTTCAATGCGCCAACTCTTTGTAGATGAAAAATCATTTTCCAAATTAGCTTTTGATTTCTTTGAACAAAAGGATGGATATCTCCCATCTACTTATTGTTATAAGGTCCCCCATGCATTTTTGGCCATAATCACCTTTCAAAATCTATACATTTTACATCAAGTGTAAAAATGTAGTAAAACCTGTTGGAAAAAATGGTCCTACTTGTCTATTTTGTGTAGTAAAAACTTCACATGAATTCAACATACAATGTACTTTTGAGAGCCATTTATTACACCGGGTTAACTCTACTTCTTGTTAAGAAAACATAATCTAGCATAGAGTTTTTGGGTTACAATCAACTTTGAAAATCTAAGAAAAAGTAACAAGCAATGAACTCCTACTTGAAACACAAGCCCCATAATCATGTCATTTACAAGTAAAGAACAGTTGAAAATCAATAGCAATAAAAATTTGCAAATATGTAGAACCCCCTTCTACTAAAATGCACGTAATACACTCAATACTAATCTAATGGACTTGAAATTTCTACCACATAAACTAGACAAAAATGCGCATCTTTGAACTGAAGTAAAATTTAGCGAATTTGGATGGGGAAAGATTTTTTTTAGTAAGTTCTTCTTCTCCAGTGGTTTGGTTTCTTGTCCGGGGGGTTGAGGTCGGACAAGAAACTAATCCAGAGGAGAGGACCTCTTCAAAAAATTGTTGCCACATAGGCATCCATGTCATTTTTTCATCCATGCTTAAAGTTCTTCACCGGTCAAGTCTTGGCCATAGTGTAAACCCAATCCGGTGAAGAACATATTGTTCTCGAATCATATTGCTCCATTTCCCTTGAATTCTTGGCCGGTGGAGTTCTCCACCATAGTGTAAAGGGGGCCTTAGACATGGCTCACAATTATGGAGAGTTCCTTGACCGTTAAAAGCCCGTGACGATTTCACATAAAAAAACATTTCATTCTAGTGCAATGAGTAAGGAAGGAAACAAAACCTAATATTTATCCTTTTGACCGTAGGATCTCCATAAAGACTTACTAAGTAACATACTCACAAAATTTCATACACTTTGACCGCACGGATTGAAAGATAATAGTGTTTAAGGTTAAAAAATGGTTCATTTTCTTCCTTGCGTTCAGTGGATCAACAAACTTTGACTTCACTTGGTATTAAAATTTTGCACTACACAAGGTCTAAATCTTTTACCACTGTGTTGAGCATGATGTTAGTTCCGTATACAACAATTTGTAGAGGTAGAGAAGGGGTGTAGCACATTCAAAACAAGTGTGCAAGGAGTGGAGGTTCAAAAATTGCCAATTCACGATTTTTTTGTTGAGAATCTAATATGTTTTAGAATGATAATCCAAACGGTCAATAAGAAGGTTTACACCACACATTTTTGTTGAAAAAATAAAAAGTGAAAAATATGAAGATCTCTAGGTTTTATGTAAAAAAGATTAAGTTTTTTTCCCCACTTGTCCGAAATGTGTAAAAATGTGTTAAATGTTTTTTTACACTAAGACAAGAATTTTTTTGACATCTTCATAGGACATAATATTCTCTACATGTATGGAAAATCTCAATGTCAATAGAGACTTTAAGCAAAATTTTGGAGCTACCCAGAGTCCCCATTTATAACTTTGAGTGGTACTAACTTTCAAACCATGAATCCAAAAATAATAATAAAAATATTTCCATGGAGCTCTTATCAGTGACAATCTAGTGTAAGAGTTTTTTTAAAAGGATTTTTTTGAAATTTTAGGAACGTGCCCAAAATCCAAAACGTACGCTCCACGTACACTTGGGCTCTTACAAGTTAAGGAGAGTTCATTAACCTTATACTGCCGAGGAAGCTCGAAATGGAACTCCGGAGGTGCTAAAACTCATGAAATCCATGAGAAACTAGGCTTTGAGATACAAGGTTCAAATTTGCGCACACATTACATGAACACTCTCCAACAATTAGATCATGATTTAGATTTATAGAACTCTTGGAAAAGCTAGGAATACAACACAAAATACATCAACTACACTAAAATACATTGAATACACTGAATACCATGCCACATACTATGTTGTATTTCACACACATGCACATTGATTCTGGTCTTAAATTTTGATTGAACTTAATCTTTAAGACATTCTTCATTGTTTTGTGATTGTTGTGCTCTCTCCTCACAAACAAAACTTCCGTTTTGATTCGTATAAGGTTGGAACATTTTTGTATACAATCAAGCATAAAAAAGCAAGAAAATCACCAATTATTGTGTATAAATATTTCCTTCACATATGATATGTCAATACGAAGCTATCAACCTAGTGCACACGTAAACCGCTCTTGTTCAAAGTAAAAAATTCTTGCAAGATTCTATTGATGATTAAAGTAGTACGCCCTCCAAAATCCACAGTTTTCAATATCCAAATATGGTAACTTTAAACACTATAATCTATTCCATCAACCGTTGGACGTTGTGCAAAATCCCGTTCTAAAACAAAAAAATCAGCATAAATCTTGATTTTTCCAAAAACATGAATGTGCAGTAAAGGGTTAACCCTAAAAGGACCATGACAATTTCACACCAAAAACACTTAAAATTTGTTGATTCTAGTGCAACGAGCAAGGAAGGAAACAAAACTTTATATTTGTAGTTTTGATTGTAGGATCAAATGAAGACTCAGAAAGTAACATACTCACAAAATTTCATACACTTTGACGGCACGGATTGAAAGATTAGTGTTTAAAGTCAAGCATGTAGTTTATTTCCTTTCCTTTGTTGAGTGAATCAAAAGACTTTGACTTTACTTGGTATCAAATTTTTGAACTACACAAGGTCTAAATATTCGACCATTGTGTTGAGCATGATGTTAGTTCCATATACACCAATTTTTAGAGGTAGAGAAGGGGTGTAGTATATTCAAAACAAGTGTGCAAGGAGTGAACAAATTGTCAATTCACGTTTTATTTTAATATGTTTTAGAATGACCATCCAAACCACAAATAAGAAGGTTCTCACCACATATTGGTGTTGAAAAAATAAAAAGTGAAAAATATAAAGATCTCTAGGTTTTATATAGAAAGGATGAAGTTTCTTTACTCGCTTTCCCAAAATGTGTTAATAATCAATTTTACACCAAAGACAAGAATTTTTTTGACATCTTCAAAGAAGACAATATTCTCTATATGTATGAAAAATCTCAATGTCAATAGAAGCTTCTAGAAAAATTATGGAGCTGCCTAGAGTCCCCATTTCTAACTGTGAGTGGTACTAACTTTCAAACCATGAATCCAAAGAAAAAAAAACCCCTCCACAAAGCTCTTATCAAAGACAATCTAGTATAAAAATTATTTTATTTTTATTTTTATTTTATGAATTTTAGGAACCTGCCCAAAATCAAACTCGTCCCTCCGAGGTACACTTGGTCCTTTAGAAATTAACCCTTTAGTGCCGAGCATGACTAGTGAGACCTAGGAGATTCTATGGACGTGATAGATTACACAAAACATCAAATATATATCACCACGACACTATTCTACTGCAATCATTGTAGTTTGCATCAATTCTTGTAGCAATGGTCTCATTAGAATCATTGTAACTTGGGCTACGTATGTTGTAAAGGATGATTTGGCGTTGGTTTCTTCTATTGACTGCAACGTTGTGTCTTCACCCCCCAGAGATAATGTTTGGGCCTCTCAAGTACTAAAAGGTTAACCCTGGAATATCCAAACCTAGTTTTGTGGATGATTTTAAATGCATGACAATAGATAAAGACTTGCGATTTTTAATTAATATTTTTTAAGGATTGTTTGATTGGGATTGATGCCACAATCATAGGCTCTAATGTTCCATGGTTATCCCCTAATGGCCCATTTCACCATGGGGGGACGTTTTCCATTTTGGGCACATCCCTATGGTCTCAATTTTGATTATGAATTTGTGATTTTTTTAACGTAGATGCGGCACAGTAGTAGTTTTGTGGGAATTTTTTTTTGACATCGAACCCTTAAAATGAAAGTTATGCAAAATTGGGGACTCTGGGTAGCTCCAAAAGTTTTGCTAGAAGTTTTTCTTGACCTTAAAAAAAATTCATACATATAAAGAATATTACCTTCTTTGAAGGTGTCAAAACATTATTGTCTTGAGTGTAAAAAAACCATCTTAATTCAAGTCAAGCATTTTCACACATTGTTGGGCAAGAGGGGGAAAAAACTTTTTCATGCATTTTAAATGCTATCATCTTCATATCAGTGTCGTGGATTGCAACAAAAAAATATGGCATGTTCATATAGAAGTCTATTTGAAGATCTGACAGTTCAAAGTCCAAAAGTTACTTCAAAATTAGATTCTCTTGCCACTTTTTGAGAGAAATGCCTTGGCCTTTAGAAAGACTTGAAAACTACCACTATTGACCATGGGTTATGGAGAGATGGTTTAACCCGGAAAGACCCAACGCATTTTCACACCAAAAACACTTCAAAACTGCTCGTTCTAGTGCAATGAGTAATGAGGTAATTAAAACCTTTTATTTCTACATCTAATTGTAGGATTTAAATAGATATTTATTGATTTACGTCCTCACAAAATTTCATAAACTTTGACCGCACAAATTGAAAGATTATAGTGTTTGAAGTAGAAAAATCCGTTCTTTTTCTTCCCCGCTTTGAGTGGATCAGCAGACTTTGACTACATTTGGTGACAAATTTTTGCACTACACAAGGTGTGAAAACATTACCATCATGTTAATCATGATGTTATTTCCTTGTACACCAAGTTTTAGAGGTAGAGAAGGGGCGTAGTGTATTCAAATCAAATGTGCTAGGAGTGGAGGTTCAAAAACTGCCAATTCACATTTTATTTTTTTGTGAACTAAATATGCTTTATAATGATAATCCAAATTTTCAATGAGAAGTTTTACACCACATCTTGTAGTAGAAAAAATAAAATGTAAGAAATATGAAGATCTCTAAGTTTTATAGGGAAAAGAAGATTTTTTGGGTACCTTGCCGGACAAAGTGTGACAATGTGCTAAAATGTTTGACTTATAGTATTATGCTATTTTCCACTTAAGACAAGAGATTTTTCTTGACAATATGAAAGGAAATAATATTCTTTTATAGTATTGAAAATCTCATATTCAATAGATTGTTTAAGTAGAAGTTTTTGGAGTTGCCTGTTGTGCCCAATTTCCTCATTTAATATTCAAAGCCCAATAACTTTTTCATAAGATGTCGGATTTAGGAAAAATAGGACTCACACGAAGCTTTAGGCAATGTCCATCTACAGTAGAAATTTCAAAAAGGAATGTTATAAATTGTCACCATAGGAACTTGCCCAAACCTGCAAGAGTTCCTCGAGGGGACTCTTGGGCCTTTAGAGGTTAAATTTGGGACTTTGGAAAATCAACAAAAAAATATTCATGAATACTACAAAAACAATTGACACTAAATATTAGCATAAACAATTGACACTAAATATTAGCATATTAGAGTTTTCCTGAACATGCTTTCCAAAGTGGAAAGCCAATATGACAGTGGTGCTAGATACGACAAAATCTTTTTGTACACAATAATCTCATACTCCATTTTCCTGCACCAATGAAGTACATGAGTATTCATGGCAATCAATGCTCTTGTGCCCTACCCGATGCAAGCTAAAGCTCCCCCGTAGTACCCCAAGTTCCCAAATAGTTGACCGGTGATTGCCGCACACCTTTCCCAAGCCATGTCACCATGTGCACATGGTCCCAATCACTAACATAAGACCCTAAAATTTGGGGTGACACGCTACTTTACTTTCACGAAAACTCTCTTATCACCAAAATATCACCTTCGCACGACACGATTACTACAAAACACCTTCAATCGGGGATAACAAATACCAATTTTTATTTGGAAACAAAATAGGGAAAATAATAAAATACTGCCTCCCCCCAAAGAGAAAAGCAAAAACAGCGCACAGACACATATACACACACACGCAACTCGGCAGTAAAAACTCATTAGCCGTGTTCCAAACAACTCACTTTGACCAAACCACGGCAAACTTACTTTCTGCAACAACACTCAACATCCTCCAAGAATTCCCCCTGAATGGTTATTATTTAATCTGCACCTGAAAAAAAAGTCAACAATTTCATCCGCAGTCTGAACTCTACCGTATTTGTACTTGAAGAGTAGTAGATCATTCGTATGGCAGCGGACTCAACGAGGACAGCCAAGCTTGGCGGCATCTCACTGGTGGGCCCACATCCTCCTTCCACGCCAATGTAGGCCCCACCACTCACCCTCCCAAAAATCAAATGAGAGTAGTGACAAATTATGGTCATCCATCCTCCCGATCTCCCGACCATGGACCCCACAACTCATCCCAAAATCCGAATGAAGTCATTCATTCCCCGACTCTAGCAAAACACCGCCGTAGTCCACTTAGCAGAAAGCAGACGCACACGCCTGCCATGCGGCTAGCTTTCGACCGTGGAATCCCGGACTGAGACCCGGGTGACGAGATGGATTTAGCCCGACGAACTGAAGGGGTTCAAGCTCCAGCTCTGGGTGCCCTCCGTATATGTTGTCGGCCTCAGTTCCATCCTACTATACCTCTGTCCAGTGGGCATCACTTTAGCAGTGGAACGAACAGACACTTTATTCACGCCAGCCTCCCTTAGAGACCGGAGTTCTTTTCTTTCTTGTGGGCCCCACCACTTGTTTCGAGTGGATGTGGGTCCCACCACTCCGTCTAAAAATCAATGGTGGAGGGATGAATGGGTTCATCCATTCTCCGGCTCCTACAAATACTAGCGCGCTTGGCGGAGTTCGCTTCCGGTTTGTGAAGGTGTTTTTGAGAGAAGAGGAAAGTGTTTGGAGAGGATTTTGTTGTGTTTGTTGCGGCGATGGAGAATATGGAGGTGCTGGTGCGCGGGCTGGTGATGCAGAACGCAGGCGCGGCAGCGTCCATGGGGATGGAGTCTTTCGTGAGCTTCCAGGGCGTGCAGCTGCAGGTGCTGTGGGTGGTGGCGGTGGCCACCATTGTGCTGGCGCTGGTGTCCGTGACGCGCCAAGTGAGCTACGTGAGCATCGGCTGGTCGTGGGGCTCCAAGCCGGGCCAGGTGCGCGTGCGCGTGCAGTCGTTCTCGTCGCTTATCCTCGAGGACGGCATTGAGATGTTCAGCGCCGAGATTCTGTCGAACTGCCACTCCGCGGATTCCTGCAGCGAGGACGCGGAGCCTGCGATGTTCATCTTCGAGAATCAGAACCAGAACTGTAGCGCGCTCTGCTTGCCGAAGCAGTCCTCCGCGCCTCCTGCTGGAAAGGTAAGAATCCATCGCGAGCATCATCGAATCGGTGTTTTTTCTAAATTCGAGGCGGTGTCGAAGAATTGAGCAGCTAGGAGAGGTTTGTGTGTTTGGAGAGGATCATGTTGCGTGACCGCATTTTCTGCATGTGCAGATTTTGAGGAAGCGGTCGAAGTCGCTTGACTTTCCGAAAACAGAGTCGCTCCAGCGATCGAAGTCGTTTGATTTGCAGAAAGTAGAGTCGCGGCTTCTGCTGGAGAGTCCGCCGGCCATTGCGACTTCGCGTCCGATTGTGTTACGTGAGGGGATTGTGTGGGAGGCGGCTCCCGCTGCTTGTGGTGTTGTGGACGGGGAGAATTCTAGGGCGTGGTCTCGTATCGATTCGCCAGTGTGCGCTGATTCTCGGAAGAGCGCTTGTTGTGAGGCATTTGATCCGCTTCTGAAGCTTAGAATTCGCGATGCTGTTGTGAGTGATTGCACGAGGTCTTTCTCTTCCGTCAGGGATGTGTCGTTTCCGTTGGCGCCAGTTGCGGTGCGAGATGGCGGCATCGCGGCGCTCAGAGACGGTGTTGTTAGGCTTTGGGATAGTGAAACGAGGCGCTTGAGGAAGAGCGTGCTTCTTCCGACGGGAGGTGATAATAGCGCGGTTACTGCTTTTGATGTCCACTGGGAGTTGGAAGCTGTGGTTATGGCGAGGAAGGGCGGGTTGCTGTCCCTTGTGGACCTGGAATCGGGAGCGTATCGGAGCGTTTTCGAATCACAGCAGTCTGTTGTGCAAGCCGTCCGCTTCGGTAGCAGTCCTTTCTCGAAGACGATGCTCATTGGTAAGTTCGCAATGTCCTTCAGCATCTCTCTTTGCATTCTGTTGCCATAGACGCTCATGCTCTGTTGTTCGCTTCTGATTCAGGAGGACCATCGCCTGCGGATCCTGGCTGCTTTGCTGCAATTTGGGACAGCAGATCAAGCAGGAGAGATCTCACCGTAGACCTTGCTTCCTCAAGCGCCATCCACGGTATTCTTTCACGAGGTGTGGAGCTTCATGTCGGAGACGAAGCCGGATCCCTCGCTGTGCATGACATGAGAATGCTCGGCGGTCCCACACTGGCTAGAGTGCCGTGTGAGGGGAAGGTTTCCGGTGCTCCAGAAGACAGGTGGTGGGAGAACGACGCCACTTTGGAGGAGGCGGATGACGTCGACGACGATGACTTCATGGATTGCCGAGTGGCTGAGGAGACGAAGCGTGGGGCTACTACTTCCATGACCACCTTGGTCACTGTCATGAGCCGAAGCTTCTCCTCAAAGTCACCGACAACGTGAAGGAACCCTGAATTGACCGAACTCTCAATTCCTTATTCATGTAAGCAAACCCTCCACCGCGAAAAAGAAGCCATCACCGTCACTTTCTAGCTTGCGCGACTGGTGTGCACCTTGCACACTCAAAGTCTTTACTATCTCATCACCAATGTGTACAGATGGCATTGATTGATTGCTTCACATCAGTACTGTATTGGTTTTTCGGACTTAGACTTTTGCAGGCCCTCGTCGATCCTCGCAGCGGCCTCATCGGTGTAAGCCGGAGCTGCTGACGACGGAGGATGTTTGGAGCTTGTTTGCCATTTTTTGCTTTGAAGTCTCGGATTTCCCCAGGAGAATAGAGAGGATCAAATGTACAGAAAAATATTCATTTCTTACTTTGATGTGTACATATATATATGTCCCCAGCGCGCTGGAAGATGAATGTCTTCCAGCGAGTTAAGCCAGCTTGAGTGTTGATTTCTTCGTTTTTTCTTACGCTGAGAAGCGGCTGCGTCTCGATGAGTGTGCTGAAGAGCAGCACTTTCTCAACCGTTACTGATGTGTGTCGGAGCTTTTTATACGGCATCTGGATATAATAATACAATAATGTGTAAAGCAGTAGCATGTTGGGACCCACTTCTAACATGAGCTTTCACTTCATCGAATTGTTCTCCGAATTGTTCCGCAGGTGGGACCTCCAATTGAGCGCACATGAGATTTGTAAGTGCATACGTGATTACTCCTTGATTTTGAATGGACTGTTGAAAAATGGTGCTACAATCTAACTGGTTTGTCTCAATTTCTTGATGATGGTAACTTGCAACCGCTGATGTTATTGGTGTCTGAAGATGTGTTTCTTGTGCCATTCATTAATTTGTTTGAGTGGCAACCAAGCTTCCCTGACTAGGACCACTAATCTAATGCCACTGGCACTAATGATGGTATTGGTGGCGAAAGGTCAGAAAAGATTTGTCCAGACTGGAATTTTCCCTTTTCAAAGATGGAAGATGCTGAAAGGAGGCAGGCGAGCCGCTCGCCTCTTCAAAGGTTCGACACATTTTCCAAATATGAGAAGCAACTCCGATGACTTAGCAGCCAGTCCTTTACTTTTGGTTAAGCCTCTGTCATCACATTAACTGTGGATTCTATCAAATCATCTCTCCTTGTGTTCAACTTTAACTATAGATGACCTACATTAAAAACTGAATTAACCCCTGAAGGACAGAGCCTATGACTGTGGCATCAATCCCAATTTCCATTCCATTGTGTGCTCTATTTCTTCATCAAATAGAGGTGGAAATTTTACTAGTTTATTTTTAACAAATGAAATCACATGTCTTGCTTGTGTCACAAAAAAGGTAATTTTTTTTAGTGAAAGTTTATAATTATAGTGACTTTCCAAAGAAAGAGTGAAGAAAATTCATGTCAAGTACATTGTATGCCTTAGAATTCTGAAAATTTCACCAGAGGTGTACATTACAGTGCCAAAACCTGGGGTTTAGATGAAACTTCCTTGTTCAGCTAAAATTAGTAAATAGGTCGACCACAGTATAGGCCCAAAGTTCAAACTGCAATAGCTTATTCAATTTTATGTGTTTTACAAAAAAATAATTTGGAATGGGAACTAGACTTCATAAGCTTGGTTTCATTAGTTGGATACAAATTCAAAAAATATCATTTCAATGACTCAAAGTCAAGTTTAGAGCAAAAGCTAGAAGTTTCTAAAATACACTACATTGAGATCCATGTCACAAAGATTTTCTTCTCTAGATAAAACATGACTACCCCAATGAAGCAAGTTTCATCATCATCTATTACCTACACGTTCGATCAACTCTTTAACAAAAAAAATGGATGAAACAAAATCATTCACTCTGATCATCTTCTTTGAAATGTCATCCAAGAAGCCAATTTTTGGCTCCTTTGACGTTCCAGGGTTAATCATGCCGCACTCGTGTCACCATCACAGAGGAGAATGTTGATTGCCTAACCAATGTTGTGGTTGTACTCATATAAAGAGCACCTCCACCAATGTTGAAAAATCGGTGGATGACGTGGGTGGGGTCCCATTAGCCTTCCATAGGGAGCAGGAGAGCTTATTGGGCGAGGTGTCGGCCTACCTTCGTGCATTCCGCTACTATGTGGGCAATGGGCTGGGGTTGGCCGCCTAGTCTATGCCCATTGACTGCTTCTTAAAAAAAATCTCTCTTCCAACTAGATGAATAGATGGCAATAAAACTTGCAGTTGTGGTGGCTAGTACTAGTGGGGCAAGTTGTGGGCTCATTAGCCCGCCTTCTAATTTTATCTCTGGCCCACCATGACCACGGGCGGGTAGGGGTAAGTTGTAAGGTAACCTAAGCCCATCACCGCCATCTTCCTATTAGTGCCACTCAACAGATGGTCCCATTTCCACCCTATTTCCGCCTTATCTCCGCCGCATTTTTCCCCATTTCCACTCATTCACTCTTTCGCACTTCTAAATTAAGGCTTGTTATGGGTTAAAACCCCTTACTTATGGTCGGTGCTAATGGGGGTACCTAGTGGCAGAAATAGGTTAAATATGATAATTACTTCAAAAATTCATAACTAATTCACATTTTAAAATTAAAAATGAAATCACTTAGGATGAAATTGTAATACTCAGTACTATCATTGAATGATTTTTTTAATTACTATGCATCCCCGCCAAATATGCACATTGCTTATTGTGGCGGTCATAGGCTGGATTATCATATTAGTTGTATCAACAGTGGGGCAGCCAATCAAGAAAGCAAGAAGAAAGACAAGGGCCCTACTAGAAATACAATAAAATATGGACTTCTTTGATTTACTCCTTGTGCTCAGCTTTTGTTGAAGGTGAAATATAGTAGAAATAGCACCATTGGAAGAATTCAACTGTGTCCAAAATTCTCTACCATTACCATAGAGAACACATATTAAGCTAATGTATCTGATGTTGCCCAAATTAGAGTATAAAGATGAACCTTAATATTTATTTCAAGTTGTACCAAGGTTCAAAATACAATAATAGAAAAGCAAACTGGTAAGGAAGTGGGGAGACTCAACTTAAGAAATATAAGTCCTTAGCAAAATTTATGTAGAGGTCATTTATGATGGAGGTTTCAAATGAAATGTCAAAAGACACCATCATTGACCTAAAAGTCCAATGACACTAATACTAAATATAGTTATTATTCAAAGCTAGAACCTAGGTCTTTATGTGACTTCATAACCTCCAACAATTATAACTCTTTATATGTTACATGTCGGTAGCAAATTAACCATAACATAGATAGTGTTATAACATATAACATTTATGAAACTTGATCTTAATAATTAGTAACATTTATCTTTGAATCCATTGGGGGAGTTTTCATCCATCATGCTAATTTTCATCCAAAATAGTCACCATAAACCTAAGTTTACCTGGCAAGTTTTACTGCCATGCACTACATTTTACTATCCCTACTCCTATTTACTACGCCATAATTTCTCCAATTTTTCCAACTTTAAAATTCATAAAAGTAAAATCAATGAAGTAGGGATCGATACATGTCATAACACTTATCAACATATAGCACTTGATAGTGTAAATTTTTAGAGAGCATAATTTCCACAACATATATGAGATTCTTACACTTGAAGAAGTAATATATAAAGAGGTCTCTTTGTAGTCCGTATCTAACATAGAAACCAATTCCCACACACCCTCCAACGTGCCAAACCTCACATCCTTCTTCTTGTATAACTTTGCGGATATGTCTACTAATTGGTATTTTATACTCATGAAAAATGATTTTTGTCACAAACTTTTGTTTAAATTAGTCTTTAAGGAAATTTCCATTGTAATGCAATTCATAATCTTTCATACCACATGAAAAGACTTCCGACTTTTTCAATATTCCTAAGAATGTTACATGGTTTACAAAAATGCCATAAATGACTTTTTCACAAATATCTATAATGCTAAATTCACAAAGCAAAAATATTGCACATAATGGCGTTCCCAGTATTATCGCAAGACAACTATTCACATCATCATCTTAGGTGGTTGACATCAACATGGCTAGCATCATAATCCCTAAAATTCCTTTGAATATTCTGCCCTAAATTACTTCAAAATTGATCATTATTGGTGAAGATTAAAAAAAAATTTAAAAAATCTTTATTTCCATCTTCTACCACAAGATATTAATCTATATAGCTAAAAATTACAAGCGCGCACATTTCATAAATTTTAATTGCATGGATTGAAAAGATTATAGAATTTGAAGCAAAAATAAATAAAATCTTCTTCTAGACGTTAATTTAAATAGATCAATATAGTGTGACTTCACTTGTTTTGCACTACAAAAGTTCTAGATCTTATAAAGCTACAATGCACGTGATGTTAATTCCTTAAACACCAATTTTGAAGGTAGTGAAGAAGTGTAGTATAAAAAAAAGTAAAGCAATGAAGAGATTCAAAAGTCACGAGTCCACATTGTGATATTTAATTGATTCATTTTGGTGTAAATAGAAATTGAATTGGTCAAAACTAAGGCTCATGCTTCTTCATAAAGCAAAAACAATTAAGTGAGAAAAATGAAGATCTCTAATTTTTACAAGGAAATGAAATTCTTTTGTGCACCTTGCATGAAAAAGGTGAGGTTTTTTTGCCTTGTCTTAGGAGGCTATCATTTGACAATCTCAAATAATATATTGTTACTTACTCATATTAAAAATCTCATATATTATAGAGCGTCGTAGCAAGAGTTTTTGAAGTTTCCCAAAGCACCCCCTGTCGTGTAAATAAACATGTTCCATACAACAGTGTGCCATAACCAACACCAAATATACAAACCAACACACACAAAAGTGTACACGTTACACACCCTCAAAATGTTAAGAATTGTAAATTATAATTTGCAACCATGAAAACATGCCAAAGATTTCTGAAAGCCCACCTCAAGACTTTTGGTCTTTGGGAAACTGATACCATATTCCTAAAAATGTGACACTCTCAAATAGTGTGTTATGATTTGTGTTTGGTTTCATATATCTTTACTAACAACTAGGAGTCGACAATCCATCAACAATCATCTCATATTGTATATCAATGGGAAGTTATCAACAAAAGTGCACATTCAAACCATGTTTGTAATCATATATGAGCTCTCTTGCAAAATTCTATTGATTGGTAGAGTAATACACTCTCCAAAATTTACAAATCTCACCACTAATATACAAATATTCCTCCCATCAACCATTGAATATTGTGCAAATTTTCTACAAATTTTCTCATAGAGTAAACTCAACTTTGCAAGATCAAATACTAAAAATAAACATCACAAACACCTCAAAAAAAACTAGAAATCATGGTGGTTTAGTCACCATTCCAGGGATTTCACCTTATTATTTCACTAACATACAGTTTCTCAATTATTTCCTCACTCCAGTCAAATGTGCAACATTGCCATGTCATCTTAAACTCAATGAGCAGAATGACAACCAATAACTAAAACATCACAAAAGGCCATTTTACAGGCTGCATTTCCTGATTATCTAAACGACCTGCGTGTTGCTCCAACACCTACCACGCAAAGCTCGCCGCTCTTGGACGACAAGTACCTCAAGTTGGGCACCAAGGCCTTGACATTCTGTTGGGGTGCCAGGCACGTCGAGGTAGAGAGTTGCAAACCCGGACGCATGTGCACACAACTATTCTTGTCATGAGATGGGGGACTCGGGCTGGACTTCACGTGAGGGAACGACATGCGCTTCCTCTTCACTGCAACATCCTCATCTGCGACGACACGCGGTGAGTGTAAAGTCAGGACAAATTTCATACTTTGAAGCTTAAAAAATAAAAAATCAAATGAGACGTGAGATATTTGGGCCCTGATATTTGTGTGAGATTCAAATGACTTGATGCTTTCAAGGAAATCTCTCTCTGAAATAAAAAGGTGTGGGATGATTTACCGGTTGCCTTGGAAAACTCGCCACCCGGTGATGGGGCACGCCCAAGTCTTTGCTTGGGCGTGCTATGGGAGCGCACCTTGGCGTTGGCGGACTTGGTGGCTGCCATGTAGGATTTTTGAGGGGTGATGTTGCCGTCTATGGGCGCCAGCGGCTGACGTGGCACTTCTGGTGGTGACGTGGCCTGGTGCTGGAACACAAGTTTCCCAATCCCCCCCAAAAATTGAGACCTTTATCCCCAAATCTCTAAACAACACTCTTCAACAACTGAATCTTTGGTAGCATGGGTCTTTTAGTGCAAACCTTTCCTTGTTGAGACGTTTATGAACATCCACAGAGACAATAGCCTTCTTCATGTCATATGAGAAATCTGCCAATTTAACCTCTAAAGAACCAAGTGTCCGATCAGAGAACAAATTTGTTCACTTTAACTGCAAAATTTACCACGTCTTCTCAGAGGAGGTTGAGAAGGAGAGCCTGCGGTTACATTTATCTTGGTAGTTTTCAACTAACTGTCCTTGAAGGGTTTAACGAAGTTCATAGCTCTTTTTTGGACATAGCGAAAGTGAAAAGTATGGGAGAATTGTTTTGGTACCTGTTTTTCAAAGGCTGTGGTGGAGTGAGTCTGATGGAAGGACTGGCTTCCTCGAGGCCACCTTGAGGGCGAAACGAACCGTTGGCTGCCATAGTTCATGTCCCGGATGCAGCCCCCATACTTGATGTCTCTGGTGCTGCCAAAGTTGATGTCTCTGCTACTGCCACAGTTGATGTCCCTGCTGCTGCTGCTGCCGAAATTGATGTCCCTGCTGCTGCCGAAGTTCATGTCCCTGGTGCTGCCGAAGTTCATGTCCCTGCTGCTGATGTCCCTGGTGCTGGCGGAATTCGCGTCCCTGATGCTGATGTCCCGGGTACTGGCGTTATTTATGTCCCTGGTGCTGCCGGAGTTCATATTCCTGGTGCTGCCGAAGTTCATGTTCCTGGTGCTGCCGAAGTTCATGTTCCTGGTGCTGATGTCCCTGGCGCTGCCGAAGTTCATGTCCCTGGCACTGATGTCCCTGGTGCTGCCGGAGTTGATGTCCCTGGTACTGCCGAAGTTCATGTCCCTGGTGCTGCCGAAGTTCATGTCCCTGGAGCTGGCGAAATTAAGGTCCCTGGTGCTTCCGGAGTTGATGTTCTTGGTGCTGCCAAAGTTGATGTCCCCGGTGCCGCCGGAGTTGATGTCCCTGGTGCTGGCGAAATTCACGTCCCTGGTGCTTCCGGAGTTGACGTTCTTGGTGCTGCCAAAGCTGATGTACCCGGTGCCGCCGGAGTTCATGTCCCTGGTGCTGCCGAAGTTCATGTCCCTGTTGCTGCCGAAGTTCATGTCCCTGGTGCTGGCGAAATTCACATCCCTGGTGCTTCCGGAGTTGACGTTCTTGGTGCTGCCAAAGGTGATGTACCCGGTGCCGCCGGAGTTGATGTCCCTGGTGCTGCCGAAGTTCATGTTCCTGGTGCTGATGTCCCTGTTGCTGGCGAAGTTCACGTCCCTGGTGCTGCCGGAGTTGATGTTCCTGGTGCTGCCAAAGCCAATGTCCCAGGTGCCGCCGGAGTTGATGTCCCCGGTGCTGCCGGAGTTGATGTTCCGTGTGCTGCAACCCGGAGTTGGTCTTGATGAGCCTGAGACCACCACTTTAGTAATCTTGGGAGATGATGATCGCCGCGATGGAGTGGTGTTATTGGTGCTCTGCTCCAGTACTGTGTCTTGATGCTCTGCCGTGATGTCCTCCTTGAAGCTGTGGCTGTCGAGCATGCGATTCTCCCACGGCCGCGCTGCCATCCACCTCTCCAACCAGCTCCACCCCCAGTGCTGCTTACAGTCGAAGTATACTCTCCCCTCTTGCCTCACCTGCAATTCATCCATGTCTCACTTGTTCAGCTCCAATTTTTTTTTTCAGGACAACATCAAATGAAAGCCAAACCCTGTTAAAACATTCAGGTCTGCAGTCACAATCGTATCACCACAGTATCACATGAGTTGATCATTTTTTCCAAATTTTAAATGTCTGTTTGTAGATGTCAGAATTTTGAAGAATTGATTTGATGGAAAGCTCCTTCAGCCACACTGATTGATCTATACAATGAAGAATTGTTTTTGCCAAACTTCTATTTTTAGACACAAACACTTAATTGGCACTGCAGTGTCAAATCTGACCCTAAGGTATGGTAGTGTCCAACTTGACTGACCCACATTGAAGAGGTTCACAATACTAAGTCGAAAATAATAGGTTCACTCCAAGTGTTATGGTACACATTCCATTCCACTAGTAGCAATCATGTCGCTCCTCACTTAAATAGTGTTGCTCTTCACTTACGCAAAATGTGGAAAACAAGGTTGACACACCACATGTGAAAATGCTTGAAATAATAAGTGAAAATTGGCAGCAGTGTTGGTGAAGTGTTACTGACCTGGCATTGGCTAGCATAGGCCAGTGCGCGCTCACGCTTGATCACACCTTCTTGCTTCTGCTGCAGCTTGGCTTGCAAGTCTTCCACGGTCCCAGAATGGGCACACCACCCACGCTGCCAAACAAGTCATTATAAACTCATTGTAACACTATAAACAACCCTGTTGCTCCTTATGTAGAATGTGGAAAAGGGTGCTTTCTCTTGTCTTTTGTGACCCGACTGACTCACCAAATTCTAAAATGCTTGAGATAGTAAGTGAGAGGTGACACGATTGCTAGTAGTGTAAGTCCACCTTCACATGCTAATTGGTTTTCTACACAAAACCACATCCTTGTAAAGAACCAGAACTTTAATTTTAATTGCCTTCAAAATTCACAGGCCAAGCACTAGTACAAAATGGGGGCTGTTTTTAACTCTGCGTCTGACACTTTTGGTTGAAGTTTCCACCCAAAAAAAAAAAAAAAAAGCGTGCATGTGTTAAGTTTACAGTGTAAAAAAAAACAACCCTATTTGTACTAGTGAAGGAACAACAATATGACTATAAAAAAACATTCCTCTTGCAAAGACCAAGCCAAATTCAGGTAAGTAAACTCACAATCATATAACGAAAAAAAGAATTTCAAAATTTTGGAAATCTAAAATATAAACAAATAAACAAAACATAAAAACTCGCAGCCACTTAAGGGGTATTACATTAAGCTTTCACATGTTTACAGCGTTGTTTCTCGGTGTATGAGCGCTCAGGGTATCAGACCAATATCACATAGGTATCAGTCACCCCTATGGATTCCTTGTGTACTTATACCTCGCTGTGATGACTTTATCATGAGTTTGTATGTGATGAGTTTGTATGTGATGACTTTATGATAAGTTTGTATATGATGACTTTATGATGGTTTGTATGTGATGACTTTATGGCGAGTTTGTATGAGATGACTTTATGGTGAATTTGTATGGGAAGACTTTTACGATGAGTTTGTACAGGAAGACTTTATGATGAGTTTGTACAGGAAGACTTTATGATGAGTTTATAGTACCTCTGACTCCAGGAGCATGGTTTCTCGGCATGATCTGATGGTACGTTGCACTTGTTGACCCTGAGTTGACATGCGCACTCGGCGAGCTCGGATCCGAGCTTGCACGCGTACCAAAGCTTGCATGCAGCGCAGCGAGATGGCGGCTTGGCGCCGCACTGTGTGACCTCGGACTAGCGCTTGCAGCCTCACCAGCCCTCTTAACGCTCGCAATGCCCTCCGTGCCTAAAAACAAAAACAAAAAATTAGTGGATGGAGTCACTCTACCGTATTTTATGAATATAAGAAAAATTGATTTAAACTACACGAGGAACATGGAGAAATAAAATTGGTATACACTATCGCAAACGACAAATATTAACAAGGATTTGACTCTAATTTCTTGTAGAATGGGTGACAATTTGATTACCAGGAATCCTCGGAAGGCGGTTTGGATGCGAAGAGCTGCTACATTCTCAACGCTCATCTGCTGCTGTTTCTTTGAGAGAAGGAGATAAGTGTCCACTTTCATCATCAGCTCCGCCAGTGTGGGCTTGGAGTAGTACTGAAGGTCCTCCTCATCAACATCATCCTCCTGCTCCTCATTCCTCGTCTCCTTCTCTTGTCTGAAATCATCTTCCACGGAAGTACTGTTATTCTTCCAAGGTGCCACCCATCTTCTCCCACCAATTTTCTGCACACGGTTGTGAAGTGAGGCACAATCCTTAATCAGACACTGCTGCTAACTCCTCACCCAAAACCATTGCTCTTCACTCACACAGGGTGTGCAAGAGAGTGTTCTTTTCGTGCCTCACTCACTTATAAAATACTTGAAATAGTAAGTGGAACACGCCAGGGTTGAGACAGAGGTGGCTAAAACTACCCCAGTTTCTTCTACAGCTAGTAAAGATGCTAATGACACCATCAAGCTCTAGTAGGTACCAAAAGTGAAGGGCGACTAGTCATGAAACCGTGGGTGACTTTACAAATACCTCTAGTGATGAATGATGATACTTTGGGCACTCACCGTGACTTTGTCCTCACGGCGATCCTTGTCCACTGGAGGTCCTGACTTCACCATTCGTTTCATGGTGGCCAGCGTCTTGAAAAACTTCTTGGACGCCCCCATGGCCACCGAGTCCCTCTCTCTCTCCCGCAACCAGGCTGTCAACAACGTCAACACACTCAGATCATTGAAAACAAACACTGAAAGTGATTCCAAACCTTCAACACTCGCTCTAACAACTGCAGCTCACTCCAGATTCAGCTGTTTTAGGGTAACACTGGCAAGCAACTTTCCAAAATCAACGCTTCAAGTAGTTTATCGATACCATTCCCTTCAAATAGCAAAATCAGAGCCTACACCACCCTCTTCACTTCAAACTGAAAATCACTAAAAAAGAAAACATGGTCGGAAGGTAACCTCACAGAACCAACGATCTCAATGGCGGTTTCCGGAAGAAAACCACTGAAGAAACATCAGTCCACAACGTTGAAGCAACAGAGTGGGAAGCCAATTGTGCAGCTCACCCACTCACGTACTCTCATTGAGAGAGTGTTGCAACAAGAGCAGTGGGAGGTGATGGTTGCAAGTCCAGGACTCTGGCATGGCAGCTGGGCAAGGAGGAGTTTGAATGCGGGCGCTTGATGACGTGATTATGAAAGGAGGAGGAATGATAAATGGAGGAGTTGAAGAGGCGGTTGAATGCAGCGAGTGTTTGAATGCGGGTCCTGTACATGTATTTTATACAATAATTATTTACATGTAGCTTGAAAATTCATAACTAATTCAATTTTCATTCGAAAAATATGAAACCACTTGGGTTGGGTTTGTAATTCTATTGGCTATAAGAAACGTATAATTATCACCTCTCTCCATGTATGCTCGTTCCTAAACTTGTCGGTTTCAGGGGGGGCTTACCTTATAAGGTTAAGTAAAGAATGCGGGAGGAAGTCTGCGGTGGGCGCTCCAGCAGCCTTCGACGTTTCAGGCCCTCGATACCCTTTGCTTCTGGTTTGTGTACTTTGTTCCATGCATTTGGATAGAAAGGTGCCTAGCGTAGGGAAAATGGCGCACATACAGGCAGAAGGGCCACGACTTTCAGAGGTGAGCGAGGGCACTGGAGAAATGGTTCTTTTTGACGTGTGGATGCTAGATTTTTAAGGAGCCACGGAAAGGTTGGGTGTGGGAGGGTGTTGGTGTGGAGCCGCAAATTACAAGTCTCATGTCGAGGAAGTTGTTGGGCATGCTCTCAGCAACAACTAGAGTATAGGATATTGAGTACATTTGAATACGTGTATTCAATAACCATGCTCTCAAGCTCTCCTTCACTTCTCCAATTTTGTTAATTATCTATTTATATAATCACTTAAATGTTTTTTTAACTTTTATTCTTTCATTTCTACGTTTTTTTTTTTTTCTTTACTGCTATCTTTCTTTATTTCTTCATACTCTATTTATGTTCCTTTGTTCCTTTAACACCATATTCATTATATTGGGAGATTGGGAGCCTCCCAAAAGAATATATGAAGCTTGAGTTGACCTCAACATGCAAATGTTTTGTGAATTTGCACAATGCAATTTGTCCAATATCTACAATATGGGTACATATTCAACTTGAGTTGACCTAAAAGTGCACAACCAATTACTATTGGGAAAACCATTCATGCCTTTCAAAGTCCAAGAAATCTCCCAATATAATGAGTATGGTGTTTTTTTTTTTGTTAGAGTTGTGACACGGTTTACTAGGATGAAGCCAAATGATCCTACATTCATCTATACCTTGAGATTTCATCTAATACCAAATATTACTTATGTTTCACAAATACTTAACTAGCAACATATTTTTGTTATTTGTTTCCATTCATGTATACTTTCATCCATGATTATGATTTTTCCATCCATATTTTATAATTTTCATCAGAAAAAAACTCAGTTTTGCATTCAAGATTTTGATGAAATGCAATTCAAGTGTATTTTAAACAGAATATTACAAAAAGTTGTCAAAAGAAGGAAAATATTTTATTGTCTAAATTTTAAAGGCAAGATAAATACTACATTTAGACAATATTTTAAAATAAATGTAGTATTTATCTTGCCTTTAAAAGACTTTATTGTCTAAATGTAGTATTTATCTTGCCTTTAAAAGGACATCCAGTTCCATATAGCTTCTGAATCATTAGAATAATCTTGGTTTTCTTCCTTTAAGGATTTGTGCAAGCCAATAGTTTTTGGTGTAATGTAGTGTTTATATGCCAAAACAATTGCAAGTAAAATTTAGACAACATAATTTTGATATATTTAGAGAAGTTTGTATGATGCCCATTAATTTCACAGTTCAAAAAATATTTTCCCTCTATTAACCCCCTAAAGGACCGTGACAATTTCGCACCAAAAACACTTCAAAACTCTTGATTCTAGAGCATTGAGTAAGGAAGGAAACAAAACTTTATATTTTTAGTTTTGACCATAAGATCTCAATTGAGGCTTACATAGTAACATGATGACAAAGTTTCATACATTTTGACCACACGGATTGAAAGATTATAGTGTTTGAAGTCAAGAAAATGGTTCATTTTCTTCCCTGTGTTGAGTGGATCAACAGACTTTGACTTCACTTCTTGTCAAATGTTTCCACTACACAAGGTCTGGATCTTATACCATTGTTTTAAGCATATTATTAATTCCCTATACACCAATTTTAAGAGGTAAAGAAGGGGTGTAGCATATTCAAAACAAGTGTGCAAGGAGTGGAATGAAAATAAAATTGTCAATTCACGATTTATTTTTTTGAGAATTTAATTTGTTTTAGAATGATAATCCAAACAATCAATGAGAAGGTTCTCACCATATATCGGTGTTGAAAAAATAAAAAGTGAAAAATATAAAGATCTCTAGGTTTTATGTAGAAAAGATGAAGTTTTTTTCCACCGCTTGCCCAAAATGTGCAAAAATGTTTGACTTGAGTTAAAATGCTTTTTTACACTAAAGACAAGAATTTTCTTTTGACATTTTCAAGGAAGGTAACTTTCTTAAAAATCTCAATGTTGATAGAAACTTGTAGCAAAACTTTTGGAGTTGCCCATTTCTAACTTTGAGTGATACTAACTTTCAAACCATGAATCCAAAAAAAAAATTAAAAAAAAAAATTTAAAAAAAATAATAATAATAATAATAATAATAATAATAATAATAATAATATTATTATTAATAATAATAATAATAATAATAATAATAATAATAATAATAATAATAATAATAATAATAATAATAATACCTCCACAAAGCTCTTATCATGGACAATCTGGTACCAAAAAATTTATTCAAAACATTTTTTTTATAATTTTAAGAACCAACCCAAAATCAAAATCGTCCCCTCCAAGGGACACTTGGTCCTTTAGGGGTTAAGTACTAGGTTCTAAAAAATTCACAATTTCTACAACATTTATGCAACAACAAATCTAATGCAATTAAAAAAATAACCTAAAACCTTCTTGTAATATTAAATAATTTAGTTTCAATCACCCACAAAACTTGTTGATGTTGCCACTAAGATCCAACCACAAAAAGTCTTTAAAATATTTTCTCAATATCAATTTTGTATGACGTTGTTTCTTAGATTTCTCTTACTCATTAAAAAAAACACAAACCATAGGCACATGCATGCCATTATAGCTATTGGAAACTCAACTCGCACGCTACGGACCCGTGTTGAAAAGAGACTGCCTTGACATGCTCAACCCAACAAAATGTTGGGTTGACATGCCAACCATTGGGAAGGCCTTCAAATTTACCATCCCATTCACCTTTTCAACTCTTCCCCTCCAATTTGTTGTCCATGCACCTCTGCCACAAATTAGACTTCCATCTCTAGAACTAAATTATTTGTCTAGTTTCTTCTTAGGTTTTTCCTCCTTCTTTTCTTTGGTTTTATCTCCTCTTCCTTGAATTTCCTGCTTCTCTTTCCAGTATTGTGTAAGATTTTGAGTACTTTCCTTGTCATTCCTTTTATTAAAACACTTAATTTTTACTACTTGGAAGTTCTGCCATCATGGCAAATCTTCATGCCCATGATTTTGTTTACGTCATGCTTCAGAGGGAGCCTTCTAAAATCAATTGAGAAGATGGGCGGGAGAAAAGGAAGGTGGATAGGGAGTGGTTAGATGAGAGTATTTAACATCTTTTGAGTCTTTGTATAAAGAAGTATTTTGATATTGGCCGCAAGAGCTTCATAGAGAAGCATTGGCTGGAGTTTGTGGAGAACCTAAATGCAGCCTTCTCTAATGATGTTCAGCGTACTAGGCATCAGTGCTCAGATAAATATCTCAAAATGATGATCAAGTTTATTGAGGAGAAGATGAAACAAGGAGCGATAGGAGCATTGCCGTTGAAGTGGCCATGGTATGAAAAACATGTTTTGCGGCACTATAAATGTTCAAGGTAAATGATTTGTTCAAAACTTTTACACTGCAATATTTAAAATAATAACACATTCATAAATTTTTCTTATCTTTGAAGTTCTTAAGCATTGGACCAAAATTCTTTTTTAATTTTTAGTATGAGACAAATTTTACTACACTGTTTGTATTAAACAATGATACATGGTTATAAAACATGTTTGTCCTCTTCCAATTCCTTCAATTATACAATATTCCATGTGCTATGTAGGTGTACCATATGGTGTGGATCAAGACACTCACTTGAGACATGAGGATATCCAAGAGTTGAACAATGACAAAGAAGACTTTACACCTACTGCAGCTTCCGTATCAGGCACCTCTAAGCTCGAGTTTGCATGTGATCAATCCATTGTGTTAGCCATTCGTAAGTTCTCAGATGGAATGTATAAGATTGAAAAACACAAGTTGGAGCTTACAAAACAAATTCTAGAGAGTGAGGCACAAATTAGGGACCTGATCTTGTAGGGATGGATGGAGATTCAACAGGAACAATTACAGGCGTAGAGGGAGATGCAAATGGAGGTGCAGTTGGGATAGTTGCAGACACCAAGGAATATGCAACAAGGGCAGTTGCAGATTGCTCCTATGTTTTCAAAGGCCTTGAAAGACAAAGGGTCAAACTTATCTTGACCTTGAATTTTATCATAAGAGGTTGAAGGTAGCATGTGTGACGTGTATTTGTTTTTCAAAGGTTGTTATATATATGTATTTCACTTCCATTTCTATTCTCATCTTCTTTGCAATGCTTCACCATACATGCTTTCACATGTAGGTGTATTTGGAATAATCAATTACATTTAGTCATATAATTGAAAGATGTTTCTCTTTCAATATATTTTTGGAAAAAAATAATTTGAAAGGTTGAGCAACTTGCATGAGCTAGATCTTTCTTGGTGGTGGTCTTTTTATGAATAAGCAGATTTTCACACAGCTCAAAATCTGTTTATGCTAATCCAAATAGTTATCTTAGGTGGGTCAATTACAACGTGGCAATTACAACTTGAATAATCTCTATCTTAAGATGAAGCTCACAGTTTTCTGAAAAGAAATTGGACTTGCAGCAAAAATTTAGTTGGCTCGAGAACCTAAGGTAAGAATATTATATGTCAGCTATGACATGTATGATACCGATGGATCATGTATGATATCCATCCATTACATCAATTCATATCATATCTCAATTGATGCCAAACTTATTTTGTAGTGCAAATTTTGACATTATAAAATTTGAGCCCGCACTAAACTTGCACTAATTTTGGCCCTCACATTGTAAATATCCAGCCATCACTTATTGTTAGAGTTTGTTGTCTAATTTTCATTTTGGTTTTTGATTGAACCTAGCTAATTATTGCACAAATTTGTAGGGTTTACTAGAAGTAGAGCTTTAAGACATATAGTTTGTTGACTACTTTACAGCAAATACACTTCAAAATTGCCTATTTCATAGTAAATAATATAAAAGAAAGAAATTAGCTATAACTGTTTTTAACTCTACGATCTTTCTCTATGCTAGTAAAATAACATGCACATGTAATTTTATTATAAACTTTGACCACAAATATTGGAAGTTTATAATACTTAACTTTTAAAAGTTCCATTTTCTACGTTGCGTGAAGAGGATCAAAAGATATTGACTTCAACTTTGTTATAGAATGAGAATCCAAGTGGTCAAAAAAAAGTTTTATACCATTTCTTGTAGTTGTATAATTTAAAACCAAAATCTATCAAAAATCCTAGTCACAACAAGAGTTCATTCAAAACTAAGGTTAAATCATAAGGATTTCCAAGAATCTATTGATCAAATAAATTCTCTCTCAAACTTTCCCCTTCTTTTTTGGCTCTCCCTAATTTTCAAACAACTGGGAGCCTAATATTTCCAAATCCTTGCACATGACCTCTATAATGTGCTCTAATACCCTTGGCTCCGCCAAATTGCATAGCCTACAATAGTTATGTAACCAACAACATGCTATGGCAATCATTGCCGCTTTATCAACTCTAGAGTTGAAGTACTTCAAACTATGCCATATTTTCTTCATAGATCTAAATGCATTCTTTAAAACAACCCCATATGAGTTCATAGCATTATCAAACCTCTTCTTGTCTTCATCTTGTGGTGACTCCAAATTCTTCCACATGTAACTACAGATTGGATTAGCAAAAGCACCAATCACGTATGGATTGTACAACTTTCCTCCCAACATCCACAAGTGGTGTTTACAAAATAGCTCAACACTGTAAGTCTTTTTAAAAACTGAAGACTATAAATTACCCTTTATCATGAATACCATGAGGCTAACCTACACACATATTTCAAAAAAATTGGTGTGTATTGCAAACAACTAGTAAATCAAAAGAATAGGACTTCTTAATATTGAAGAACTCACTCCGGCAAGGGTGGTTGTTTGATCTGGTCGATCAAGGAGAAGAACCTATGTTCCATCAATTACACCGCAACCGTTTGGTTATCCTGTAATTTTCAGGAAATCATCAATGATGCCCAACAAAGGTTTACTTATTGGTTTGCTAATGCATCTACTAAACAATTTGTTTTTGTCAAAGAAAATGTCACAAACTATGTCTACACACTTGCAAATGGTGGATCCTCTAACTTTGAAACAATTAGCCATATGAACAGAAGAAGAACCATCTGCAAACCACTAGAGACCTACAACAATAATTTTCCTAAAATCCAATTGAAGCCTAACATGATTTATGGTTCATGACTATAAATAAGGTGTCAATATATCAACCAAATTTTCATCAAATGAATTAGGACTCATTCTAAAGAACTACATGTATTTTTTTACAATGAATGTCCACAGGCGCTTTCCAAACAATGAATTCAACATAATTCCAATGTGTTTTTGTGGGCTCCATCCAAAACACCCTTTCATGATAATTATTCCTTGTGGCTATTAAGTACTAAAGAGGTGGGTAAAAAAGGCGGTTTCAAATTCCATCTATGTCCTCACTCTTGACTTAAAACTTCTGAGATCGCTCACACTTAGTGTAAAGTTGCCCAATGTCATTGTGGAATTCCTCAATATCATTGACAAGAGTTCCAAAAGAAGAAGAAGAACTCCGGCCCCAAAGAGACCGGCGTGAATATAGTGTTTGTTCATTCTATTCACTAATCCCATGGCCACTGGACAAAGGATAGTGAATCTAGAGCTACTTCCCCCTTTCGAAGGTAAACACTTTTCTACACTAAGTGCCTTAAAGACAACCGACATGTCATCCCCCCAAGGGCTTTTTGGGTACCCATACAACGAGGTCTCAAGACCCCCACCATAGTTGGGTGGACTATGGTGGTAGGCACCACACCAGCATGGGGATTTGAACTCACAACCACCTCAAGAGTATCCATACAATCACAATTGTACCATAGAAAATAGGATCCATTGTTGCTCAAAACGCACCTATTTTCAAAAATAAATGAACATGACTTGTTTGTAAACTTAAAAGAATTACACTACATTCAAAATATTCGCAATGTTTTTTTAAACTTGCACCCAAAATGCCCAAAAATGCATTTTTCATGGTTGTAGTACACGTAAAAAAAAACCAACCAAGAAGAACATACCACATGCATGGTACGGCCACCGGAAGTCACACCTCTCCAAAACCCTTCACCACAAACTAGAATTGAAAAGAAATATTGAAATATGTAGAACTTGCGTTGTTTGTTGGCTTAACCTCTAAGAGCCCAAGTGTAAGTGGGGCGTAGGTTTTGGATTTTGGGCAGGTTCCTAATTTTTTTAAATTAAAAAAGAAACTCTTATACTAGATTGTCCCTGATAAGCACTCCATGGAGATTTTTTGTTTTTATTTTTGGATTAATGGTTTGAAAGTTAGTACCACTCAAAGTTAGAAATGGGGACTCCGGGCAGCTCCAAAATTTTGCTAGAAGTCTCTATTGACATTGAGATTTTCCATACATGTAGAGAATATTACCTTCATTGAAAATGTCAAAAAACAATTCTTGTCGTTAGTGTAAAAAAACATTATAACTCAAGTCAAACATTTTAACACATTTTGTGAAAGCGGATAGGAAAAAACTTCATCTTTTCTGTATAAAACCTAAAGATCTTCATATTTTTCACTTTTTATTTTTTCGACAACAATATGTGGTGTAAACCTTCCTATTGATTGTTTAGACTATCATTCTAAAACATATTAAATTCTCAAAAAAATAAATTGCAAATTGACAATTTTTTATCCTCCACTCCTTGCACACTTGTTTTGAATATGCTACACCCCTTCTCTACCTCTAAAAATTGTTGTATACGGAACTTACATCATGCTCAACAAAATGGTAAAATATTTAGACCTTGTGTAGTGCAAAAATTTAATACCAAGTGAAGTCAAAGTTTGTTGATCCACTCAACGCAGGGAAGAAAATGAACCATTTTCTTGACTTCAAACACTATAATCTTTCAATCCGTGCGGTCAAAGTGTATGAAATTTTGTGAGTATGTTACTTAGTAAGTCTTTAAAGAGATCCTACGGTCAAAGGGATAAATATAAGGTTTTGTTTCCTTCCTTACCCATTACAATAGAATCAACAATTTTGAAGTGTTTTTGGTGTGAAATTGTCACGGGCTTTTTACGGGTTAATAGTAGCAGTTCCTGCAAGCGGCGGTGGCAAAAGCGTGCCAAAACCCGAGGTAGCGTGGGGGAGGTAAACGGGGCCTGTTACATAGTGAAACTTTGCTTTCAACATGAGGTGTGTACACACCCACGCATGCATGAGCGTGTTGGGGCCACGTTAAATTGGCCATCAATGGCAATTCATGAGCATGCATGTGCTTGTGTCTAATAAATTGTGATTATGGATAGTGTGTCAACAATCTACTGACAAAAAACAAGGTAGTGTATAAACAAGAGATGAACTGCTCTTTGGAAAAAAATATTTAACTTGATTGATAATTGGTTGAGTTTGTGGGAGTTTTATCGGTTTTGGAGGTCTAAAAAACTCTAATGAAAGACCATCAGATTATCTGTATAGTCTCATTCTAAAATGAAAGAAAGATTCAATTTGTAATTTATTTGCATTGATATGTGGAATTAATTTTCCTTGAGTAATATAGTAAAAATCCTAGTACAAATGCTTTTTTTCCCCCTTCAAGCAGAAGGAATATAGAAGGATAAAGTCAGAGTTTTTACATGTTGTTTTAATGAATGAAAAATCTAACATCTAAAAGTATTAAACTTTTTTCAAATGAACTCCCAAAGATCTGCGACCATTTCATATCAAAATTGCTTCAATATTGCACAATCCTACTCAGAGAATAAAATAGGTAAAAATAGTTCCATTTTAGATTTTCCCATTGGATTTTGATTCACGATCAATATTAATATTCACATGCTACAAAATTACATGTTAAAAAACTTCATAAATTTTGACCACACCAATTGGAATATTATAATAGGAATTGAAGTGAAGAAAAAGGTTCATCTTTTCCCTTGCGTTGAGAGGTCAATGGACTTTCACTTCACTTGATGTCAAATTTTTGCATTATGCAAGTTCTAAATTTTATACCATCACAGTTTACCTGATGTCAATTGCTTCTTCACAAATTTGTAAAGATAAAAGAGGGGTGTATGACATTCAAAAAAATTGTGCTTGGAGAAATGTTTTGAAATTGCCCATACACATTTTAGTACTTTGTGAATTGAATTTTTGTTACGAAATGAAAATCCAAATGGTCAAAAAGGAGATTATACCACGTGTCTTAATAGAAATATAAAATAAAAAAGAATTAGACATTTTATTTACACTTTAAAAATTTTGAACAAAAGATTTTTTTTATTGAAACCCTATCTCAAAATATATGAAATATTTTGCTTGGGTTGAAATGGACTTTTCAAATACAAAATATTTTTTGACAATTTTACATTAAATGATATTTTTTACATGTACTGTACAATAAACATAATTTTTTTATAGAAGCTTGTACTAAATTTCTTGAAGCTGGAGCAAAGTAGATTGCATTTATAATAGAATAACCTTGTTCTAGAGGTATGGTTTGGAATGAAATGATATTGCCACAAAGCTACTATAATGTTTCATCTTAATTCAATACTGAAAATATTCATGACCTAGATTAAGTTTGTAGGAATCTGCCCAAAATGAAAAATGTTTCCCAAGGGACAAATGGTCCTTTCAAGATTAAAAAGAATTAAGGTACTATGTAGTTCAAGTATAATATGGGCCCATGGTAGAACACCTACAATCCTAAAAAATGATACCATACGGATACTCAACCCCATCCCAAAAGACAAAGTAGAAAAATTCAACACAAAGTTCTTTGAAGAAAACTCCATACAAATAGACTCCCTCATAAACACTCTCGAAAATAACAACCAACTCTCACAAACACAATGGCAAGAAGCTTGCCACACCCTAGACAAACTCATCAATGCAATAACAGACACACTTGAACAAACTTGCAGAGCCCACCCAATACCGCAAATGACAAACAGAACTTCCCAACAAGGTGGATACTTACCCCGCAAACTTTCTAAAATTTGGAAACAACACCTAACTACATACCATGTTATACGAAAAACCATTAGAATTGTAAAAAATAACCCCCAATGGCGGAACCACCCCATATACAATGAACTACTAACTCTACAACACACCCAAATCCCTACCCCACCACCTCCGGGTCTACCCCACGAGACATGGATAAATGATATAGCAATAATTGCAAAAAATGCCAACAAACAAGCCCGAAAAATAATCTCAAAATACGCCAAAGATAACATTAAAAAAGCCATCTCAAAATATAGACAATTATACGAAACTAGCCCAAAGAAAATTAATAAAAGAATTTTTAAAAACCATGAAACCCCGCCGATGGATTGTATCACAGATCAATATAACAATATTTTAACTAACCCCGAAGACATTGCGAATGAAATATTTAACCAACAAACAAAAAGCAATAGACCAACAGTACCAACATGCAACTATCAACCACAACACCCAACTGAATGTACATGTGCAGTACGCCAATACCCATGGCATGACCTGGATGGATTTACCCTCGACAAACGCGGCGAACCAGAAACTCCACTACATAAATACTTCAATAAAGCCACATACGACACATGCCTGCGAAATCTGGGGAACAACAAAGCCCCAGGCCCAGATCGCATACCAAATTCAACACTCAAATATATGCCTCCAAGATTCCATAAATTATTATCCCTATTCTTCTCTCACTGCTACAAACAAAAACAAATACCGACCTCATGGAAATCAAGTGCAACAATTTTACTATACAAAAAGGGGGACCCCTCTATACTACCCAACCATAGGCCAATTGCACTAGCTAATACAAAATATAAACTCTTTACTAGCACACTCACCTTTATACTATCCTCATACGGTGAAAAATTCAAAATCTTACATGACAGTCAAGAAGGATTTAGAGCAGAAAGAAGTACCGCTCGACAAATACAAACTTTAATAGCCGCACTAGAAGATGCAAAATTTACAAACCAAGATATATTCATACTATACGTTGACTTTAAAAATGCCTTTAGCTCAATTGACCATGCTCGACTTCTAGCAACAATGACGGACCTTGGTTACCCAAAAGAGGCAACTACACTTGTTGGAAACATCTACTCTCAATCATCTACTTGCTACACCGGGGAGCACTTTGGAAGAACAAAACCTATACCCATCCAAAGAGGAACTATACAAGGGGACACCCTCAGCCCATACCTATTCATTATATTTTTAGAACCACTACTTAGATGGCTAGAAAGAGGCAATAACGGATATACTTTTGGCACATCACAAGTTACAATAAACTCAGCCGCATACGCGGATGACCTAGCCACCATAACTAACAAAATCAAATCAATCCAAATACAACTCAATAAAATTGATAGATATTGCAAATGGGCCGGCATGGATGTGGGAGTCCCAAAATGTGCCGCTACCGGATGCCCAAACAAATCTAAATTGAACCCTACCACTTTCAAAGCCCTAATGCAAACCGCTAACATCAACTACCGCAACCAACCAATCCCTATACTACACCAAAACGAACCATACATATACCTAGGTACAAATCTTGTTCCCTCACTAAAATGGAAAATTCAAATTCACACTACTACCACAAAGCTTATCAAACAATGCAAAGAACTAACAACATGTCCGGCCACCATGAAACAAAAAATAAAAATGGTTGATACCGTACTACGCCCAGGGGTGGCATACAGTTTCTATGGTGTACCATACTCTATGCCAGCCATCTAAAAACTTGATCAAAAAATAATCGCCATACAAAAAATCATATGTGGATTACCAAAATGTATGTCAAACGCAATAACACAACTTCCACATAACCTATTTGGACTTGAAGCTTTCTCCCTAAAAAACGCATATCTCCGATGTATAGGTGAACAACTACAAAATGCCTTAAACGATAAAGGTAGACTTGGAAAAATTTACAATGGATTAACTCATTACATCCTTGCCCAATACGGTGGAGCCGAAAACATACCCAGAATTAAAAAAAGCGACTGTATAAGATCTCCGACAACACGTACATTCTTCTTATTGAAACATATAGCCAAAGCCCACCTTAAAAGCACACTCCCAAACTTCCTCATTAACCCTACAACACTTGAAATACTATGGCGACAAGAAACACTAAACCACAACACACTCAATGCCCAACTCTCCCAAAGGCTCCTACAAAAACTCCTCTCAAAGAATATTTTTGAACTAATCCAAATTACTCTACCTAACGGCACACACATCATGAACTATGAAGAATTCAAAATCTACCACTTCACCCCAACCAAACTATTAAAAAGTGCCGTGAATGTTGCTAAACAACTATTTTGCCACCCAACATGCCCCACCACATGTCATACTTCTTGTAATTTACACCCATACTCACATATACTTAAGGATCCACCCCCAACAACAACAACATCCCAAGAAATATCTCCACACCAATCAATCCCCCTAACCCCACACATACAAACCATCCTCGCCCCCCAACACACATCCTCAAAAACCCTACCACATATCCCATTAACAACATCATACACCATAAACATATCCAACACATAGACACAAATAACATACAAAACAACTACACAAAATACTTATGCCAATGGCAAAACAATGATAACACATACAATAAATGGCTCCCCCAAAGAGACCTATTTCCAAGACATGACACCAATACCTCCATACATAACACCGAAAAATTAAAACAATACTACCAAAAAACCCAAAATAAAGCTTACTCAGATATCATCCAAGCCCACCACCCACAAGAACAACTTTCAGACTCAAGATCTGTAGCACCACCCATAATTATCCCACTCTTAAACATTTACACAACAGAATGCAATTCTGAAAAAGATATCCTTACATCCTCAAACACAATTCTAATAGATAAAGATCAAGCGCATCTATATGAAGAAAATGGCTGACACTTACACACCATCCCCATCACTAGACTCCAATGGTTATGGAATCAATACAATACAAAATTAAAAACCCCCACAAACATCGAACCAACGACCCAACCCTTTGAAACCGAACTAATATGGCTCTACCAAAGGTATAAATACCGAATACCAAAAACTGACCCCCAAAAAAATGCACAATACACAATACCCACTCCCATTCTAGACTTACTAATATCATCCTTTAACATTGAACAATCTTATTTTTCCTCCCCGGTCACATGTTCTACCAAACTAAAAAAATTCTACTCACCTTATGAAAGAGACAAAATATTTGGATCCCTAGGAAAGGCCTTCGATTATAAATGGATTGGCAATGGTATAGCTCACCCCCACAACGAGAAAGATATGGAACAAGCAATACATTGGGCTCGACTTGCCGCCAAAAAAGATCCAAATAACACAAATACAATCATCATCACACCGAACAACAATTGGTACCAAAACAACAACCCACACTCAAACCCATTTCCAGATTCCCATATCATTACATTATTTGAAGCAGACACAATACCATACGAAGAACCCACTATTCCACCCGAACTTAAAAAACCCCGAATCGAGCCATCTACATTACAAATACTATGCGTCCATCATCAAAACCAAACCCTTGGCTCCCTCGAACAAATTGCGGAACTTACCTCCATAACAGACAATCTAGACATACAGAGACCATACACAAAACTGGCCCCACCAACACCCACACAAACCTCCGTAAACAAAAGTAAAACCTGGTCAAAACTAAATTATATCAACAATACAGTAAACTACTCCGTCATACCTCCCCCTCTTCCAAACTACCGAATTCATACCACACCAAAATTTAACCCCGCACACAGCTATTACACTGATGGCTCCTTTAAACCACCCGAACAAATTAGCCCGGGCTCTTGGCGCAGAGAAAAAGCTGGATATGGCATATACAACTCTAACAAGGAAATTAAACTAGCCAAAAGACTCCATGGACTACAAAATATCCTCAGAGCAGAACTCATGGCCATTCACAAAACACTACAAATCATTACAACAAAATACAAAAATGAACCCGCACATATATTCACCGATTGTATAAATGCACTTTACCTACTAAACACTCAAATAACACACCCTACCCTTCATAATAGCCACCCCGACAAAATCATATTAACATCAATGGTCCAAATGTTACAAAACCGTACACAAATCACAACCTTCCATAAAGTGAGAGCCCATGCCAACATTGATGGCAACGAACAAGCAGACAAATTAGCTAAAGAAGGTCGAGAAAAAACACACAAAAATGCCAAAGACCCACACGAACATGCCCATGCTACCCCATACTACTTTCAAAAAGAAGAATGGCCTTCCAAAGAAGATACCCCTGACAAAGGCCCAATTAGATTTTTGGGCAAATATCTCAAAAAACAAGACCTCTACAACAACCTTGATACAATTTCAGAAAATATTCCTAATATAGAAAAATGGACTAACAATAACGATATAGACAATGAACTCTCTACAAATTTTTGGAAAAATCCCAACATCTCAGACTCGCAAATAACATGCCTCATCAAATTCCGTACTGGGCAGTATATGGGAAACGCTCGCAAACAACTCTTCTTTGGAATAGAAAGATTCCCATCCATAACATGCCCCATATGCCCATCAATGGACCCCGACACATGGCTTCATGTTCTACTCAAATGCCAAAACCACCACATACACTCTCTAATTATTAAAAGACATAATAAAGCAGTATGGGAAGTCCGAAAACTAATCACCTCCTACAATAAATCAAGATGTTTTATACTAATGAACGCAGGCACTTTTAATAACAATCCACAAGAAAATACGGTCCCCCCTTGGCTACTCCCATGCTCATGCATGACCCAAAGATGTCATTGCAACGCTCGGCTCAAACCGGACATTCTTTGTGTTAAAGGTTTACCATATAACGACCCACCACCAGATAACATCAACCAAGATTACAACATTCAATTCATTGAATTCACATATTGCAACGATAGATTTTCCCCGGAAACAATCCAAAAAAAAATTGATAAATACCAACCACTTATTGATGACATCATTGCTCTCGGGTGGAATGTGGACCCCCTCATTGTAATAACATCTGGCGCTCGAGCCACCTCCTTTATCCCCTCTATGAATACTCTTGAAAATGTCTTCAAAATTCCTATTGAAAAAATTAAAACCACCTTTAAAAACATTAACACCATTGCTATTCAACATGCCATGTCCATTCTTCTACATAAACGCAAAATTGAAAACAACCAAACCCTCCCCGATACACAAGACCCCCCTTAAATTCTTCCCCCACCTTGATTTTCTTAACCTATTAGTTCTCAGATTTGTGACCGCTTGCTTGTTTCGTAGTTGGTTAGTTGGCTAGTTGTTTTGTTAGTGATGATTGGATTGGTTGGTATGTGGTTCTTTGGCTAAATTGCTGCATAGTGTCTACCCTCGAGAGAGGGGAGTAGTCCCAGCTTGCTTTTCCTTGTCCAGTGGGCATTGATTTAGTAAGTGGAACGAACAGACACTTCATTCACGCCGGCCTTCATTCGAAGGCGGGCGTTATTCTTCTTCTGGGCCCATGGTATGATGACATCTTTGAAACAAGTACTTTATTCATGTTTATATTGAAAATAGAATTGGACTTTAACCCCTAATTGAAAAAAGTTCCGTGGTGGGCTTTTGCAAATCTTGGGCACGTTTTCATGGTTGCAATTTATATTTGCAAATCTTGAAATTTTTGTACAAATTCAAGAAGACAAGAGGTACATGGGATTATGATTTTTTTATTCTCATTGGACTTAAAGACAAAAAATTTGCCATCTTAAAGAAAAAATTGTCGAGTGTAGGCACGTCGGGCAACTCCAATAACTATTGTTAGGACACTCTAGTAGATTTGAGATTTTCAATACTTACAATTCATATCATTTCCTTTCATATTGTCAAAAAATATTTCTTGTCTTTAGTGGAAAAATGCATTTAATCCCAAGTCAAGGATTTTCACACATTGCCACACATTGTCAGGCGAGGAATCAAAAGAACTTCTTTTATTCCACATAAAACTTTGAAGTCTTTATATTTTTCACCTTTTATTCTTTAAATTTAAGACGTGGTGTAAACCTTCTTATTGATTGTTTGAATTATCATATTAAAGCATGTTTTGTTCCAAATAAATTAGAACATGAATTGCCACTTTTTGAACCTCCACTCCTAGCACCAATTCCTAGAGGTAGAAAAGGGGTGTAGCATATTCAAAACACAAATTTTCTACTTCAAACACTATTACAATCTTTCAATGTGTGCGGTTATAGTTGATGAAATTTGTTGAATATGTTATTTGTAAAGGGTTAAATGAAATCCTATGGTTGAAACTAGAAATCCAATTGTTTGTATCCTTCCTAACTCATTGCACTAGAATTAACAATTTTAAAGTGTTTTTGGTGTGAAATTGTGAAGTAAAATTAAGGAATACTGCTTGTTGAGTTCACAAAATTATAGCAAAGTAGATACAACAGATGAAACATTTATCAATTTATTATCAACAATGTGAGCTATAAAAATGATTTTCATCGGTCACTCCCTGCCAAATTAATTATTTTATAATTCACATTTGTCTGGACACAACAAGTATCACCTAGTTATTAGATGATTATCACATATATATTGCATGGGTATGACCTCAATATTACATGGATATCACCTTTGACAAATCCCTTGAATTTCCCAATTTTTTTGGACACTCTCCATCTAGAATTAATTATGTACGAAACGGACCAAGACCAACGTGTAGGGTATTGTCAAGGGAGACCCAAGGGCAAGCCTAAACCAGGTCAAGTCAAGATGCGTGGGCCGCAATCTACGACCGTCCTAGATGCCAGGTGCATTGGAAATGGAGTCCAAAAAGCCACCCAAATGTTGCTCTTAATGTCCAACCTCCTCCAATAATCTTCCCTGGAACTTGCCCCTCACACAACAATGCACTAAATAATAATCCCAACTATGAGAATGGTCTCCCCCACACCCACACCTCATTGCACCACCTAGAGAATTGTGCCACTTTTAGTAGTGGGATTTCATTTGACTTGCACATAATTGTCGCGGATCTCCTCATTACACATAGCACCAAAAATAAGTAAAATATTGGGTTTTCTAGATTTGTCTTAGATGGTTAGACAATGCTTTTTCATTCCTACTATCAATGAGAACATATCAACTTAGAGATGGGCGTTATTGTGAAGGTGGGTGGTAATGTGCCGACATACCTTATATCAAAAATATTTTTATTTCTCCAACCCTTAATAAGTCTTAATTGAGATCCTACAACTAATTGTAGAAATTTAAGTTTTTGTTTCCTTCCTTACTCATTGCACTAGATTGAGCACTTTTGAAGTGTTACTAGTGTGAAAATGCTTGGGAACTTTGGGATTCAACGCCAATTGGAAATCGTATATTTTAGTCTCTAGAGTACAAAAAAATGTCTTAAAGTTTAGCAAGCACCTTACACCTTTGGATTGAATATTGTTCAACCAAAATCTCTCATTTGGAGGTCCTTTTAACATGTGAACCTAAATACGACACCATATATGTTGAATACTGTGGCCACCAGTGACACCCTTTGATGTTTGAGGGTTTGATACAATCATGGAAACAACATATCCACTCTCCATATCCAAGTCCCCTAATCAAATTTGCTCAACAAGTAGATCCCCGTTGTTTCTAGTGGGGCAAGGGCAATCCTCAATTAAGTGTACATGTGTAAATGCAAAAACAAATGTCTTTATTATATACATGTTTAATACCTATTATAAAGTAAACATGTTATATACTTTATATCCCCGTTATATACCCACAAGTACCCTAGGTTCTGGCTTTATATGCTATCGCGTGTTTTCATTTCATACACAATCCAAGCTCTTTACATGTTACCTCTTTAAGTGTTAGAATCTCACAGATTATATGGAAATTAGACTCCCAAAAAATTTACACTATTAAGTGTTATATGTTAAGTGTTATAAGATGTCTCGCTCCCTACTTCATCAAATTTACTTCTATAAGTGTTAAAGTTGGACAAATTGAAGAAATTACAGGGCAAAATATAGGAGTAGGGGAAGTAAAACTAGCTAGGTAAAATGCAATTTAGGGTTTAGGGTTACTAGTTTGGATGGAAACTAGCATACCAGATGAATAAATTGGATGAAAATTGGCTTAATAGATGAAAACATAAATGTGACCAATAATTGAGATAAAGTTCTACAAGTGCTATATGTTGTAATACTATGTGTTATGATTTTTCTACTCCTGACTGGTAACATATAAGGTAAGCCCTCCTATAACCAACAAAATCCCATAGCCAACGCCTATAAAATTGGGGAATATCCAACCCTCTTCCATCCCATTACCACCAACTCAGCTCCAAATGGAGGTTTGCTATTAGTCAAGACCCTTACTTTTGGTCGTTGGTTATGGGGGGTACCTACTGCTGGCCACCCACTAAACATGGCTGCATAGTTTGAAAATTCATAACTAATTCAGTTTTCATTGGAAAAATATGAAATCACTTGGGTTGAATTTGTAATTCTATTGGCTATCACTGAAAAATAATAGTATAATTATCTCCTCTCTCCATATATGCACACTCCTTAACTTGTCGGTTTTAGGGAGGCTTACGTTAAAGAGTTTGGACTGTACAGAGGAATAGACAACAAGCGCTACCCTCAACAACCTCTCAGTGAGAAAGATCTTCTTCACTTGTTTGAGAAGGAAATTAAAGGTCTTCCACTGGTCTGAAGTGGGCCCAAGGTGACATGACAGAATAAGGGTCTCCTTCTTCTCCTCCTAAATACTGTACCGGAATAAGTCACCATGGCAGAGTAAGGTGCTCCCGCAATGCTCGCAGAATAAGCTCGTCGAAGTAGACGCACATGTGCGCGAATGAGCCTCCGTTGGGGCCCCAACGATTGGTGGTGAGCCCCACTAAACAAAAGGTAAATTTGGATAAAATTTTAAATATGTAAGTTGGTTCCCAGGTGTAAATGCATTGGGAACTCTTTGGGAACATGGGGAACACAACATGAACGCTAGGAACGCGTTGGAAACATGGTGGGAACCTCTGGGGAACAACCTCGGAACACATTGGGAACATGGTGGGAACTCTGAGAAGAACCTAGGAACGCGTTGGGAACATGGTGGGAACTTTGGGGAACAACCTGGGAACTCATAGGGAAGGCAATGGGAATGTTGTGGTATTAATATGGTTAAAAAGGTAAATCAGAATAGGGTAACCAAATGGTTTGGTTAGGAACCACATCGGATTTTACCGTGAATCTCGTGTGGGCATGAGGAGCCCAACCCAAACTTTTAGGGACCATATTTGGGAGATGAAGCCCCATACAGTCGTCATGTGCGTCTGCTTACGAGGTTCAGCTATGGCGGATGATCTCTAACTTAACCCACTTCCACTCTTCCCTCTCCCACCCTTCTCCGTAAGCCATTCTCTCCATCTCTCAACCAATTTTCTCTTAACTCTACGTCTTTCACAAGTGATTCTTTCTTCGTCTTGGGCTTGTTTCTGGGATGATTTTTGAATTTGGGGTGTTGCTTGAGTTCGATTGCATGCAGTGATCAAGTTCAGAATCCTCTTGTCGCCGAGCTTGTTATGTTGGTATTTTTGCCTTGGTTATGTCGCGGAACTAGGCAACATTAGTGAAAGTAAAGCATAGTTTAGGGTTAAGGGTGAATGTTTTGGATGAAAATTGTCTTGATGTATGAAAACAATGGATGGAAACTAACTAGAAATTTTAGTTGAAAACTTGGCATGAGTTCTTTTGGATATGTGTTATTGTTTTTTCCGCTTCGTACGCATCAGTCACTCCCTGCCAAAATAATTTTTTTCCAATTCACATTCGTTCGGACACAACGAGTATCACCCATGTATGAAATGATTATCACAAACATATTACATGGATACGACCTCGGTATTACATGGATATCACCTTAGACAAACCCCTTGAATTTTCCCAATTTTTTTTGGACACTCTCCATTTTGAATTAATTATGTACAAAAAACCGACCAACGCGTAGGGAACTATAAAGGGAGCCCCTAGACCAGGTCAAGATGCGTGGGCCGCAATCTACGACCGTCCTAGATGCCAGGCGCATCGGAAATGGAGTCCAAAAAGTCACCCAAATGTCTGCTCGCAATGTCCAATAATCTTCCCTCGAACTTGCCCCTCGCACAACAACAATGCACTAAATAACGATCCTAACCTTGAGTGAATGGTCTCCCCCACACCCACACTTTATTCTAGAGAAGAGCAGATGTTTGTTGCGCTCTTTGGTGTGCGACGGTGTTGTTGGTCGCCTTGGACGTCGTTGTTCCGGTGAAGCACAAGGACGGCGAGGAGTAGTCGAAGAAGATTTCGACGTGACGGCGGTGTAGGACGGTGAAGGTGATGGCCGTGAGCCTCCTCCGGGATCTTGGCTGGATGACGTGACTCGTTTTTTTCTGCTGCTTTGGGTTCGCAACTTTTTCTGCAGCGGCAGTTGCGTTGTGTGTATGAATTTACGATCAGCGCGTTATGCTTTGAACATGATCATGCGTTTTTGATACCGTTTGCATGTGAGTGGATGTTTCTGGGATGGTGGTGGTTGTGTTTTCTGTTTTCACGAACACTAGGTTTTGCGGCATTTCGCAAGCATTTGTGTACACTAATGTGTGAAGGTGCGGGAGGATTTGTTGGCATCTGTGTAGTATTGATGTACTGTCTCTGTGCTGAATAGATATTTGGTGATTTTTGCGGAAGTGGAGCTATGGAGGATCCAACTCCAGACCCTGCTGTTTTTTACCCTCAAGGCAAATTTTTGCACGGAGGATCTGCCTCTGTGAGTAGTACTTTCTGCGATTTTTGTTTTGCTATTAATCAAGGTCACTCAAAGTTTTACTAAGATACCCCTCCTTTTGTATAATACTACGCTTCCCTCACTCTTACAATCAGTTAGATCAATGAATTTGATGGTGTCTCACTTGAAATCCTGGAAGAGCTTAGTGGTCTTAAAATCTAGTTTTAGTTGCCTTTGAGAACAAAAGAAGGAGAGGTCATGCTGTACCATGAAGCTTAGCTGCTGATTATAGGAATTTTGAGCTGATTTTATTAATTAAGAATGGGAAAAACCCATGCTTCACTTTACGAACAAGTTCATTTTGTATATGAAAATAGAAGATGCATAGATCTTATGGGAAACACACTATTTAATTATGTGGAACATTGACCAGTTTGATGGAGCAGGAGAAAGTAAAAGTGAAAGCGGTGGTTCCCAACGTGAGGTGTTAGCACGAGGTGGCACCTCAGGAAAGTTTCTCAAGGTAAATCCTGACTTTTTTTCAAAACTTTTATGATTGATATCTTCACGTGGTCTGAATTTTTTAAATTTTAAAATTTATTATTTTAATGGATTCAATTAATGGCATTGTATGCAGGAAGGTGATGCTGAGCACAATGCACCAGATACAATCACTCCCCCGAGTGTGGTACAAACTTAGCCTTTTACTCCTGTAGAACATCATAATATTCTACCTAAAGTTGTAACATTTAAGAATATTTCTATTATTTGAAAAAACTTGGCTCCTTGGTTGAGTTACAAGCTCACAGCCATCCTCATTTAAGAAGAAGTTGTTTGATCATGTGTGCAGGAGCCTGTTGAGGCTCGCATTGAGGAGGTTGTTCCAGTGCAAGAGATTTTAGGTCAGTAAATTTGTAATGTATTCATGTAGTAAAATTTGTTGCTAAGTCACCGAATAGGAGGTCAAGCTTTTATTTGTTTGTTGTCAATCAAAAGCATTTTAATATACGTAACTTTTCAAAATGACTATCGTATTGAATTCAGCAAAAACAGAGTATGCCTAAAATTCTCGGAAATAGTATGAAAAATGTAGAGAAACCTTTGCTTTTGTAGTGTACTGAACTCTCTCTTTCAACGTCACATGTCTTTGAGTTGAAGTCTGAAAAATAAGATTCTTCTTGTTGAATGGTGAACCTTGTTTATTCGAGGCAAGTGAGTGTCGGTATTTGGATGCCAGATCATGAGCATGGTTGTTTAAGAAACTAACAGTATGACGTGGCAATGACAGAGGATGATCTAATTCAAAGGGGCAGAGAAATATTCTTCCAGGTATTCAGATTCTTCACTTGTTATAAGCATGGTAAAAGGGTTTGTTTGTGAAGCAAAGGACTGAAGTAACGGTTGGCTGTGATGCAGGCTTTCAACTGGGAGTCATGTAAGCAGCGGTGGTGGAATCTGCTTGCAAGTAGAGTGGACGAGTTGGCAACCTGGGGGTTCACCTCTTTATGGCTACCACCTGCCTGGGACTCTCTTGCCTCTCAAGGTCAGATCACCTAAACATATCCTGAGTTCTGACCACGTTTCTTGTTATAAATAACTGAAATTAACCGAAGTGAACAAACAGTAATATTATATAGAGAAAGGATATCTCACTCAAACTTTGGGTAGCTTTACAAATACATCAATCATACAAAAGAAAGAAGAGGCTAACCCATGTACTTTTCTCTGTATTTCTACTATCATTAACATCAGCAATCATCATCATCAATCATCATTAGCATCATCTGTTTTTCTTTTACAAATACATCAATCATAAAAAGAAAGAGAAGCTAAGCCATGTACTTGTCTTTGTATTTTTCTACTATTATTAACATCAGCAATCATCATCAGCATCATCTTTTTTCAAATTTGGAGCATGGTTGGCTTGTCAGGCTACTTGCCCCGGGACTTGTATTCGTTGAACACACAGTACGGCAGCGATGGCGAGCTGCGGGGGCTGCTGCGCAAGATGAAGGAGAGGGGCGTGCGAGCGATGGCGGACATCGTGATCAACCACCGGATCGGCAGCTGCCAGGGCTATGGAGGGCGCTACAACCGCTACGATGGCATGCCCATGCCGTGGGACGAACATGCTGTCACTTGCGACACCGGTGGCCTGGTATGGACAACACACATGCAGCTTCTCTTCTTGCAATTTCACATCTGTTGCATGTTGCTTTTGTATATCTTTCAGACCTCCACTATGAGTAAACTAGAGAGGTCATTAATAGATAAATAATTCATTAATGACCTCTCAATATTTCATTAATTATCTCAAGTTTCAATAAGGCACCCCTCTCTCGACTGCTTTTTCCTCACTCTAAATAGTCATCAGATCAATAGAAGAGAGAGTTTGGTGGTCCCATCCTTCAAGTCTGTCAATGGAAGAGCTTGGTGGTCTCTAATCTCATCTCAGCATAGTTGAGTTTGCATGAGTTTTAATCTCATGCTTAATGATTATAATTAGGACTGATTATACTGATTAATTAGAGCTATTTAGGACTGGTCATGATCATTAGAAGAATGAATATTAATCTCATGTTTGTAGCCATCTTTGAGAGGGCATCTTATCAGATCTGAACTAGAATTTATACACATGATTAGGAGGCCTGAGTATGCTTCTTGTTGTGTGTCGTGTGAGCAGGGAAATCCGAAAACAGGAGTGATATTTGAGGGAGTGCCCAACCTGGACCACACGCAGGAATTTGTGCGCTCCGACCTCAAGAACTGGATGCGCTGGGTGCGCAACGACCTCGGCTTCACCGACTTCCGCTTCGACTTCTCCAAAGGGTGTGTATGAATTATGTCCTCCCTCCACCTTTTTCTATTTTTTCTTTCCAATATTTTTCATTTAATTAATAAATAAATTCTATTTTTGCAGGTATGCATCTCGGTTTGTGAGAGAGTTCATTGACGCGGCCCAGCCCTTCATCTCGGTGGGCGAGTACTGGGATTCATGCAGATATGCGGGACCTGACTACGCTCTGGATTACAACCAAGGTGAAGCTCTGTCATTTCTGAAACTTGCCAGGCAAAGGAGATCACTTTTCACATTTTTAATGACTATAATCAGTTCTAAATAGCTATTAGGGCTGATTATAGATACAACATGACCTCTTTTTTCTTGATTCTTGAAGGCAAAGTGTACTATTTTAAACTTGAGTTTACAGGCACTTAATTGGGAGACAACCAAGTTCTTCCATTGATCTATTAGCTATGACTTTTGAGAAAAGAGGAGTATTATGACAGAAACTGATATTTTGGGCGACTTTACAAATAACTTCATTCCTGTTTCAACAATGAAAAGAAAATTTGGTTTGTGTCCAAGGAAAAATAAAACTGTCAAGGTGATTAGACGTATTGACATACTTTGTACTGATTACTGTAGACTAAAAACACAACCTGTGTGTAATTTATGCATATAGATGCACATCGGCAGCGGACGGTGAACTGGATTGATGGCAATCAAGGTGCAGCGTGTGCATTCGACTTCACCACAAAGGCCATTCTTCAGGTAACAAGTCTTGACGTCTTGAAAATGCTTTACAATTGTCGGAATTGCGTACACAACTTCTACTTCATCTTGTAACTCAACTCCATTGTAAGGGTTAACCCTTAAACGTCAGAAGGTCACAGTATTCTACATGTATGGTGTCGTATTTGAACGTGATAAGGTTCACATATTGAAATGACCTCCAAATGAAAGATGAATCTTCAATCCAAAGGTGTAGGGTGCTTGCTAAACTTCAATACGTTTTTTATATTCTACAGAGTAATATATGTGCCCATATACACGTTCAACCCTTAAACGTCAAAAGGTGCCACTAGTGGCCACTACACTAAAATTTATGTTTAGTGTAGTATACACTAAATGTGAACCCATACACCAATTGCAAATGAGGCATTTAGTGTAGTGACATAACCGTACACTAAATGCCAACTACTACACTATTTGTCAATTTTGGTAAAAATAATAAAATTATTTCTTTCACTTGTGCACATTTAGTGTATCAATAGTAGAAGTGAAGAAAAAGGTCTGAGGGCTGTCATAGTATCTCATCAGCAACTTTCAAATCGCCATAACTCACTCAGTTTTTATCCTAATTGGGCATATGAGGTGTTTTTTTGGCATCCAATTCTGACAAAATTTGAATTACTTATGGCCATTTGAAAGTTGCAAATGAGAAGAAGCATGGGCCGTAATGATTGGGGTTTTATTGGGATTTGAGCGAGGGTTACATTAATGACATTGGCAGCTGACACCAATTGTCAACTTCTTTACAAATAGTGTACTAGGGTAAGTACACTATTTGTACCACTACACTAAACATAAATTTTAGTGTAGTGGCCACAGTATTTTACATGTACGGTGTCGTATTTGAACATGATAAGGTTCACATATGAAATGACGTCCAAATGAAAGATGGTAGTTGAAGAATCTTCTATCCAAAGGTGTAAGGTGCTTTCTAAACTTCAATACATGTTTGGTATTCTACAAAGTAATATACGTGCCTGTATATATGGTTCCCGACTGACGTTTCAGGGTTAGGCTAGAGTTTTTCCTACAACTTAGTAGGTTTGTTGACACCTCTTGTTATTGTTTAACAGGAGGCAGTGTGGAAGAAGCAGTGGTGGCGGCTCCGAGATGGGCAAGGGCGGCCCCCGGGTGTGCTTGGCATGTGGTCCTCCCGTGCTGTTACCTTCGTTGACAACCATGACACTGGCTCCTCCCAGGTATATAATAAAATTCATAAAGATTCACAGATTGTAAATACTAACTGTAAATGTCATGAATTTCTTGAATGGTGTAACAAGAGATTATTTACAGGAAATCAGTATCAGTGGTGTCACTGAATGTCACATAACACTGAATATCAGTTTTAGTGTTGTTACTGTTTCTTCTTGTTTACACCTGAAGCCATTTTCTTGGATTGTAAAATACTTTTGTTTGGATTATCTCATGGCAAGGAGGAAGTTAGATGTTATCGTGAAGTCACCCAAAGTTTCCTTTCGTAATACTACTCTTTCCTCTATTTTAATAGTTATTAGATCAGTGGAAGAGCTTGGTGGTCTTGATACTCAAATTAGAAGTAGTTCTAGCTTAGAAAGAGAGGTCATGAATCTTAGCCGCCATTTCCTTCTTTAAAATGATTATGAAAGTTTAGAGCGGATTTTAGTTAATTAAAACTCACGGTATCTTTGGCTCACTTTACAAACAACAACAACGCTACTGCTGATGACTTGTTGGGTACACTCGCAGAGATTTTGGCCATTTCCAGATAACCATGTTGTACAGGTACTTCAAATACTCCCTTAACCTCAGAACATGCCTTTGTGGCATGATCTTTTTATGTTCTATTTCGAACAAACCAATTGATCTCTAATGATTCAATATCAAAAGTCAAAAGAGAAGTTAGAGTTTTATTCTAATGAACAATCGAGTGAAGCTCCTGTTTGTAAAATAATATAGGGCTCCGCTTATACTGTTCCTAGACGTTTGTGGATTAAGTTAACCCCTATAGGACCAAGTGTCCGTTGGCGGGTACAATTTTTTTCACTTTGATTGCAATTACCTTTCAACCGTATGGTCAAAATTCACAATTTTTTTATCACATCATCTAATATAAGTTTAGAAGAAGATCCTACGGTTACATCTCAAAAGGTTTGTCTTAGCGGTTTTTTATCAGTAGAGATTCCTCTACAATGCCTTGGTCCTTTTGGGGTTAATGGTTTGTCATCTTTCGATTTTGTGCCTCTCTTTCTGGATTCTTGTTTGTTAATCTGATATATGTCTATATTTTCCAGGGCTATGCGTACATCCTGACACACCCAGGCCAACCTTGTGTGTTTTGGGACCACATCTATGACTGGGGAGATTTTCTCCGGGGCGAGATTCTCCGCATGGTACAACTCCATCCTTGTTAGCTCCTTCTTTAAAAACAAAAATTAAAAAAAGTTAATTGTTTCCTAAGAAATAAACCTTAACCCTTAAAGGTTTGAGAAGCCACCAATTAGGGTTGCAACATGATGTTTTCTGTGTATATGACATACACGGTGTAAGAATAGATGTATACAATAGTTACATAAGTTTGTATTTGTGTTAAGTCCGATCCAATAGCCAACGAATGACATTTCAGATTTGGATCATTATCCTCCTACTACATGTTTGAGAAGTTAGTCATGTGTCTTACATGTACGGTGTCGAATTAAGGTTCAGATATTGAAAGATGTCAGTTGAGGAATCTTCAATCCAAAGGTGTATTGGTCATGGTGAATTTTAATACATTTTCTGTATAAATGTCTTGATAAGAGTTTGTTGTGGCTTGTGGATGGTTCTAGGTTGGAATTCGGAAACGGAATGATCTTCACAGTCGTTCCACAGTTGAGATTCTGGAAGCAAATGATAGGGTTTATGCGGCAACGATCGACCAAAAGGTTTGCATGAAACTTGGGGATGGAGATTGGAGTCCAAACTGGGGAGAGTGGGAGCTTGCCATATCCGGCCAGTCATATGCTATTTGGCAAAAGCCACAACGTCTCCTGCCAGCTTAACCCTTTAACGCCGGAAGGAGCGTCTACAACATTGCCCTTGAAATATCTATCTCACAACAAACTCTTCTTCTTCTTTACTCTTTTTCTTCTACCTTTTCTGTACATTCCCTTCTGATTTGAGGAGTTGATGTGAGTTCAACATTTAGTGACTGGAAAACAGCTAATTGAGCCAACTTGCTCAGGTGTAAATAAGGCCATATATCCCTCCCATTTCTAAGTGCTTGTGTGGGAACATTGTCAGAGATTTTGATGAACGTGGAAAGAAAATCTGTTATTTGTAAATGTGATATTCATCATTTTGGTGGCAAACAGTGTTGATACCATTGTATGAAATTTTAAGTGTGTAGTGGATGATAATGAAGCTTCAAAGATCAATGCGACTGAATTTTCCAAGGGATGATTGTCGTTAGGAATATTTTTAGTATTATTAGTATTATTAATCTTATTAATATTATTATAATTCTTAATGTTATGATTATAATTATAATTATTTGTTTTCCCACCCTCTTCATCTTCAGAAGTCCAAAAACCATTAGCATGTAACCTTCTAAGCATTTTTTACTAACCACCATCTGAAGTAAAGCCCCGTATTTGACAAGTTAAGCAATGTGCGTATATGGAGAGTTAAAATAATAATGAACTTATTTTTCAGTAAATGCCAAAATGGAATCACAATAACAATTCAAGTTATTTCATGTTATTCCGACAAAAATCAAATTAGTTATGAATTTTCAAAGTGTGCTACCATGTTTAGTCAGTGGCCGCCAATAGGTACCCCCAAAAGCTCCGACTTAATGTAAGGGGTCTTGACTAATAGCAAACCCCCATTTGGACTTAAATGGGTGGTAATGGAATGGAAGTGGATTTTGGTTAGAGTGAAAAGAAGTCCAAAGTTTGAGTGAGTTCTGGTCACTCTTGCAATTATTTAACAGCCCAAGGGCCAAGACCATTCATGCATTCCCATTTTATTTTTTTCAACCTTCCAAGTTTTCAAATACTTGAAGTGCACTTCAACGTTTTCCAATTATTTCCTCAATGGGTTTCAATTTTAAAAACACTTGAGAAGCACTCACACATTTTTTTTCTTTTACAATCTTGAAATGTTTGAAATGATTGAAGACCAATTCATCCATTTTGCGTTTTTTTTTAATGGCAGTGTGCTGTCATTTACATTTTTCATCAAATTTTTATATCAATCCAACAAGTCTAAATCGCACCCATTTTTTTTATTCACTCTTTTAGTTTTTCTAAATCCAAAGACTACTTTCACCTTTCCCATCTTTTTTAATTGCTCTTGCAATTTTTAGAACAACCTTACACTAGTTTGCCTATTCCCAATTTTTGTTAATCACTCTTATGAATTTGAAACACCCCAAGACCACTCACACTATCTCCAATTTTTTTCCACTTTCGCATTTTTTTAACAACCACTCAAACATTTGCCATTGAAAAAATGAATTTAAAGAATGAATACTAGAACTTCTATAATAACAAGGCTCATGTTGTGTGAACTAATTTAAATTAATGAGCAAATAATCCCATATTTAATCAACTTCAACATATTTATGTATACAAAATATATATAACAAGTGCATTCAAGTTGAACCATTAACATATTTTTGGTTTCATGTGTACCCATAAGTCCATTATATAATTTATTCCATGTAAGCAAAGCCAATGTTTCCACACAAACAAGTTTTGCCTATCTATGTAGGGGAGTTGCCCATTTTCTCAGTTTTTTGCTTTTGGGAGCGGTCTACAGTCATCTTGCAGTGAAAATGAACGCAATGGTTGACGTTGCACTCAAACCTGACCACGGTTTTTTTGATGTCCTCCCCAACGTATATGTCCGCATTGACATCCACCCATTTCGCCTGTCACAGGAGCACCTTTGATGCAACGTCAAACTAAATTTGAGGTTTTGCGGCCACTGTCCAACAAACCCTTGACGTCTCAAAAAATTAGGCACGTTGCAACCTTGATGACTCCAAAAATGCAGTTTTCTTATAGTGATCTTTCTCAAATTTTAGAAACTTAAAAATCCCTACGATAGATGCAAAGATTTCCTTTCCTTTTCCAAAAAGGAAGAAAACCTAAAACATTCAGGCTAAAACTCTAATTTCTATTGAATTTAGAGTTAATTGAAGTTTTGTTGTACTATTATCATGTCACTGAAAACTATTGAATTATATCATATGTTACTAAAAATTGTTTGTAATTCTTCAAACCAAAAGTCGGATTTCTACAAAGATTTTGTCAGTGAAAAGCTAGTAAAAAGTTGCTAATACAATTAAAAAATCTCCAAAATTTATGCCAAAATTAGAGATTGTAGATCTCTATCCAAACTCAAATTATCCCCGGAGAAGACAACTGTCCATTATGACTCTAACCCTTTAACGTTGGGGCCTTTTCAGCTTGTTTGGAACAACCAAGTAGTCCTCCGACATAAATTCATTGCCTAGGCGGTCAATTCTCAATCGCACCGTTTGGTTTAGACCTGGGTGGGATGGTAACATGCACCGGAAACTTCAACAAAATTGGTCGAAAGATCACAGAGATCGAGCTATCAATACGCGATAGGTGCGCTATGTTTGCTAGGCGACATATTTTATTTTCTCTTTTCTATATTTGTTCATCAATGTAGGGCGCATGGCATTTCTTTTTCCATGCACCTCCTACGCAAATGTCTTGACGTCTCGAGGAATCTTTGTCCATCTAGAGCGTAACAGGTAGCAACATGGGCATGTCTCTTTCTATGTTGCAGTAATCTTTTCCAAAATATGTGAGATTCCTTCACGTATAAACTGCTCGCAAATTTTGAAATTGGCTTTTTGATTGACGATTAATCCTTAAAGGTTTGAGAAGCCACATTTGGGTTGCAAAATGATGTTTTCTCTGTATTTGACATACAAGGTGTAAAAACTGATGTATACAACAATTATAGAAGTTTGTATTTGTGTTGAGCCTGCTCCAATGACACATGAAAATTTAATAAAAAATCATTTTTGCACCTACTACATGCTTGAGAAGTTGCAAAATGGTTATGTATTCTACATGTATGGTGTCGTATTTGAGCATGATAACGTTCAGATATTGAAATGACCTCCAAATGAAGAATGTTAGTTGAAGAATTTTCAATCAAAAGGTTTATGAACGTGCACTGAGGAGAGAACTCTATCTTGCTAAATGATGCGTTCTCTGAATGCTAAATGAACATGTTTTGTATGTTAAGATTAAACTACGTGACCATTAAGGAGTAAACCGTAAATGGCTACTCTGCTACGCTTATTTCCTACTCAACTTAGTATTATGATGATACTATACAGGAAATAACAGCTCCAAGGAATGTCCAGTTCTTGCTTCTGAAATTTTACAAAACCGTGAAACAGAATGCCAAAAATCATCAACACTCCCTCTTCTCTGATCCGCAATAGCACACTCTGTAGAATTGAAAGTGATGAACTTACAGTTGAGAACAGTGGAGAACACCTGCTCATCGTCATGAGAAGGTGGCATGGCGAATGCGATCTTGCAAAATGCATACACATCCAAGAAAGACATTAGCCAAAAGAGAAGGTGATCGTGCACTGAAGAGAGGACTCTATTCTCTAAAGAATAGTAAATGATGCGTAATCAGATTCTCATTCAATCAGTGTCGCAAGCACAAAAAATTCGCAACATTCTCTGCAACATCATCCCCACACACCTCATGACCAGCCTCATCCAGCGACAACGAGGCCGCCATGTGTATGCAACATGCATACTCATCCAAGAAACACACTAGCCAAAGAGAAGATCGTGCACTGAAGATCGGACTCCATTCTCGACTAAAGTGTAGTAAATGATGCGAAATCAGATTCTCATTCAATCAGTGACACAAACACAAAAAATAAGCACTCTGCAACATCATCCCCGCACACACCTCATCACCGGCCTCATTCAGCAACGAGGCCGCCATGGCGGTGCACACCGCGAACATGTGTGCATTCAGAGGCCTCCTCCAGAGGCCCGAACTAGAACTCTCCATCATCGGATATATCATCGCTACTGTCCTAACTCTACTCTCCACCATGGTAACGTCCAATTCAACAAGAAGTCGCTTGCCTCCGTTCTAATCGCGCCTCATCCGCTCTCGCAAGAATCGTGGTCGTGCAGCTCTGCTCCGCAATGTCAAGCAGGCCGGAAATAATGTGAAAAATTGAACGAACATCAGCCATGTCCGCGAAACTCATCTTCCTCCTCAGTTCCTGCTGCTCCACGAGAACGAGCGCTGCGATAGCGAGGAGCGTGCGCCGTGCACCATCGACGTGAGCGAGCTCAACACGGACCGCGCTATGGCGGCCTTCACCTGCCCGCGCCGGGGCCTCCTGTGAGCAGCCGCGGCCATGGCCTGGGACACCAACGCTCCACGGTTGACTGCCATCGCAACTGATGCGCAACCGAAACTGAAACACGCAACTGGAAACAACACAAGTGCAGAACAAATTCGCAATTGAAGAGCGCAGATCACAATTGAGCAAGACGAGATTGCAGCTGGAATTCTGTGAAGAATACCGCCACCACTGCCTTTATAGTTCAAGCTCCCCTTGACGAGCATGGATGAATGAAGCACGTGGGCTTTTAGATGGATGGATGAGCGTGGATGAGGAGCTGGGATTCTAGAAGGGCCTTGTTGAGTTTGGGCTTGGGCAGCAAGCCTGAGTCATGATTGTGACGTGGTTTGACTTGGACCTACCTACGAACGGAGAAGGTGGGGGCGAAGGGGCGGGGGCGGGGGTGGCGGTATTTCTGACTTGGATACTTGGGACCATGATGTCATGGATCATTCCCTCTCTGATATTTGGTTCTCCAATTCTGTCTGTGGCCCAGTTTTAAATTCGGTTTTGGGGAAGGGAGGGTAAAATAGTGTAGAATTGTTACCTTCGGATTTTTACAAGAAAGGTTGTAATGTAACCCCTTAACCCCTAAAAGTTCACAACATTTGAGCACTCAAACTCGCCGAAAACTGCCAGTTTCAATGCATTCAACACAAAATGCAAATAAACACAACTTTTACACATCTAACCGTAGGATCTTGTACTAAGATTGTACAAGTCTGTGTGGTGTAAAAAAAATTAGTTTGACCTCACAAATTGGAAAATATTAGCCTTTGAAGTGAGACATTTACTCTTCTTGAGGGCATACTAGTCACCTTCAACAAACTTTGACCACCTTCTATGGCATATTTTTGCACTACGGTCTGTGGTTTTCTAATTTCAACTTTAAAAGGATCATGTTAGGCACATGTGCACCAAATTTTTGAAGTAGAAGAGGGGTGTAAGATGTCCTTAAAAATCGTGCAATGCAACAATGTGTTGAGAATTAACAATACACTTCAAGTTTTGCATAAATCATATCCTTCTCGTATTTTTGAAATTTGAAAATCCTTCAGTAGATGCAAAGATTTCCAATTTTTCTCCAATAGAGATTTTTCTTTTTTAAAAATGGACAAGAACTCAAATTTTTTGTTGAATTTAGAATTTATTGAAGTTTTGCTACACTCTTGTTATATATCACACTAAACCGCTGCACTATTTGTATATGTTACTAAAAAAAGTTTGTAACTTATGAACCGAAAGTCAGATTTCTACAAAAAAATTATGTCTACGGAAAGCTAATAAAAAGTTGCCTACCCAATAAAAAATTCTCAGAAAATCATGCCAAAATTTGAGATTGTGGGACCTTACCCAAACTTAAAATGTCCCCCGAGGGGACATTGGGCCTTTAGGGGTTAACGACCATAGGTGGTCCATAGGTGGTCACTTTTGGAATAAATTGCAAATTTGGTGGACCGATGCTTCATCTCTGTTTGATCCACGGCCTAGGTTAAGTTTCAAGAATTCATGCGCTTTCAACAAATGTAGTGAGATGGTGCGCCAAAGTCTATTGGGCGAGCTAATAATAGTGATTTCCGCGACGATTAGTCGCAATGAAATGTACCTAGTGTGTAGATGATGTTCAACATGATCTATTACACTTGTAAGCGTGGTCATCCTATTAGGCCTTATATAGTTATTGAAGTTGGCGATCCATTGCAAATTGTAATTGTTTAGTATACATGTTGGTTGTCTCATACCAATGGCTCAATACTTTGCTAGTTTATCAAAATTCAATTTAATCTTGAAACGTCAGAAGGTGTCGTTGGTGGCTACAATATTCTACATGTATATTGTCGCATTTGAACATGATGAGGTTCACATATGGAAGTGACCTCCAATTGAAAGATGTCATTTAAAGAGGCTTCGATCCAAAGCTATAAGTGTTGCTAAATTTTCTTCCATTTTTTGTATTCTACATAGTAAAATATGTGCCTGTGTATACAGTTCCCAAGTAACATTTAAGGGTGAACACACTTCCGTCACTGACCACCAAAAGCTGAATAATGCACTTCGATTGAATCCTCCATATGCAATCTCATTTTTCTCATTTTTTGGCAACACTTTCAACAGACCAATTCTCCAACAAAATCTCCACAATACCAATGCAACCTACTATGGTTGAACCAACCAAACCACCAACTTCTATAGTCAGCTCCCTTTCATCTCTTACAACAACCATTTCAAAAAACACAGCCAGCTTGGATCTATAACAAATATTTGCTCTCGACAACAGTAATTTGCTTATAATAGCTACATCCATCAAGCCAAAACTCACCCTTCATGATGTTCATTGCATGTTATAGAAAGCAAATTTTGTTAAAACAAACATTGTTGTTGTAAGGGGAGCTGACTATATACCCAAGTTTTTGTATTTTACAAAGAAGATATGCTATAATAACTGATGCATGATTCTACTTTAACGCCTAAAATCCTTGACAATTTCACACCAAAAGCACTTCAAAACTGTTGATTCTAGTGCAATAATTAAGGAATTTAACAAGGAATTTTGTTTCCGGTTTCACTGTAAAATCACAATTAAGACTTATTAAGTGATGTGCTTACAAAGTTTCATAGAGTATTATCGCATTGATTGAAAAATTATAGTGCTTGGAGTTCGAGAGAATCGTTCAAATTCTTCCCTGCATCGAATGGATGAGTAGACTTTGACTTCACTCGGTATCAATTTTTTTGGACTACACAAGCTCTAAATTAATCTCCACCATGTTAACCCATACATGACTAAATGGCTCACTTCTGCCTACAATATTCTACATGTATGGTGTTGTATTTGAACATGATATGGTTCAGATATTGAAATAACCTTCAAATGAAAGATGGTAGTTGAAGAACCTAAAATCCACAGGTGTTAGTCTTGCTAATCTTTGATACATTTCTTCTATTCAATAATGTAAAATACTTCCATATATACTCAATTCCCCATTGATGTTGAAGAATCAAGCATGATATCCGTTCCTGCTACACTAATTTATAGAAGTAGAGAAGCAGTGAAGCATGTTCAAACCATTTTAAATGAAAAATGCTACACCCCACGAGTATGCAAGGAATGGAGGTTAAAAAATTGCTAATTCACCTTTCATATTTTTTTGGTGAACTTGACATGTTGTAAGAAAATAATTCAAATTATCAATAAGAAGGTTTACAACACATATTTTGGAAAAAATTAAAAGTAAAAAAATGTGAAGATCTCTAGAGTTTTCCTGAAAGTGCTTCTCGAAGAGGCAAGCTAGGAGGAATATGGTGCTAGACCGTATGAGATTTGAAAACAGAAAGAAAGAGAGCATGAGGAAATTCGAATCCTTTACTTCAACTCCAATGAAATGCTTTGACAATCAATGCTCTTGGGCCATACTCCATGCAAGCTAAATCTCCCCCATACTGTGGTACCCTAAGTTCTCAAAAAGCTGATCAATAGTTCCACCACACCATTCCCAAGCCAAGTCACCATGTGCATGTGGTCCCAATTTCTAACATAAGACCCTAAGATTGGGGGTGACTATCCAGTGTGTTTTGGTGGCTTTCAGGAAAACTCTGATAACTCCAAAGAATGTCAAATTCTTGCTTCTGAACTTTTACAAAACTGTGCAATAGAATGTCAAAACAAACCTCAACACTCCCTCTTCTCTGCTGCGCCACAGCACACTCCAAAAAATTGAGGGTGATTCACTTCCAGTTGCAAACACGGGAGAACGCCTGCTCATCGTCATGAGAAGGTGGCATGGCGAATGCGATCTTGCAAAATCTGCAAATTGCATATACAAACCGCAAGCAAGCATAAACGAACATTTCTCACACCATCACAAAAAGGAAACATCACATCCAAGAATCACATAAGCCAAAGAGAAGGTCATGCACTCAAGATCGGACTCCATTCTCCAAAGTGTAGTGAATGATGCGTAATCAGATTCTCATTCAATCAGTGTCACAAACACAAAAAATAAGCACTCTGCAACAGCGTCCCCGTATGTGCGCAATCAGAGGCCTCCTCCAGAGGCCCGAACTAGAACTCTCCATCATCGGATATATCATCGCTACTGTCCTAACTCTACTCTCCACCACAGCTCAGCATAGTAAACAACAGGAAATCGCTCAAATCGTGCCTCAGAGAAGGCACAACCGCGCGCAGCTCATCCCATCTTGCAAGAATCATGGCCCTGCAGCTCCGCTCCGCAATGTCAAGCAGGCCGGAAATTATGTGAAAAATTGAACGAACATCAGCCATGTCCGCGAAACGCATCTCCTCCTCAGTTCCTGCTGCTCCACGAGAACGAGCGCTGCGATAGCGAGGAGCGTGCGCCGTGCACCATCGACGTGAGCGAGCTCAGCACGGACCGCGCTATGGCGGCCTTCACCTGCCCGCGCCGGGGCCTCCTGTGAGCAGTCGCGGCCATGGCCCGGGACAACAACGCTCCACGATTGACTGCCATCGCAACTGATGCGCAACCGAAACTCAAACACGCAATTGGAAACAACTCAAAAGTGCAAAACGAATTCGCAATTGAAGAGCGCAGATCACAATTGAGCGACACGAGATTGCAGCTGGAATTCTGCGAAGACTACCGCCACCACTGCCTTTATAGTTCAAGCTCCCCTTGACGAGCATGGATGAACAAAGCACGTGGGCTTTAAGATGGATGGATGAGCGTGGATGAGGAGCTGGGATTGTAGAAGGGCCCTTGTTGAGTTTGGGCATTGTTGATGGATGGATGGATGAGGAGGAGGAGGCGTGATGGGGTTGGGCTTGGGCAGCAAGCTTGGGCCATCATTGTGACATGGATGACGTGGTTTGACTTGGACCTACCTACCAACAGAGAAGGTGGGGGCGAAGGGGCGGGGGGCGGGGGTGGCGGTATTTCGGACTTGGTTACTTGGGACCATGATGTCATGGATCATTCCCTCTCTGATTCTTGGTTCTCCAATTCTGTCTGTGGCCCAGTTTTAAAATCGGTTTTAGGGAAGGGAGGGTAAAATAGTGTAGAATCGGATTTTTACAAGAAAGGTTGAAGTGTTAATCATTTAAGGATAGTAGGTGGTCCATAGGTGGTCATTTTTGGAGTAATTTTCAAATTTGGTAGATCGATACTTCATCTCTCTTTGATTCGCGGCCTAAATTAAATTTTAAGGATTTCTGCACTTCGAACAAATGTGGTGAGCTATAGTGATTTCTGTGAAGACTAGTTGCAAAGAATTGTACCCACTCTGTAACTAATGTTGGACATGATCTATTTCACTCATAGGCCGGGTCACCCTCGTAGGCCTTATAGGGTTAAGAAATTTGGCAACTTATTATAACATATTTGCTATACATGTTGGTCGTCTAATACCAATGGTTGAAATGTCTTTGCTAGTTTGTCAAAATTCAATCCAATACACTTCCATCACTGACTACAAGAAGTAGAATAATGCACTTCCTTTGAATCCATCATGCTCAATATCATTTTTCTTAATTTTTGCAATACTTTCAACATACCAATTCTTCAACAAAAACTCCACAATATCACTGCAACCTACTATTGTTGCACCACCCAAACCACCAACTTCTATAGTCAACTCCGTTTACAAGAGCATCTCTTACAACAACCATTTCATTAAAACAACCAACTTGAGTCCATAAAAATTATGTGCTCTCTACAACGATAATCTAATTATAACAACATCCATCAAGTTGGAAGCCAACCCTCATGACGTCCATTACGTGTTAAAGAAAACAATTCTTAGTAAAACAAAACGGTTGTTGTAGAGGGAGTTGACTATGTACCCAAGTTTTTGTATTTCACAACAAAGATACGCTATAATAATTGATGCATGATTCAACCTTAACCCCTAAAAATCCTTGACAATTTCACACCAAAAACACTTCAAAATTGTTCATTCTAGTTCAATGAGTAAGGTAGGAAACAAGAAATTTGATTTCTACTTTTCAATATAGATTCACAATTAAGTCTTATTAATTAATGTACTCACAAACTTTGAATGCATAGATTGAAAGATTATAGTGTTTGGAGTTAGAAGAAACGGTTCAATTTCTTCCGTGCGTAGATGGATTAGTAGACTTTGACTTCACTTGGTGTCCAATTTTTTGCACCACAGAGTGACTAAATTAACTTCCACAATGTTAACTTTTACACGTCAAAACGGCCCAATGATAGCTATCGTATTCTACATGTATGGTGTCAAATTTAAACATGATAAGGTTCAAATAATGAAATGACCTCCAAAGAAAAGACAATAGTTGAAGAATCTCAAATTCAAAAGTCTAGACTTGTTGATCTTTACTGTAGTTCTTAACTTTATGTTTGTGAATTTCAAAAAAATATGCAGATCTCTCTGTTTGTAGAAATGAAGAAGGCTTGATCACGAAGGAGCAAGATGGAGCCGCGATGAGAGCTCTCGCCGCTGTGGTAGCACAACAGAATCGATTGAGCTTGTGCCAATGCACATCGTTGCCTCAGTTAACAAAATCTGCTCAATCTACTAACGGTTCTGCTCTCCTGAACATCAACTTTGTTAGAAATCAGCCATTGCCCTTTTGAGCTGAATTAGGGTTTGACTCGACATTCGACAAGAAATCCTCGACATGCGACAAGAAATCCTCGACACTCCCTCTTCTCTGCTGCGCAACAGCACACTCCATAAACTTGAGAGTGATTCACTTACACTTGAGGACAGTGAAGAACACCTGCTCATCGTCATGAGAAGGTGGCATCGCGAATGCGATCTTGCAAAATCTGCACATTGCATATTGAAACCACAAGCAAGCATTAACGAACATTTCTCACACCATCAAAAAAAGGAAACATCACATCCAAGAATCACATAAGCCAAAGAGAAGGTCAAGCACTGAAGATCGGACCCCATTCTCCAAAGTCTAGTGAATGATGCGTTATCAGATTCTCATTCAATCAGTGTCACAAATACAAAAAATAAGCACTCTGCAGCATCGTCCATGTATGTGTGCATTCAGAGGCCTCCTCCGGAGGCCCGAACTAGAACTCTCCATCATCGGATATATCATCGCTACTGTCCTAACTCTACTCTCCACCATAGCTCAGCATAGTAAACAACAGGAAATCGCTCCCCTTCGCTCTAATCGTGCCTCAGAGAAGGCACAACTGCGCGCAGCTCATCCGCACCCGCAAGAATCATGGCCCTGCAGCTCTGCTCCGCAATGTCAAGCAGGCCGGAAATTATGTGAAAAATTGAACAAACATCAGCCATGTCCGCGAAACGCATCTCCTCCTCAGTTCCTGCTGCTCCACGAGAACGAGCGCTGCGATAGCGAGGAGCGCGCGCCGTGCACCATCGACGTGATCGAGCTCAGCACGGACCGCGCTATGGCGGCCTTCACCTGCCCGCGCCGGGGCCTCCTGTGAGCAGTCGCGGCCATGGCCCGGGACAACAACGCTCCTTGGTTGACTGCCATCGCAACTGATGCGCAACCGAAACTCAAACACGCAACTGGAAACAACTCAAAAGTGCAAAACGAATTCGCAATTGAAGAGCGCAGATCACAATTGAGCGACACGAGATTGCAGCTGGAATTCTGTGAAGAATACCGCCACCACTGCCTTTATAGTTCAAGCTCCCCTTGACGAGCACGGATGAACAAAGCACGTGGGCATTTTAGATGGATGGATGAGCGTGGATGAGGAGCTGGGATTCCAGAAGGGCCGTTGTTGAGTTTGGGCATTGTTGATGGATGGATGGATGAGGAGGAGGAGGCGTGATGGGGTTGGGCTTGGGCAGCAAGCCTGAGTGATGATTGTGGCATGGATGACATGGACTGACTTGGACCTACCTACTAACGGAGAAGGTGGGGGCGAAGGGGCGGGGGGCGGGGGTGGCGGTATTTCTGACTTGGAACAATACTTGGGACAATGATGCCGGGGATCTTTCTGTTTCTGATTCTTTTGTCTGTGGCTCAGTTCTAAATTCGGTACACTGAAATTTATGTTTAGTGTAGTGGCAAAAATAGTGTACTTACCCTAGTACACTATTTGTAAAGAAGTTGTCAATTAGTGTCCCGCTCACTAGGTTCAATCCGTGTTCGGGCTGTCAGGCCCTGTTTTGGTCTTCTTTCCGTCTCCCGCGGCCGTCCCCCAAAAGCATCTTTCCGCCCCCTTGTCCGCGTCTTTTCCTTCCAGCGCCTCTCGCCCTTTCCGAGATCCCTGCCCGATCCATCCCGATAAGCGCCTGCCCGCCCCTGCTATCGGCGCAGACCCCGAGACCCGATAACACCATATCGGCTATCGGCCTAGGAACGGATCCACGCCCACGTGTACCGGTGGGACCCATCCACCCCCCTCCGCCGCCGATAAGCCAGTATCATCCGGGCAATCCGAGGAGCGGAGATGATGTAGATGATTTATGTTGGACTCGGCTTGCAACGTCTCCCCAGCCCGTGTTCATTGCGGCGCCATTTGTTGTGCTCGCGGGAGAGTAGAGTGTCACCGATAGGCAGCGGGAATGGAGTTCCTGGATCTGAATCTCCTGCCGCCGGTCTTCCCAGGTGTGGATGCAAGTGAGGTACCAGTTCGGAGTGGAGCCGATAACGGGGTGGCAGCGAGAGGATGGAGGCGGCAGGGTCGAAAGAAGCCTGCTGGTGTGCGTGAGGAGGGTGTGCAAGATCTAGATACAGCTATCCGAGAAGGCCCGCACGCTCGGTACCTCATGAAGCATGGTCACAAGGTTCTTAGGATGCGTGATGCATTACATAAGCCTCCACCTGGTTTGCTAACTTGGAAAGATCTGAGGTGGAATTTTGAGGCCGAGAGGGAGACGAAGTCCGCTGTTGATGACCTCCATGGTCTTCCTGATCATGACCCCGGTGAGGGAAAGCAATCGAAGCTTATCGCCTACATTCCATGGGATAGAGTAATGGATTTCGTGAACGGTGAGCAATCATGCCGAAAGGACGTCGAGACCACATTCGTGCGGGATAAATTCGACCCCACGAACGTGGGAGATAAGACCCACTATCGCTGGAACTGCCCCATCGAGCTTCAACGGTAAGATGGTCATTGCTGTTACGAGGATTACTGTCATATCGTCTACTGCGCACTGTATCCATCACAAAAAGTTCTCGGCTGTCGTTGCAGATGGCGTTGTCAATACGGTCCCCAAGACAATAGAGACAAGATCGACGATATCACTCCCGATATGGCACCCACAGCACGACGATACAATCGGAAAGGAAAACAGATATACTCAGGACGTGGTCAGAAAGGCCCTCGTGCTACTGACGCGAAGGAGGGAGGGTCTATGAAGGTGGGCTGCCAATGTAGATTCTATGTAAGGAGGTACTACTTTCTACCATCTATCGCCGAGATAGGGTACTTCTGCAAAGATCACGTTGATAGAGAGGGCAATATCGTTCACGATAAGGTAAACATCACCAGGGGGAGACTCAGATTCCGAAAGTGCATATCGGAGGAGGTTAGAGATTGGGTTCTACGGCAGTACGACGAGCTCGTTCCTATGGAATCGATTAAACTAAAGCATCAGAGGTTGGTACTCAAAGGACGCGATGAGGGCACGCTCACACCTTCTCGGGATTGTTTCCTGAGCATGGAGGATATTCGGAACATTTGTGGCGTCCGTGCGCAAGGACTCTACATGAAGCACCATAATGATGCCGAGAGTGTTAGAATGTGGGTACGAGAGAATCGAGAGATGGTATTCTACTACCAGGATCCGGGGACTAAGATAGAAGGGGTCCTGAACTCTGACAACGTGCCCTTCGTGATAGGGATTCAGACCCCTTTTCAGCTGCGGATGATGCTCAACTATGGGCACGATAGCATTATTGCGATAGACGGGACCTTCGCTACAAACAACAAGAAGGTATGTGCCTTTACGACTCGCTCTGAATGTGTCTACTCATCCGATCTACAAACTTGTGCAACATCGATTCGTATCTTCTAGTACTAATATTTCCTATTGTTTACAGTACCCTCTATTCACGATGATGGTGTTCGACGACTGGAGGAATGGCGTGCCCGTCGCCTTTATAATCACCGCGAGATCAAAACAAAGTGATCTAGTGCCTTGGATGCACGCTCTAAAAGAGAAGCTAGAGCAAATCAACCCAAGATGGAGACCTACAGCATTCGTACTCGACGACGCCGATAACGAGATCAACTCACTCCGGTAAGAAACTATAGAGACTCGCAGAATACCCCCTCTGGTTTCATATCTTGCCTTTTGTACGTCAGGTTCAGGTCGGGATGATCCGACATATCGGCGTTCCGGCTTTCTCGTATCGTGCCGGGTTATCTGATGGGTTATCGTGTTTTTACTTATCGCAGGGAAGTTTGGCCTCGGTCGTTTCTGTTCCTATGCTTGTGGCACGTGCGTCGAGCCTGGCAAAAGAACGCTTGTGCGAAGTTGAAAGACATGGAGACGAGAGCTGCTGCATTGCGTACTGTAGGGGATCTTATGTACATGTCGGAGACACCAAGTGATTGCGATGACCCTGCTACGAGAGGACCTCCTACGAGGATCTGGACGTTGTTAGAGTGGGTTCAACACGTCTATATGGAGGCAAAGGCACGCATTCCAGATGCAAAGGAGTACTGGAAGTATTTTGACAAGGAATGGATGCCGAAAATCCATATGTGGGTAGTGGGAGACAGAAAGATCCCTCATGCGGGCCAGGATACCACAGCTGCGATAGAGTCATTCCATTCGAACATGAAATCCGTCTTGCGACAGTCGAAAAGGAAGCTTATCGGCCGACGGATGGACTGGCTTATCTATGAGCTCACTGGGAATGTCATTGAGAAATATGACTACACCGACTGGAGTAAACAGAACGGGTTCGTGAAGAACAAGAAGCTGAGGCAGATTATGGTAAACTCCATTATCCAAGCCAATTCTATCCCAAACGAGAACGTCGTATTGCCAATGTATATTGGAGGACCGGCTTTGGTTAGGTCTTCGAAACGAGGTCACATTGCGTACGCTGTATACAATCCCTGCACGGAGTGGGCCGTCTGCGAGTGTGTGTATTCCCAGAAAGGGAACATCTGCAAGCATCAAGTTAAAGTACTCGAGTTAACGAGACCCGACCTCGCCTCGGGCAAGATTGCCCGATACCTCGGCTCTCTACGCGGCACGGCCCAAGGAGGTATGACCAATCTCCTGCTCTCCAACGACCAGAGATCGGAAATCCTACGGCCTGTTCTCGATATCGACGCCAACGAAATGTTGCCTTCAAGATCATGTGACCGAGATGTATGTTTCGAGACATCGCCAACACGAGAACTGGGAAGTGTGTGGTCAGATGACTTCGACCGCATGCACCAACTCATTTTGAAGCTCCTCGATAAGGCGTATCGGCAACCGATACTGGCGCGGCACTTGGACGCCGGGTTACGAAGTATGGATGGGACATTGTCCAGAATCGAGGCAGATATTGATGCCGGCATGCTTCATCCACTGCTGCAGATTGCTCATTCCCTCCCTTGTAACCGAGACGGGCTCGGAATGAGGCTTCAAAGGCTGCGCGATTTCTTAGATTCGCGAGGTTACCGACATTCCTCGGCTCGTGCTCCCGAGAACCTTACGCAGTAAGCATAGCCAATAGGCTATATTCTTAATTTAGACATCCGATAACGCCACCGCGTTATCGGGTTGCCATATTGTGGTCCATCGTCCTCTCCTACATATGTTCATCTTATCGGAAGAGGTATACTGCGCTCGCTCCTATAGTTCTTATCGCGGGAGGTATAGTCCTCGATAGGATACAAACAGGATTGGTAGGACAAATACACATTATTATGCATAGATAAACGATAGCCAGGATAGATAGACAACGGGAGATCATTTCATTACCAACACATTCTTGTACATTTTGGAATGTACAGTACAGATTTGTCCGGTATTTGATCGGAAAATGAATGTATACACACCTATCGTCCTACCGCTAACTCTGAGCCTAACCTATCGTACATGTAAAATACAAGAAGAAGAAGCTCTGAGCCTACTTCTTCTTCGGCTTTCTCTTCGTGCCCGGCTTCTTCACCCCTTCCCTAGGTGCTTCGCCGAGAGGCTGCCTCACACGACATCCCTTGAGCTGCAATGCTATCGTCTTCTCGATACCCAAGTCGATAGCAGCCCTCGTCGTATTCCTCCTTCCTGTTTCCGGGCTCACCTCCATGGTTTCATCATCGCCCTCCATGTTCTCGCTGGCGAGAACATATGCCTGTACAGGACTCCAGACATCAACTGTAGGCTTAGAAAACCCATTGGGCGGGGAAATAAGCTCGAGATAGAACGCCTGAACTAACCACAGTCGCGCTTTTGACCCCGCCCAGTCCTGCCATTTGTGGTTCTGCAGCAAATCCGGATCGGCGGATGGACTACTCCCACGTATGACGAGGTACTGCCAGAATGCCAAGCACGACACGTAACCGCACTCCCACGACAACGCTTGCTTTGGAATCGGCAACCTCTTCACCTTCCGTCCTTGCCACTTCCTCCACATGGCCGACTTAGGCGAAACACCCCTCGCCATCGCCCACGCCATGTGCAACACAAACGCGAAGTTGCCCGCTCGCTCGTCCCGGTGCATATTCAACGTGTCGAATTGTATCGTCTGGGAGTCCTCCACGACAAATATGCTCCAGTGACCCATGTTCTGGTAGGGCACCACTAGTGTGTCCTCGAGTCGAGATACGGTACGCACGGTACGATAGATGTAATACACGACTTCGTCCCATGTGCTTGCGTCATCGATTTTCGACTGCATGCAATTAGACATCCAGTTGTGAGTCAACGCGTAGTGCCGTCGTACCTCCGGGTCAGCGCGGTATACGATATGCCGGAGTAGGAAGTCCATAAGAGAGCCGTCGAGCTCTCGCCCGTCCTGGAGAATGCAGCCCCAGTCGGCACGATTGAGCGATATGGTCACAGCTTTCCTCTTGTCCGGGCCGAAGACGAGCATATCGTCTACAATGTCATCGAGTTTCTTGCCAGGGGGTCTGCGGGACAGAAATGACACTGTGAGTTAGCAAACGATACGTGCATTTGTACAGTACAAGTCATATCGTATTAAGGGGTTATCGTTCACAAGATATCGAACACGAACTATACTTGAGGTCGCAAATCGGAAAGTATCGGACGATAAGAGTAAAAAAACTAAACCTGTGCTTCAGAAGCTCGACGATAAGACCCAAACTTTGCTCGACCAGCTCCGGAGAGTGACTTGCAGCCTCGAAGCATAGAGTGGGCTCTCTATTCCAGTCGGGCATCCGAGACGTGCAGATGTGGCGGTTCTCGGGCAACATACACTGATACGGGGGTGGGTTATCAGGGACGCGTTTCGCGAGCGATTCCAGAAGTCCTGGATGATACACAATGGACTCCCTCTTCTCCATCACGCCCTCGATGACTTGCGCTAGAGTTCGCTCTCTCCATTGTTCCGATAACCCGTCCTACAAAAACACAGAATCTATAGTCGTTAGGGGCGTAGTCTCTATGACACGGATTCGAGGGGAAGCAAAGAACATAGCATACATAGGCGGATATCGCGATAGGTTAAAAGGACGGTTTTGTCTATTTATTCCCTCGGCAACCTTCACGGCTCGTTGTGTTCTTACCCCGTGTAATGATCGTAAGTCCTCGGGGGTTCCGTTCCCGTGTAGGTTTAGCAACCCATCTCCAAGCGTGAGGTCAGCCATTACCTGGGTCCATCCGAGAGGCGTTTCGTCCCCGTCGTCCGCCACATGGGGCTCCGATGGCGTTGCCGCTCCTTCTTCAGGTACGGTAGGCTCCGAAGGCATTGCCGCTTCTTCTTCAGACACAATAGGCTCCGATGGCTGCGAATCTCTCTCAACGATAGGCGGATCGTTGTTTTCCTTAGCCCGACATTCCTTATCGGCTTCGATAGGAACCGGGACCATGTAAGAAGGGACGCCTGACATATCGCCTGCAGATGTAGTGCGCCGGTCAGCTAGGTGACCAGCTTCCTGGCTGACCTCGGCGTTGTCAACTGTGACATCGGCTTCTCGCTCCTCGCTCCCACGGCTTAAATTCGGGACGACATCGAACCCGGGGTCGGGGATACTGGCATCTCCTTCCTTACCCAAGATCTCCTCCCTCTCGGAGTCAACGTCCATCGTCTCCTCCCCCTCCCGAAATGCAGCTTCTGAAGGACTCTCATCTTTCTTATCGGCGACGTCCTCCACCACGATATGCGGCGGGAGAGAGACCTTCTCTACGTGCTCCCTTCTTTGAGCAGGTTCTCGTCGCTCTCCGAGCCCAATCGGAGTTCCCTCGTGGACGGCGATAAGAGCCTGGGCACCCTCGATGTCTCGAGTATTCCGAGAAGAACCCTCCGTGACGTCTTCGGATCGAATACGTGACACCGATGCTGCGCATTGCTTCCGGCAGAAACTTGTTATCGCCGTGAGACAAGCCTGCATCTCGGGCCCGTCATGGACTCCGATAAGGTGACCACCTACCATATCTGTACACACGTGACATTGGATAAACATAAGTACTCACACACGATATGCATAAAATTGTAAGTGAAGATCGTAAACGATGTGGCGGACGGCTTACTCGATCCACTGCCGACATATAGTAAGTCGATGTCTTCCCGAAACAGGCATTGCTCTTCGAGAAGCTCCCATGGCATGTACGACGCCAGATCGGTTTGACACCACCTCAGCTCAAACTGGACCTCGTGTCTACAGGCCATGTCGATGACTGTCCGCGCTCTTACGTGATGGGTGAACTGTATTAGAGCTCTGCCGCATTCACGCGCTTCGTTAACGAGCATCTGATGGAGTTCTACCACCTCCGGATCTTCATCCGCGTACTCCACATGCCCGAAGAGAAACCTCCCTAGCTTCTCGTACAGAAATAATGCGCCATCCCAAGGCGAATGTGCGTTATCGGAGTTCCTATCAATCATCAGCGGCGTCATTCGCGCGTGGGGATGGCACATATTTGTTCCACTGCAATTCAAACAACAGTCAGCCGATAACTCATAAGCGATACCTCCAATCTAGTAGTTGTTAAAACGACAAAAAACTCTGAACTGGAACGAGAGTCCGATAGCATTGAAGCCCTAAAATAGCTGGTAAAAGAGATGACGATAATAGAGGGGGGACAAACCGGTTACTGAAACCGTTGGCGATAAACCAGCACTTCAGGAGCCTCGCTTCTCGTGGAGGACGCATGGGATCGATACTTGCTGCCTTCAAGATCGATAACACCACTCTCGCCTCTTCGGAGTTGTGTTTCCATGGCATGGGCGGCAAGAGCTCGCGAATGAAGGGGTTATCGGCGCAGAAGTGGAACAGGAGATTGTAGTCCCACACCAAGGCCTCCCATTCCACAGACCGCTCCTTGTCGTAGGAGGCAATTCGGGAGACCAGTTCCGCCTCGCGGTCTTGTTGGATCCTGGCGGCCCTAGCTCTTCCCGAGACCTCCCATTCTTCCGCCTCCTTCTCTCGTTGAAGAAATAGCCACGTCTCCCTCACAGTAGCCACCCACCGAATTCTCAGCTTCTCGCTCCACGGAAACTGCGCCAGCTCCACGATAGGCTTGCACTCATTTAGCTCGTCGGTGGAGATGGCTTGCGTGCAGAACGCTTGCCCGATAGCAGACGTAAAACGCCACTGCCCTTGCGCCACAACGTCCTGCATCATCTGAAGTAGATGATTCTCGGACGATATGCTGCGACGCTCCTCTTCAGACAGCAAACCATTGTTCATGAGAATCCACAAAGGGGTTCGGGTTCGCCTCACTGGAGGTATGTCGGTTTGGATGGACGCCGCGTACTTTTCGTCCACGTCGAGACGAATGCGCTCTATTTCGCGAATGCGCATTTCCTCCAATTCCCGCGCCCTGGCTTCTCTGTCCGGGTTACTGTACCTCGGCCTAGCGCCCCCCGCGAGGTATTGTCTGATACTTAACCTCTCGTCGGAGATATCGGCGAGAGTCGCGCTAGGTCCGTCGTCCCTCCGCACCACCTTGTACTGTTCGCGCACTTCCGCTGCATTCCCTACGGAATATGGATCGTCTTCTCCATGGAAATTCGGGGCAGTGATGCTGTCAAAGGGACACATCGCACGCGCCTTCAAGTTCGGTTTGGGGCTCCTCGCACGCCGAGAGGGTGTTGCAACCTCCTGGCCTATCGTAGGCCTCTTCTCGACGTTCCCGGAGCTGCATTGCCCACCCTTCGCCGTCGCTGGATGCCTGACCGGGATCGCTTCATTGGGACGCGCATCGGTATCTTCGCGCGCCTCAGAGGATTCGCTATCCTCTCGCGACCCGTCCTGGTCCTCCTCATCCGATGTGGTCGTATCGGACGGGGGCTGTGCATGCACTGCTCTCGATGCCCGAGAGGACGATGCACCTCGCTTTATCGAGTGCATGTCCCGACCACGAGCACTTGATGTAACAATCGCCTGGCTTATCGGGGCGCTGGAAGCGACATTCCCGGAAACGAAGTGCCCACTTTCCGATGTCGCTGGAACGCTGTAGGCGACGATGTCCATGGGCCTAGCATCGACATCTTCGTGGTCCTCAGACCTATCGCCATCCTCGCCCGCCTCGTACTGATCGTCGTCATCCGATGACGACTCCTCGTCATCGGCTTCCAATCGGACTGGTCTCGATGCCCGAGAGGTCGACGCACCTCGCTTTCTTGCGCGAGTGTCCCGAGATCCAGTCCCGGCCGCTCTCTTCCCGCCGCCTCTCGGCTTCCTGCTAGACCTATCGAGTGGGACGATATGCTGGAACGCAGCAATGACGTCGTCCACTGTTGTACAATCCACCATCTTCTGTATGAACTGAGGTTGATTCTTGATGTCGAGGTTCGGATAAGCAGGCATTTTCCTGTTAGGTCGCCCAGGGCACTTCGCGTGATTCAGGTGCAGATTGATCCTATGTTTCTGCCCGACCTCCTTGCAATACGGACAGTGAAAAGCTTTCTTCTCCGGAGACAGTTCACTGGTCTTGTAAATCTGCGAGTCTGGCCCGTGCATCGCCAGAATCATTCTCCTGGCCGTCAGAGGATGCCAGCTGTCTTGCCAGTAATGCCCCTCCACCTTGAAAACTTGCTCTATCCTCTTCAGCCTATCGTTGTAAATCGGGTGGGTGGGAACAGCCTCCACCCCTCTCGGTAACTCACTGACGCAGTTGCATCTCGGCATTTTTGCAGACCTACAGCATACAGAGCAAATCAGTCATGAAACTTATTATGAAACGTGGTACATGAGAAGCTATAAACCCTAAACCAAAACCGAGAAGTTTAAGCCTTTTAGTATTCCAAACGGTATCTCCCTTGGTACTCCTATCAGCGCGGCACTTGGAATTCCAATCGTTATCTCCTTTCGTACTCCAATCGACACAGTATATTCTATCATGAACTCCACGCTCACGCTCACTGACAACGTAAGAATAGAAAATCACATGAGTGCCTTATCGTATACGGCTAAACAAATCCGACAGATCGCTAAACCCCAAAATCCTTATCGTCTACAGATAAACTTCAGTATGATTCCAGAAAAACTAGTACTGAGAATATCGAGTTCCAGAAACCCTAACTATCAACTTCCTGCGTCCACTTCCCAACTCGATATGAGCCTATAGGTTTACAAACTGAATGAGAGCGGGAGGGTTTGCATGCTTACCAGAAGGCGTCGTCGGAGATGGAAGATGTCAAGGAATTCTCTGAGATCGAGCTCGCAAAAGAACAGCGCAAACGATAGTAGGGAGTACAAACAAACGGGTTTGCAAATGAGAGAGAAAACGAGCCAACAGCAGCCTTCGCCATTTGAACAACGCCGCCGGAACATTTGAAATTGATGGCGACAATGATGAGACTCTAATTCTCCTATCGAGACTACCAGCCGCCAACCACAGAACTATAGCTATCAAAACCATCACACGCTTTACCATGAGAGCACATCGCCTCGACCAAATCAAGAGACCGCCCTGTCATTCAATCCGCGATAGCTCCATCGAAACCCTATGCAAAAAATGATTGCTTTCAGATTCAATCGATTTGGATTCCGGCTGATTGCAACCCTCCTGCGATGGATGATTGTGACAGGTAACGGATGATACTGGCTTATCGGCGGCGGAGGGGGGTGGATGGGTCCCACCGGTACACGTGGGCGTGGATCCGTTCCTAGGCCGATAGCCGATATGGTGTTATCGGGTCTCGGGGTCTGCGCCGATAGCAGGGGCGGGCAGGCGCTTATCGGGATGGATCGGGCAGGGATCTCGGAAAGGGCGAGAGGCGCTGGAAGGAAAAGACGCGGACAAGGGGGCGGAAAGATGCTTTTGGGGGACGGCCGCGGGAGACGGAAAGAAGACCAAAACAGGGCCTGACAGCCCGAACACGGATTGAACCTAGTGAGCGGGAATTAGTGTTAGCTACCTATGTCATTAACCCCTAAATGCCCTGGCATTTTCCCTCATGAAACACTCCAATACTGCCATCATCAACAAGTGGCAACGAAAAATAACATTAAAGTCTAATTTTAGACTTTAAACCGTACAATCTTAAAATAGACACGTATATGAACTTAGAGTACAAATTTGGTTGCAATCCACCACATGGATGTGAAGATTATAGCATTTGAAGTGCAAAGAAAAGTATTTTTCCCCCCTTGCCCATCAAGGTCTACCTACTTTGACTAGGTATATCTTCTAGTATTTACATTGAAATTTGATCAAATCTTTAACCAATATGACTTATATGGTGTTAGCTATTTGTGTGCAAAATTTGAGGTCAATTCAAGGGGTAATAGATGTAGAAATATACACTTTAGTGAAAGGGGGTACAAAATGTTGACAATTACTACGTAAGTGATATGAAATTGTTTGTATCATACAAGTTGTTGCATTTGAGAATCCCAATGGTGGAAAATTTCAATTTATTTTTTCACTAATTTTAGAAAAAGAAACAACTAAAAATAGTAAAATCCATAATTTTCATGAATATATGGAATAAATAAAGCATTATGGGAAAGGGCAGTGCTTGAAATTGGGTGGCCAATTTATCCCGTTGTTGACCGCCCCCGCAGTTGGACGGGGCCCGCCCAAAAAAAAAAAAAAATTTTTTTTTTTTTTTTTTTTTCCGGCGGGCTGCTTTTGGCGCGGGATGGTGGCAGGCCAGCTAACAGCTGATTGTTTGCTGTTGTTTTTTAAAATTATTTCAACAACTCTTTTGATAATTTTCAATGCTTTTTCTACTTGGACTTCGTGCATAGAAGTCTGGATTCCTTTCCTCGCCCTTTTTGTCCCAAAATTCTACCCCTATTTTTCTCCTCAAATTGCATTGGTTGACATGGCTGCCCCTATAGTCCAGAGTCCCCACTTTTACCTTTGAAGGCTAATAACTTTTGAACCAAAAGTCCAAAATCATATTTGAAAAATTCCCCATATAGATTTCATCAAGGACAATGTAGTGTAAAATTTTCATAAGAATCGGAGTATTTTTTCCACTCAAAGGTACATGCCCAAAATCCCAAACGTACGTGGTACGTACACTTGGGCTTTTAGGGGTTAATGTAACCTTCACTCAAACCCCAATCAATTCCCCAATCATTCTAGCCCGTGCTTCTCTTCATTTGCAACTTTCAAGTGGTCATAACTCATTCAAAACTTGTCCAAATTAGGCAAATGAGGTGTTTCCCAAATTCTAAATTTTCTGCAGATGCCAAAAAACACCTCATATGTCCAATTCGGGTTTATAATGAATGAGTTGTGGCCAATTGAAAGCTGCTAATAAGATACTCTGATAGCCCTCGACTGCTGGACCTTTTTTAATACTTCTACAATTGATACACTAAATCTGCACAAGTGAAAAAAATTATGTTGAAATCTTCACTAAAATTGACAAATAGTGTAGTAGTTGGCATTTAGTGTAGGGTTTTGTCACTACACTAAATGCCTTGATTGCAATTGGTGTATGGGTTTGCATTTAGTGTATACTACACTAAACATAAATTTTAGAGTAGTGGAGAAGGGAGGGTAAAATAGTGCAGAATTGTTACCTTCGGATTTTACAAGAAAAGTTGAAGTGTTAAACGATTTCAGGATTTACTGGTCCAGAGGTGGTCAGTTTTGGAGTAATCTTCACATATGGTGAATCAACACTCCATCTCTATTTGATTTGGAGCCTAAGTTAAATTTTAAGGATTTGTGCGCTATCAATAAATTTGGTGAAAACGTACGCCGGAGTTTAACAGGTGAGCTACAGTGGTTTCTGTGACGACTATTTGCAATGAAGTCTACCCACTGTGTAAGTGATGTTCTACGTGATCTATTTTACTCATAGGCCGGGTCACCCTCGTAGACCTTTTGTGGTTAAGAAATTTGGCAATCCATTGTCTACTATAACATATTTGGTATACATGTTGGTTGTCTCATACCAATGGCTCAGATTTCTTTGCTAGTTTGTCGAAATTCAATCCAATACACTTCCATCACTGACTACAAGAAGTAGAATAATGCACTTCCTTTGAATCCTCCATACTCAATTTCATTTTTCTCATTTTCTGCAATACTTTCAACATACCAATTCTTCAACAAAAACTCCACAATACCACTGCAACCAACTGTGGTTGCACCACCCAAACCACCAATTTCTATAGTCAACTCCCTTTACAAGAGCATCTCTTACAACAACCATTTCATTAAAACAACCAACTTGAGTCCATAAAAATTACGAATTAAAGAATACAATTCTTAGTAAAACTAAAGGGTTGTTGTAGAGGGAGTTGACTATGTACCCAAGTTATTGTATTTCACAAGAAAGATACGCTATAATAATTATTGCATGATTCTACCTTGACCCCTAAAAATCCTTGACAATTTCACACCAAAAACACTTCAAAATTGTTCATTCTAGTTCAATGAGTAAGGTAGGAAACAAGGAATTTGATTTCTACTTTTCAATATAGATTCACAATTAAGTCTTATTAATTAATGTACTCACGAACTTTGAATGCATAGATTGAAAGATTATAGTGTTTGGAGTTAGAAGAAACGGTTCAATTTCTTCCGTGCATTGAAGGATTAGTAGACTTTGACTTCACTTGGTATCCATTTTTTTGCACTACATAAGGTCTAAATTAATTTCCACAATATTAACCCTTACACGTCAAAACGGCCCAATGGTACCTATCGTATTCTACATGTACGGCATCATATTTGAACCCGATAAGGTTCAAATAATGAAAATACCTCCACAGAAACTACGGCAGTTGAAGAATCTCAAATTCAAAGGTCTAGACTTGCTGATCTTCAATATAGTTCTTTAATTTTTGTTGTAAATTTCATTAAAAAATACAAAGATCTCTACATTTGTAGAAAAGAAGAAGGCTTGATCACAAAGGAGCAAGATGGAGCCGCGATGAGAGCTCTCGCCGCTGTGGTAGCACAACAGAATCGATTGAGCTTGTGCCAATGCACATCGTTGCCTCAGTTAACAAAATCTGCTCAATCTACTAACGGTTCTGCTCTCCTGAACATCAACTTTGTTAGAAATCAGCCATTGCCCTTTTGAGCTGAATTAGCGTTTGACTCGACACTCGACAAGAAATCCTCGACACTCCCTCTTCATACAAACCGCAAGCAAGCATAAACGAACATTTCTCAACCATCAAAAAAAGGAAACATCACATCCAAGAATCACATAAGCCAAAGAGAAGGTCATGCACTGAAGACCGGACCCCATTCTCCAAAGTCTAGTGAATGATGCGTTATCAGATTCTCATTCAATCAGTGTCACAAACACAAAAAATAAGCACTCTGCAACATCGTCCATGTATGTGTGCATTCAGAGGCCTCCTCCGGAGGCCCGAACTAGAACTCTCCATCATCGGATATATCATCGCTACTGTCCTAACTCTACTCTCCACCACAGCTCAGCAAAGTAAACAGCAGGAAATCGCTCCCCTTCGCTCTAGTCGTGCCTCAGGGCAGACACAACTGTGCGCAGCTCATCCCATCTTGCAAGAATCATGGCCCTGCAGCTCTGCCCCGCAATGTCAAGCAGGCCGGAAATTATGTGAAAAATTGAACAAACATCAGCCATGTCCGCGAAACGCATCTCCTCCTCAGTTCCTGCTGCTCCACGAGAACGAGCGCTGCGATAGCGAGGAGCGCGCGCCGTGAACCATCGACGTGATCGAGCTCAGCACGGACCGCGCTATGGCGGCCTTCACCTGCCCGCGCCGGGGCCTCCTGTGAGCAGTCGCGGCCATGGCCCGGGACAACAACGCTCCTTGGTTGACTGCCATCGCAACTGATGCGCAACCGAAACTCAAACACGCAACTGGAAACAACTCAAAAGTGCAAAACGAATTCGCAATTGAAGAGCGCAGATCACAATTGAGCGACACGAGATTGCAGCTGGAATTCTGTGATGAATACCGCCACCGCTGCCTTTATAGTTCACGCTCCCCTTGACGAGCATGGATGAACAAAGCACGTGGGCTTTAAGATGGATGGATGAGCGTGGATGAGGAGCTGGGATTCCAGAAGGGCCGTTGTTGAGTTTGGGCATTGTTGATGGATGGATGGATGAGGAGGAGGAGGCGTGATGGGGTTGGGCTTGGGCAGCAAGCCTGAGTGATGATTGTGGCATGGATGACATGGACTGACTTGGACCTACCTACTAACGGAGAAGGTGGGGGCGAAGGGGCGGGGGGCGGGGGTGGCGGTATTTCGGACTTGGAACTTGGGACCATGATGTCAGGGATGATTCAATTTCTGATTCTTCTGTCTGTGGCGCAGTTCTAAATTCGGTTGTGGGGAAGGGAGGGCAAAATTGTGTAGAATTGTTACCTTCGGATTTTACAAGAAAAGTTGAAGTGTTAAACGATTTCAGGATTTAGTGGTCCAGAGGTGGTCAGTTTTGGAGTGATCTTCATATATGGTGGATCAACACTCCATCTCTATTTGATTTGCAGCCTAAGTTAAATTTTAAGGATTTGTGCGCTACCAATAAATGTGGTGAAAATGTGCGCCGGAGTTTAACAGGTGAGCTATAGTGGTTTTTGTGACAACTACACTAAACACTGAATATAGTGTAGAGGGATTATTGATGTAGATCACTCACACTAATTTCCATCAAAGCACGTGTATGCCAAGTTCTGATTGGGAATTTGTTCTCTAGCAAGTGTGTGTCAGTCAACAATTGCATGTAAATTTTCAATTAGTTTAGGAGATTTGAAATAGTCCAGTCTACACTATATTCACGGAACGGTGTAGTTGCAATGAAGTGTACCCACTGTGTAAATGATGTTCTACGTGATCTATTTTACTCATAGGCCAAGTCACCCTCGTAGACCTTACAAGGTTAAGAAATTTGGCAACCCATTGTCTACTATAACATATTTGGTATACATGTTGGTTGTCTCATACCAATGGCTCAAATTTCTTTGCTAGTTTGTCGAAATTCAATCCAATGCACTTCCATCACTGACTACAAGAAGTAGAATAATGCACTTCCTTTGAATCCTCCGTACTCAATTTCATTTTTCTCGTTATCTGCAATACTTTCAACATACCAATTCTTCAACAAAAACTCCACAATACCACTGCAACCAATTGTGGTTGCACCATCCAAACCACCAATTTCTATAGTCAACTCCCTTTACAAGAGCATCTCTTTCAACAACCATTTCATTAAAAACAACCAACTTGGATCCATAAAAATTCTTTGCTCTCTACAACAATAATCTGATTATAACAACATCCATCAAGTTGGAAGCCAATCCTCATGACGTCCATTACGTGTTAACCCCTAAAGGACCAAGGCAATTTTTCCTCAAAAACACTCCAAAACTACCATTTTCAGCACATTCAACACAAAATGATTCAAAATCAATTTTCGGAAAATTTAACCGTAGGATCTTGTACTAGACTTGTATGAGAGTGTGTGGTGAAAATTTTGGTAAGTTTGACCGCACGGATTGAAAGATATTAGCCTTTGAAATGCGACATAATCTCTTTTTTAGGTCAAACTATACACGTTCAACAAACTTCGACCACCTTCTATGGCAACTTTTTGCATTACGGGCCGTGAATTTATTGTGTTAACTTAAAAATGACCATGTTAGGCACATGTGCACCAAATTTTAGATGTAGAAGAGGTGTAGAAGATGTCCTAAAAACTCCTGCAATGCAACTATGTGCCGAGAATCAACAATACACTTTATATTTTGCATATATCATATCCTTCACAAATATTTGAAATTCATAAATCCGTACGGTAGATGCAAAGATCTCAATTTTCTTTCCTAGAGGACATTTTTTTCTTTTAAATGGACAAAAAATCGAATTTCTATTGAATTTAGAAGTTATTAAAGTTTGGTGACCGTCTTTGTGATATGTCACACTAAACTGCTGCACTATTTATATATGTAAGTGAAAATAAATTGTATTTTTTGAACCGTAAGTCCGAATTCCACGAAATTTGTGTCTACGCAAAGCTAATCAAAAGTTGTCCATGCACTAAAAAAAAATCTCATAAAATAATGCCTAGAATTGAGAACGTGGTAACTTACTCACACTCAAAATGTCCCTTGAGGGGACATTGGTCCTTTAGGGGTTAAAGAAAACAATTCATAGTAAAACTAAAGGGTTGTTGTAGAGGGAGTTGACTATGTACCCAAGTTATTGTATTTCACAAGAAATGTACGCTATAATAATTATTGCATGATTTTACCTTGACCCCTAAAAATCCTTGACAATTTCACACCAAAAACACTTCAAAATTGTTCATTCCAGTTCAATGAGTAAGGTAGGAAACAAAAAATTTGATTTCTACTTTTCACTATAGATTCACAATTAAGTCTTATTAATTAATGTACTCACAAACTTTGAATGCATAGATTGAAAGATTATAGTGTTTGGAGTTAGAAAAAACGGTTCAATTTCTTCCGTGCATTGAAGGATTAGTAGACTTTGACTTCACTTGGTATCCATTTTTTTGCACTACATAGGGTCTAAATTAATTTCCACAATATTAACCCTTACACGTCAAAACGGCCCAATGGTAGCCATCGTATTCTACATGTATGGCATCATATTTGAACCCGGTAAGGTTCAAATAATGAAAATACCTCCACAGAAACTACGGCAGTTGAAGAATCTCAAATTCAAAGGTCTAGACTTGTTGATCATTACTGTAGTTCTTAAATTTTTGTTGCGAATTTAATAAAAAATACAAAGATCTCTACGTTTGTAGAAAAGAAGAAGGCTTGATCACGAAGGAGCAAGATGGAGGCGTGATGAGAGCTCTCGCCGCTGTGGTAGCACAACAGAATCGATTGAGCTTGTGCCAATGGACATCGTCGCCTCAGTTAACAAAATCACCTCAATCTAGTGACGGTTCTGCTCTCCGAAACATCAACTTTGTTCGAGATCAGCCATTGCCCTTTTGAGCTGAATTAGGGTTTAACTCGACACTCGACAAAAAATCCTCGACACTCCCTCTTCTCTGCTGCGCAACAGCACACTCTATACAATTGAGAGTGATCAACTTACCATCGAGGACAATGAAGAGCACCTGCTCATCGTCATGAGAAGGTGGCATGGCGAATGCGATCTTGAAAAATCTGCACATTGCATATACAAACCGCAAGCAAGCATAAACGAACATTTCTCAAACCAGCACAAAAGGAAACATCACATCCAAGAATCACATAAGCCAAAGAGAAGGTCAAGCACTGAAGATCGGACCCCATTCTCCAAAGTGTAGTGAATGATGCGTTATCAGATTCTCATTCAATCAGTGTCACAAACACAAAAAATAAGCACTCTGCAACATCGTCCATGTATGTGTGCATTCAGAGGCCTCCTCCGGAGGCCCGAACTAGAACTCTCCATCATCGGATATATCATCGCTACTGTCCTAACTCTACTCTCCACCACAGCTCAGCATAGTAAACAGCAGGAAATCGCTCCCCTTCGCTCTAATCGTGCCTCAGGGCAGGCACAACTGCGCGCAGCTCATCCCAACTTGCAAGAATCATGGCCCTGCAGCTCTGCCCCGCAATGTCAAGCAGGCCGGAAACTATGTGAAAAATTGAACGAACATCAGCCATGTCCGCGAAACGCATCTCCTCCTCAGTTCCTGCTGCTCCACGAGAACGAGCGCTGCGATAGCGAGGAGCGCGCGCCGTGCACCATCGACGTGATCGAGCTCAGCACGGACCGCGCTATGGCGGCCTTCACCTGCCCGCGCCGGGGCCTCCTGTGAGCAGTCGCGGCCATGGCCCGGGACAACAACGCTCCTTGGTTGACTGCCATCGCAACTGATGCGCAACCGAAACTCAAACACGCAACTGGAAACAACTCAAAAGTGCAAAACGAATTCGCAATTGAAGAGCGCAGATCACAATTGAGCGACACGAGATTGCAGCTGGAATTCTGTGATGAATACCGCCACCACTGCCTTTATAGTTCAAGCTCCCCTTGACGAGCACGGATGAACAAAGCACGTGGGCATTTTAGATGGATGGATGAGCGTGGATGAGGAGCTGGGATTCCAGAAGGGCCGTTGTTGAGTTTGGGCATTGTTGATGGATGGATGGATGAGGAGGAGGAGGCGTGATGGGGTTGGGCTTGGGCAGCAAGCCTGAGTGATGATTGTGGCATGGATGACATGGACTGACTTGGACCTACCTACTAACGGAGAAGGTGGGGGCGAAGGGGCGGGGGGCGGGGGTGGGGGTATTTCTGATTTGGTACTTGGGACAATGATGCCGGGGATCTTTCTGTTTCTGATCCTGGGTCTTCAATTTTGTCTTTGGCCTAGTTTTAAATTCGGTTGTGGGGAGGGGAGGGTAAAATAGTGTAGAATTGTTGCCTTAGGATTTTTACAAGAAAGTTGATGTGTTAACCCCTAAAAGCCCAAGGCATTTTCCCTCATGAAACACTCCAAATCTGCCATCATCAATTAGTGGCAACAAAATCTAACATTAAAGTCTAATTTAGACTTTCAACCGTACAATCTTAAAAGAGACATGTATATGAACTTACAATACAAATTTGGTTGCAATCCACCGTACGGATGTGAAGATTATAGCGTTTGAAGTGCAAGAAAAAGTATTTTTTTCCCTTGCCCGGCAAGGTTAGCCTAGTTTGTGTAGGCATATCTTCTAGCTTTTACATTGAAATGTGATCAAATCTTTTACCAATATGACTTGTATGTTGTTAGCTATTTGTGTGCAAAATTTGAGGTCAATTCGAGGGGTAACATATGTAGAAATATATACTTTAGCAAAAGGGGGTACAAAATGATGACAATTACTACATAAGTGATTTGAAATTGTTTGTTTCATACAAGTTGTTGCATTTGAGAATCCCAATGGTGGAAATTTTTTATTTATTTATTCACTAATTTTAGAAAAAAAACCGACTATGATTAGTAAAATCCATAATTTTCATGAATATATGGAATAAATAAAGCATGATAGGAAAGGGTAGTGCTGGAAATTAGGTGGCCAATTTGTCCCGCTATTGACAGCCCTTGCAGCGGGACGGAAAAATAGAAAAAAGAAAATAAAGAAATAAATCTCGGCGAGCCCGCTTCAGGCGCTGGCGGGCCAGCTGATGGCTGGTTGTTTGCTATTTTTCTAAATTATTTTAATAATTCTTTTAATAATTTTCAAAGCTTTTTCCATTTGGACTTTGTGCATGGAAGTTTGGACTCCTTTCCTCGCCCTTTCTGTCCCAAAATTGTGCCCCATTTTTCTCCTCAAATTGCATTGGTTGACATGGTTGCCCCTATAGCCCAGACTCCCCATTTTGACCTTTGAAGGCTAATAACTTTTGATCCAAAAGTCCAAAATCATAATTGAAAAGTTCCCCATATAGATTTTATCAAGGACAATGTAGTGTGAAATTTTCATAAGAATCGGAGTATTTTTTCCACTCAAAGGTACATGCCCAAAATCCAAAACGTACGCCCCACGTACACTTGGGCTCTTAGGGGTTAACCCCTTAACCCTTGAAGGACAATTTGTCCCAGCAAGGGACAAATCAATTTTTAGTGAAAAATAGGAATATGTGTTATTTTGTGGGGAATTTTTCTTTTGTATTTACAGGACTTACAGGGAAAAAGTTATGGTGCTTCAAATGTAGAAAGCTTGATTTTTTTGGCACCTAGGCAGGGTACTATAGAGATGGATTGTGCTAATGTAGAGTTGAGAATTGTACTTTTTTGACATAGGTAGTAATGAAGAAAAGCTCTTAGCAACCTTCATTGTTTTCACTTAAAAATGCATAGAAATTAAGGATTTTATCCATTTTTTAATAAATAAAGAAGCCATTATTTGAACAAGTCATAATAATTCTTTTCACCGTTTGGATTTAGATCCAACAATTATTTCTACATCTAAAAAATAAATCTGCTTTCCGAAGTAAAGGGCCACTTTCTACAGCCAGTTGTTGCAAGTCGAGTTCTCTTATTGTAAGCACCTCCATTACTTGTGATTTTGGGTGTGCAATGACCCAGCACAAGGTAAAATATAGATCCATTGAGTTTATGCAAATTATAGTGTAAAATTTGCCATTATCTTGAATCAAATTACGCTAAATCTGTTCGAGCACAGTAAGAAAATAATTATGCACTCTTCAAATGGATATATCTTACAATCCTAATCATCAAAGTTTACGAAAAGTTTAGGGTGTCTTTTGTAGTAGTTAGCTTGAAGATCCAATATTTGTAAGTAGTAAAAACTTGTTTTAATAAGTCTAATAATATCTCATCTCAAAGTGGCAGTTTCTGAGATGGTTTTGGTGAAACACAAGGCCTGACCCTTCAGGGATTAAGGATGATAGGTGGTCTATAGGTGGTCAATTTTGGAGTTATTGCAAATGTGGTGGATTGATACTTCATCTCTGTTTGATCTGCGGCCTAAGTTAAGTTTAAGGATCCGTGTGCTTCTAACAAATGTGGTAAGAATGTGCACCAAAGTCTAACATGCGGACTATAGTGATTTCTGCAACGATTAGTCACAATGAAATGTACCCACTCTGTTGATGACGTTTTACATGATCTATTCCACTTGTAGGCCTAGTCATCCTTATAGGCTTCGAAAGGTTAATGAAGTTGGCGACCCATTGCAAACTATAATTATTTGGTATATATGTTGGTCATCTGATACCATCGCTCAAATACTTTGTTAGTTCGACATAATTCAATTTAACATGCTTCCATCACTGACCACAAGAAGAAGAATAATACACTTCCATTGAATCCTCCATACTCAATCTCATTTTTCTCATTTATTTGCACCATTTTTGACATACGAGTTATTCAACAAAATCTCCACAATACCACTTCAATCAACTATTGTTCAATCACCCCAAACCACCAACTTCTACAGTCAGCTCCCTTTAAAAGAACATCTCTTGCATCAAACTTTTCATTAAAACAACCAACTTGGATCCATAACAAATGTTTGCTTTCCAGAGCAGTAAAATGCTTATAACAACAACATCCATCAATCCGAAACTCACCCCTCTTAACAACCATTGCGTCTTATAGCAAGCAAATTTTGGTCAAGCAAACAGGGATGTTGTAGAGGGAGCTAACTATATACCCAAGTTTTTGTATTTTACGAAGAAGATACGCTACAATAATTGATGCATGATTCTATCTTAATCCTATAAATTTTTGACAATTCCACACCAAAAACACTTCAAAACTGTAAATTTTAGTGCAATGAGTAAGGAAGGAAACCAGGAATTCGATTTCCGATTTTCAATGTAGGATCGCAATTAAGACTTATTACATAACATTCTCACAAAATTTCATAAACTTTGACTACACAGATTGAAAGATTATAGTGTATGGTGTTAGAAAAAACCGTCCAAATTCTTCCCTATGTAAAATGGGTTAGTAGACTTTGACTTCACTTGGTGTCAAATTTTTACACTGCACAGGGTCAAAATTCATTTCCACCATGTTAACCCTTATACGTCAAAATCGGCTCAACAGTAGCCAAAGTATTCTACATGTATGGTCTTGTATTTGAATATGATAAGGTTCAGATAATGAAATGACCTCCAAATGAAAGATGATACTTGAAGAATCTTAAATCCAGAGGTGTTAGTTGAGCTAATCTTTAATACATTTCCTCTATTCTATAATGTTGTATACGTGCTTATATATACGGTACCTAACTAACGTTTAACCTTTAAATGTCAAAAGGTGCCACTGTGGCAATAATAATCTACATGTATAGAATTGAATTCAAACATGATGAGGCCCAAATATTTTAATGGCCTCAAAATAATAAATGATGGTTGAAGAAACTTCAATCCAAAGTTGTGAGTCATGGTGAACATTGATACATTTTTTGTCTTCTATAGAGTAAAATACGTGTTTGTATATATGGTTCCCGAATGACGTTTAACCCATTTCAGGCTGATAATCTTTTTTAGCTTGCAAGAATCTACGAGAGTTCTAGATCATGGAGAATTACATCTACAAGGTACATTCCATCACAACCCTCACTCACGGAAATCATTGTTGCTCACTAATGCTTGCACCAATTTTCATGACGATTGTCTCAATAGATGCCCGTCTTCCTCCACCTCTTTTTCATAGCTAAAGTTTCTCATGGAGGTGGCATGTAGTAGTTGCTATGGAGATTAACATGCCAAAACGACCCAAAATGAGTCGCTCGGCCTTATTCAATTGGAGGTTAAGGGTCAAGCATGATATTTGTTCCTTAGACATTGATTTTTAGAGGTACGGAAGGGGTGTAGCATATTCAAAACAATTATGAAAGGAGTGGAGGTTTGAAAAATTGCCAACTCACGTTTTGTTCCTATTGTGAATTTAAGATGTTTTAGAATAATACCTCAAATAATCAATAAGAAGTTTTAAACCACATATAGTGGGAAAACTAAAAAGTAAAAAATATGAAGAATCACATAAGCCAAAGAGAAGGTCATACACTGAAGATCGGACCCCATTCTCGACGAAAGTGTAGAAAATGATGCGTAATCAGATTCTCATTCAATCAGTGTCACAAACACGAAACATAAGCACTCTGCAACATCGTCCCCGCACACACCTCATCACCAGCCTCATCCAGCAACGAGGCCGCCATGGCAGTGGACACCGCGACCATGTGCGCATCCAGAGGCCTCCTCCGGAGGCTCGAACTGGAACTCTCCATCATCGGATATATCATCGCTACTGTCCTAACTCTACTCTCCACCACAGCTCAGCATAGTAACGACAAGAAATCGCTTCCCATCGCTCTAATAGTGCCTCAGGGAAGGCACAACTGCGCGCAGCTCATCCGGTCTCGCAAGAATCATGGCCCTGCAGCTCTGCTCCGCAATGTCAAGCAGGCCGGAAACTATGTGAAAAATTGAACGAACATCAGCCATGTCCGCGAAACGCATCTCCGCCTCAGTTCCTGCTGCTCCACGAGAACGAGCGCTGCGATAGCGAGGAGCGTGCGCCGTGCACCATCGACGTGAGCGAGCACAGCACGGACCGCGCTATGGCGGCCTTCACCTGCCCGCGCCGGGGCCTCCTGTGAGCAGTCGCGGCCATGGCCCGGGACAACAACGCTCCGTGGTTGACTGCCATCGCAACTGATGCGCAACCGAAAGTGAAACACGCAGCTGGAAACAACACAAATGCAAAAACGAATTCGCAGTTGAAGAGCGCAGATCACAATTGAGCGACACGAGATTGCAGCTGGAATTCTGTGAAGAATACCGCCACCACTGCCTTTATAGTTCAAGCTCCCCTTGATGAGCATGGATGAATGAAGCACGTGGGCTTTTAGATGGATGGATGAGCGTGGTTGAGGAGCTGGGATTCTAGAGGGGCTTGGGCAGCAAGCTGTTGTGACATGGATGACGTGGTTTGACGTGGACCCACCTACCGAGAAGGTGGGGGCGAAGGGGCGGGAGTGGTGGTGGCGGTATTTCTGACTTGGTACTTGGGACCATGATGTCATGGATCATTCTCTCCGATTCTTGGTTCTTCCATTCAGTATATAGCCCTGTTTTAAATTCGGTTTTGGGGAAGGGAGGGGAAGGGAGGGTAATACAGTGTAGAATTGTTACAGAAAAAAAGTAGGAATTATCATAATCTTGGGGACCCATTGAGGACCTCGCAAATTGAACACTAATCGTAAACTTGTTCCTAAGTATCGTGGGTGGGTAACTATTTTATTCGTACCATTCTGTACACTAAGCAAACATATTTATTATAGTTTAAGAACGTGATGGATGCCTCCATGTTGTGATTTGAAAAATCCATGTTCTGATAAGAAAGTCATTTACATAGAACATCCACCATATTCTGTCTGTGGAATGATGGACCACCAAAATTCCACAGACAGAATTCGAGATCCAAGAATCCGACAAAGAAATTCCAGAAATACCGCCACCCAAGTCCTTGCTCCTCCACCCCCACCTTCTCGGTGGGTGGGTCCAAGCCAATCCACGTCATCCATGCCACAATGCAAGCTTGCTGCCCAAGCCCACTGCAACACCATCACCCCAACTCCTCATCCACGCATCAAAAAGCCCAAACAAAGGCCCTTCTACAATCCCAGCTCCTCATCCACGCTCATCCATCCATCTAAAAGCCCACGTGCTTTGTTCATCCGTGCTCATCAAAGGGAGCTTGAACTATAAAGGCAGTGGTGGCGGTGTTCTTCACAGAATTCCAGCTGCAATCTCGTGTCGCTCAGTTGTGATCTGCGCTCTTCAATTGCGAATTTGTTCTGCATTTTGAGTTGTTTCCAGCTGCGTGTTTGAGTTTCGGTCGCGCATCAGTTGCGATGGCAGTCAACCGTGGAGCGTTGTTGTCCCGGGCCATGGCCGCGACTGCTCACAGGAGGCCCCGGCGCGGGCAGGTGAAGGCCGCCATAGCGCGGTCCGTGCTGAGCTCGCTCACGTCGATGGTGCACGGCGCACGCTCGTCGCTATCGCAGCGCTCGTTCTCGTGGAGCAGCAGGACCTGAGGAGGAGATGAGTTTCGCGGACAAGGCTGATGTTCGTTCAATTTTTCACATAGTTTCCGGCCTGCTTGATATTGTGCAGCAGAGCTGCGAGGCCATGATTCTTGCGAGACCGGATGAGCTGCGCGCAGTTGTGCCTTCCCTGAAGCACGATTAGAGCGAAGGGGAGCGATTTCCTGTTGTTTACTATGCTGAGCTGTGGTGGAGAGTAGAGTTAGGACAGTAGCGATGATATATCCGATGATGGAGAGTTCTAGTTCGGGCCTCTGGAGGAGGCCTCTGAATGCGCACATACGGGGACGATGTTGCAGAGTGCTTATTTTTTGTGTTTGTGACACTGATTGAATGAGAATCTGATAACGCATCATTCACTAGACTTTGGAGAATGGGGTCCGATCTTCAGTGCATGACCTTCTCTTTGGCTTATGTGATTCTTGGATGTGATGTTTCCTTTTGTGCTGGTGTGAGAAATGTTCGTTTATTCTTGCTTGCGGTTTGTATATGCAATTTGCAGATTTTGCAAGATCGCATTCGCCATGCCACCTTCTCATGACGATGAGCAGGTGTTCTTCACTGTCCTCAAGTGTAAGTTAGTCACTCTCAATTTTCTAGAGTTTGCTGTTGCGCAGCAGAGAAGAGGGAGTGTTGAGGATTTTTTTGACATTCATTTTCACGGTTCTTGTTGTATCATGCGTCAATTAGTATAGCATATATTTTTTTGTGAAATACAGAAACTTGGATACTTAGTCAACTCCCTCTATAACAATAGTGTTTGTTCTACCAAAATTTGCTTGCTATAAAATGCAATGAGTGTCATGATGGGTGACTTTCAGCTTGATGGGTGTTTGTGTTATGAATAGATTATTCTTTGTTGTGAAAAAAAAGATTGCTACACAAAACAAATTGAGAGTCACAACCAACATTACATAAAGCCTTAATATTTGTAACACACTCTTCTTCTACTCTTCCCATTTAGTTCAACTCATCGAAATGCAAAAATGGTTAAAAAATAAGAGAAATATGAGAAGGTCTTTGTCAAGTGAGAATGTAGTAAATTACCGAAGTAGTCAAACGTCTCGCACTTCACAAGGGAGGAATCAACAAGTGGAAGCGGAAATATTGAATGCGGAGCCTGTAGTAATGATAAAGCATCACTTACAATCAAAAAAACTCATCAATCACTCTTTAAACGCACTCATAAAGCTTGACTTGACAAAGACGTTGAGTTAAGCGTGTATGCACCATTGTATGCACACACGCAAAATCCTAGTGGATGAAATACATCCGTTAGGTGGATGTGGTGTGGCGAACGTACGTCCGTAACTAACGTAGATTAGAACTAACTAATCTACGCTAACACTAAGTGCTGTAGTGCTGTCCTCGAGGCCATATTGTGAGGAACAAATATTTATTATGGACCTAAGCTGGCTATTTTAATAATATGGTTGTTATAAGAGATGTTCTTCTAAAGGGAGTTGACTGTCGAAGTTGGTGGTATGGGTGCTTCAACCATAGTAGGTTGCAATGGTATTGTGGAGTTTTTGTTGGAGGATTGGTATGTTGAAAGTATTGCAAATAAATGAAAAAATAAGATTGAGTATAGAGGATTCAATGGAAGTGCATTATTCTACTTCTTGTAGTCAGTGATGGAATTTTGACAAACTAGCAAATTATTTGAGCCATTGGTATGAGACGACCAAAATGTATACCAAATACTTATAGTTTGCAATGTGTGGCCAACTTCAATAAACCTTGTAAGACCTATGAGGGTGATCATGCCTACAAGTGTAATAGATGTAGAACATCATCTACATAGTGGGTACAATTCACTGTGATTAGTCGTCACGGAAATCACTATAATTTGTTTGTTAGACACCGGGGCACATTCTCACCACATTGGTTGGAAGCGCAAGGATCTCCAAAAACTTAACCCAGGCCACAGATTGAACAGGGGTGAAATATTAGTCTACCAAATTTACAAATTACTCAAAAATGACCACCTATGGACCACCTATCGTCTTTAAAGGGTTAACATTTCAACATTTCTCGTAAAGATTCAAAGGTAACATTGGTTTATCCACCCTTCCCCAAAACCAAACTTTAATCTTTAAAGTTACCAAGGCATTTTCACAACAAAAGCACTTCAAAACTGTTTGTTCTAATGCAATGAGTAAGGAAGAGAACAAAAACATTTATTACTACTTCCAACCGTAGGATCTCAATTAAGTCTTATAAAGTGACATTTCATAAACTTTGATTGTACAAATTGAAAGACTGTAGTGTTTGAAGTAGAGAAAACCGTTCATTTTATTCCCTTTGACTAGTGGATCAAAAGACTTTGACTTCACTTGGTGTCAAATTTTTGCACTACACAAGTTCTAAATCCAATACCATTATGTTAAGCTTGATGTTAGTTCCTTGTTCACCAATTTTTAGACGTAGACAAGGGATGTAGCATATTCAAAACAACTATGCAAGGAGTGGAGGTTCAAAAATTGCCAACTCACATTTAAAGTTTTTGCATGACTTAATATATTTTAGATTGATTATATGAATGCTCAATAAGAAGGTTTACACCACATATTAATGTGGGGTAAATAAAAAGTCAAAAACATGAAGATCTCTAAGTTTAATGTGGAAATGAAGAAGTTTTTCTGGTACCTTGCCCAACAATGTCTGACAATGTGTGAAAATGTTTGACTTGAGTTAATATGCTATTATTTTTATTAAAGTGAAGATTTTTTTTTGACAACTCAAAAAGAAAGAACATTTCTTACTAGTATTGAAAATCTCACTTTCAATAGAGTCTTTTAGCAAAAGTTTTGGAGGTGAAAAAGTTATAGGGTTTTGAAGTTCAAACGTGGAGATTTTTATTTTTTATTTTTTTTGGATTTGTGGTTTGAAAGTTAGTACCACTTAAAGCCAAAAGTGGGGACTCCGGGCACCTCTAAAATTTTTGACAAAAGTTTCTATTGACATTGAGATTTTTCACACATATAAAGAATATTTCCTTTTTTGGAAATTTTCAAAAAAACATCTTGTCTTTAGTGTAAAAAGGCATTTTATTCCAAGTCAAACATTTTCACACATTTTCGGGCAACGGGGGAAAAAAATTCATCTTTTCTACATAAAACCTAGAGATCTTCATATTTTTCACTTTTTATTTTTTCAACAACAATATGTGGTGAAAACCTTCTTATTGACCGTTTGGATTATCATTTGAATACATACGTAGTTCACAAAAAAATAAAATGTGAAATGACAATTTTTGAACCTCCACTCCTTGCACACTTGATTTGAATATGCTACCCCCCTTTTTTACCTCTAAAAATTGGTGTGTTGGGTAACAACATCATGCTTAAGACAATGGTAAAAGATTTAGACCTTGTACAATGCAAAAATTTGACACAAAGTGAAGTCAAAGTCTGCTGATCTACTCAACGCAGGGAAGAAAATGAACCATTGTTTTGACTTTAAACACTAAAATCTATCAATCCGTGCGGTGGATTGCAACCAAAATTTTACGGCATGTTTATATAGAAGTCTATTTTAAGATCTTACGGTTGAAAATCCGAAATACACTTTAAAATGTGATTTTCATGTCTCTTTAACGCAGTGGCAGTTTTGGACTGGTTTTAGAGCGAAAGTGGTCGTGGTCCTTTAGGGATTAAATGTCGGATTAAGGAAAAGGTTGTTTTCCCACTGAGGTTTTAGTAACGGGCATCTTCAATAAAGAAGAATGTTAAAAATTGACAACATAGGAACCTGACCAAATCTTCAAAATGTCATTTTATGACACTTGGTTCTTTACGGGTTAAAACTGGGCCACAGACAGAATTAAAGACCGAGAATCAGGAACAGTGGCATCATGGTCCCAAGTACCAAGTCAGAAATACCGCCACCCCCGCCCCCACCTTCTCGGTTGGTAGGTAGGTCCGTTCGTTCGTTCAGAAATTGCGTTGCCTGCCTGCTCCATCCTGCAATAACAGCTGCAAAGCTGCTTTCGATTTTCTCTGCTCCTTCAACTCTCTGCTCTTCTCCTTCAACCTTGCTTTTGTTGCTCTTGTAGCTTTTTGGCTGATGTGAATATAGCCAAGATCATAACACACATTTGCATTGTGACGCCTACTTCGACTGTTTATTACACCAATCCATTTTGACACTTCTTTCTTACCTGGGCTTCTGGTTGGTTGTATTGACTCACGGATACGGAGTAGAAACTTACCGACAACTTGAATGATTCTAACAGAAAAGGATAGTCACTACACATATTGCTGGCCTCTTTCTTTCAAATGATTGTTCACTGTCACGACTTAGGTGATAAGAGAAGCATTCAGTGCGGAACGAAATGCTTGTTAAGGGCAATTTCATGGAGTAACTGTTCAATGCTAGTACTGCTTTTGAACAAGTAGCGACAAGTTGTGCAAAGATAGCGGACATCTGTAGACTTGCATTTGTATTCATTGACAGGTTTTCTTAGACAAAACCCTCACACTAGTTTGCACTTGAGTTGAGTGAGGTACTGGATTGGTGTGAAGGAGACAGGGGTTTGTTTGGAGAATATTCACCATGTGGTTGAATCTGTGCGGCCTTCAAGGTTACTTCTTCAGGTGAGAATGACTGCCATTTTAAAGCTACGTTGTATATCAAGGCTTCAGATGTCGTAGGGTTTCTATTTTTGGTCTCCTGATTTTAACCCCTAAAGTCGACTGAAGCCAGATTCTAGTTGATTAGGGTTTGGTCAGCCTCTGATTTACTACGTTTAGATTGTATGAAGTTGAAATCTTTTGGTAGGTTGTATAGTTTTTCAATACCTTTTTTGAAATGACCATTCATGCTTCAAAATGCCTCATACTTTAGGAGGTATTCACAGTCAAAGTCTGAAAACACTATAAGGGCATGCTGACATCTGCCCTAAACTGCAGTATATGCTGCCCAAAATCAATTAGATCGTAGAAACTTTGAATTTTTACCAAAAATTGAGATTTTACTTTTTTTTCAAGTTTTGTTTTTGAACATGTAGAAGACGTACCAATGCATAATCTCACCATGCGGATTTCCAATCCAATAATTTTTCACATGCCTTTTTTATTGTCAAAGACCGGCCTTTGTATTTGAATTTCAGCATACCTCCATGTGAATTATCAAGCATTTCTTTAAGTTTTATAGGTCCTATGAGGGTAAAAATTGCATAGACATGTTACTAACTCAACTAGGAACAATAATGTGAAGAGCCTCGGTTCGTGTTTACTTCCAGAAATGGTCTTTTTGGCTGCTTACCCTTTTTACATCAAGGGATTTTTAATTTTTTTTCTTCAACTTTGAACGTTATGATCTCACAATTGGTGAGGAATTTGAATCTAAGATTTATCACACATACACACATACAAGTTAGGTATTAGATCCTTGAAAGTTTGTCAAAAACTGAAAATTTCACCTTGCATTGAAAGAGGGCAGTTTTGAGACTTTTTGGCAGTTTTGAGGCTAATTGACTTTAGAGGTTAAATTAGTGTATGCAGGATGCACTAAGCGTGTTATCGACAAGAAGATGGTTTTTAAACTGTGTCTTCTTTTTGCAGAACGGAAGAGAGTGAGCATGCCAGTGCTCACTTTCAACCGGAAGAGAGTCAGAATGCTAGCAATGGTTCCTCGGTGCCAGCTAGCTATGATGTTTTTCTGGCGCACAGCAGCCATCAGAAGGATTTTGTGGAGCAGTTGTACGAGGACATGAAACGGCATGGGATCAACGTGTTTTTCGACAAACACAGTTTGGTAAAGGGTGAAGAATTCCCAGAGCATATATTCAACGCAGCCTCCACTACCACAATAGCAGTTCCGGTGCTGTCAGAAGAATTTTTCATAGCAAGTTCATGGCCCATGGCAGAGATCATCACTTCTGTGAGAGCAAAGAAGCCGACAATTTACCCCCTGTTTTACATGATATCTGCTGAGACGGTCAAAAATGTTGAGAAAGTGACGGAGTGGTCTGCGCAGTGGGAGATTTGGGGAATGGAGAGGCACAACATGGGTCTTGAACATTGGAAGGAGACGTTAAAGAAGATCGGGATAACGTATGGTGAAGAAAAGAATGTATTCATGAGTGAAGTGGAGTACCGGAAGAATGTTGTAGCTTGCATCAGAAAAATGTTGAAAACCAATAATAAGGAAACGATTGTCTCAGGACGAGTAGTTACCAGAGGCGAGACATCGAGGTCGACATCAAATTCTGAAGGGGCGACATCAGAAGTGGCGCAACCATCGAATGTGGTGTGCACTCTTATTTCCTGCATTGGACTCTTAACTTTACTCTTTCAGGAGGAAACCTTGAAATTTATTTGATGACCTTGTTCATAGCATTATGACAGTGCATTATGAGTCAAATATAGTCAGACGCAAGGGCATCTCCTCATTCATATGCTTGTATGTTTAGAATTGACATCATTCTTTCAAAATTCTTCCAAACGTGTATATTTGTGAAAGTTTTGGTCTATGTTGTATACTTCCTTTGTGAGTGTGCTTCGAGATCGCTGTTGATCGTGACTGTTGCTCTTGAAGGTGGCAAGCTCTGGATCTGCTGGACGACAATTTCGAGAGAGGTTTGCAGCGGGAGTGCCGATTGGACTTGGAGTTGGGGTGGGTCAAGAGGTTGTTGAGTGGATGGTGCATATCCTTGAGGGGGGAGGGGGTGGAGGTGGGGATGGGGATGGGGATGGGGGTGGGGGTGGGGGTGGGGATGGGGGTGGGGGTGGGGATGGGGGTGGGGGTGGGGATGGAGGTGGGGGTGGGGATGGAGGTGAAGGTGGTGGCGGTGATGGTGGTGGTGGTGGGGGTAATGGTGGTGGTAGTGGGGGTAATGGTGGTGGTGGTGGTGGGGATGGTGGGGATGGTGGCGGGGATGGTGGCGGGGATGGTGGCGGGAGTGGTGGAGTTATGAGCAATTTAATGTGCTCAAAATGCGGTAAACCTTTACAAGGTCCATATTGTACAAATTGTACAAAACCTTCTACTCAACCAAGTCGTGTTGGTGGAGGTAATGGCAATGGCGGTAGTAGTGGTGGTGTTTGGGGAGGTGGCGGTGGCAGTACTGGTGGCTCAAGCGGTGGTAGAGGTGGGGGTGGGAGTGGGGGTGGAGGTGGAGGTGGAGGTGGGAGTGGGGATGGAGGTGGTGGTGGTGGGGGTATAGATATGAGCAATTTAATGTGCTCAAAGTGCGGTAAACCTTTACAAGGACAGATTTGTACAAATTGCACGAAAACTTTTGTTCGACCGAGTCAAAGTGGTGGAGGCAGTGCGGGTGGCAGTCGCAACATTGGTGGCTGGAGCTATGGTGGGGGTGGGGGTGGAAGTAGCGGTGGCAGTGGAGGTGGCAGTCGCAACATTGGTGGCTGGAGCTACGGTGGGGGTGGGGGTGGGGGTGGAAGTAGCGGTGGCAGTGGAGGTGGCAGTCGCATCATTGGTGGCTGGAGCTACGGTGGGGGTGGGGGTGGAAGTAGTGGTGGCAGTGGAGGTGGAGGTGGAGGTGGAGGTGGAGGTGGAGGTGGAGGCGGTGGTGGAGGTGGCGGTGGGGGTGTAACCATGAGCAATGTAATGTGCTCATTTTGCGGTGCACCTTTACAAGGGCCAATTTGCATGAATTGCATGATGAAACCTTCCAATTGACCAAATCACCCAAACTCGTGTATGGGTGGTGGTCATCATGTATATCATGCACACATAGGGGCCAAAAGAATGTCCTATGTAAAACTTGACAACATACTTGTCAAATTCCCTTTTAAAGCAATTTTTTTAAAAACTTCAAAATTTTGTGTACTAAAAAGTGATAAATATTGAAGTGTTTAAGTGCGTGCAAATGCAATATTTGAAAATTCTATACGCATTTACTAACATTTTTAACATAATTTTTAGTGATTTATAAGCAAGTGAATAAGTGTAATAGATTTTTAAATCATTCATTTGATTGTCAAAATGTGACCGATGATGTCCTTATGCATGTTGGTAAAATGATAGTTATGGTCTTCTAACCATAGGCTTAGCTAAAATGAGCACCCAACAATTCGAACATTTTAGTGCGTCCTATCATAATGTGTCATGAACCCTACTTATAGTTCTGACTTGCTCATCTTGAAGGGAATTTCTACTTTTAATGTATTGTATTAGAATAAGTCTAAAGAACTTTTAGTGAAGAGAATGTCATTTACACAAAGTGGCAGCATGGCAGTTACTTTTGTTAGCAATTTAAACAAAAAATATTACTTATCACCAAGTGAACTATCTTTTGAAAAAGCTTCAAAGTTTTTCTTTGAATGTCAGATATCACCATTCTTACCATCTTGCATAAAATAGAACTATTTTCTATGAAGAATTTGTTTGAGTTAACCCCTAAACGCCCAAGTGTACGTACCACGTACGTTTGGGATTTTGGGCATGTAGTTGTGAGTGAAAAAAAACTCCAATTCTTTTGAAAATTTTATAGTGGATTGTCCATGATGAGAACTTTTGGGGGATGTTTTCAAAAATGGTTTTGGACTTGTGGTTCAAAAGTTATTAGCCTTCAAAGGTGAAAATGGGGACTCTGGGCTATACGGGCAGCCATGTTGACCAATGCAATTCGAGAACAAAAATCGGGCAGTATGATGGGTCAGAAAGGGTGAGGAGGTAGGGAGCAGCCTATATCATGGGTCTAAGGGTTGAGAAGACGAAGTCCCCACTGTTAGGTTCAAAGTCCAAGAATAAACGATTAAAAAATACAACATTTTTAAATAACAAATAACATAAAGCTGTCAGCCCACAGGCCAGCTGCTGCTGACTGATTTAACTACTGTTGCCAACCAACTTGCATCCAACCAGGTCTGCCGAGCATAGAATTCCGGGAGCTGCCCTAGTCAAACACGTATTTGATGCACCTCAGCTCAAAGGTCTTCCCAAGGACTTTGTCCACGTAACTTGTATGTGCATATTAGGTGAGCAAGCTTGTAAAGGAAGTTGTGTGCAAGTAACACATTGAAAAATGATGAGGTCTAATTTTTAGCTCATGTGCAAAGGACACAATGCAAGAGAATACAATGCGAAGTGCAATGTGCAATAATGCAAGTTGAAGAGGTCATATTTCAAATACAAGGTACAACTATAACCTCTAAGATTATCACATATCACCTTCACTTCCACAATCCTAGTAGTATACACATTGCAAAGAGTCTACGAGTAGTGATAGATGATGTCAAGGTGGAAGGGAAAGGGTGTGGCAATGGAGCTTACACCACCTCCAGCCACAACAGCTGCACCTTCTGCATTTCCACTCGCACCTTCCGCACTTCCACTTGCACCTACACAACAGCTCTCTCCACTACACACTTCAACTCATCAAGATATTGGGCAAGACAATATTGACTTTCTAGACTTTCAAGAACACATTATACATGGCAGAGAATCAACTTATGATGGATTAGAAGACGAGTATATTGGTGAAGATACCTGCGCTTATGATGAGGTAAGTAACCTTCAAGAGATGTGTTGGCCCCGGAGTTAATGCATAATGTCAATTACTGCAAGTCCAGAAGCATGAAGGTGCACATGAGAGGAGAGAATGCTGGAGAAACGTCAGTTACCGCATACAGGGAGGAGGAACATGGTTTCTGGAGTTGAGACGTTGGAGGGAGAGCACGTCGATTCCGTTCAAGGGGAGAAAGCCGTTGAGGGAGAGGAGCGTTGTGCGCTAGTTGACATCAGAAATATCCTCCAGAATTCGTCGGCGACTAGTCTCGATGGGCGTGCCAGGCTGCGACCACCTTCTTCTGACGCTGCAGCGACGTTGCTGTTGGGTTGCGGAAGGCTGGCAAAGGCCGTTTTAGGCACGCCACGCTCTGTTGAGCAACGGCCACGCACTCCGCACCCACGGCGAGGCGCCGTCGACGCCCGGGAAGGCGGACATGTCGTACAGACAACCGCACACACTGTCGTGCAAACAACGCAGATAGCACAGACTGCGATGGATTCGATCAGGGGAGGGGTTCGAAGACGAGCTGGCAGGGTATCGGGAGGCCCCGGTCGGGTATCGCGAGGCGCAAGGACTGTATCGGGGAGCGCTGCGGCTGGGGGCTCATCGGGGAGCGCAGGGGATGGGGGGTTATTGGGGGTGGTAGGGGGATTATCGGGGGTGGTCGAGGGGTTATCGGGGGTGGCTGAGGGGTTATCAGAAGAGGCTGGGGGAGGTCGAGGGGAGGCTGGGGGTTATGGGGGGAGGCCTCGGGAGTAGGAGTACTAGGGGGTTCTATTAGGGAGTACGAGTATCGGGGGGACCTCTGATAGATCCGGAAATCGGGCTAGAGGGATTACAAAGAGAGTTAGGGGGAGGGCAAGGATTACAAAGAGTTAGGGGGATTACAAAGAGAGTTAGGGATTAGGGGAAGGGTTGCGGAGGACTCGATGAAAATTGAGGGGGCTTGGGGGGGATTGAACTCTCCATTGGAAGGAGCCATACTTCCAACGGGGAGAGATATATTGAGTAATTGGAACGAGAATCATGACGAAGACATTAGTATCATCGATGTGAATATTCCAAATTATGAGGATATTATTGATATTGAGGGCGAAGGATGCGATGATAATGGAATGCATGACCGGACAATTTCACTAGATTTTCTGGACATTTTACAACAAAATATTGATGAGAAAGGAGTAAACATTCCAATTTTGCATGATGAGAGTGATGATATTCATGAGAGTTCAAGTGAGGACAATGATACAGTTCCAAGCGAAGCGCACCAAGAAAGCATAAAACATCTCTACCGAGAGTCAACATGGAATGACGAATTCTCGACTTATTCTCCAATGCCAATGGATTTTGACGATGTTACGAGGACTACAAAATCATGGCGTTTCTTTCTATCATTCATGCAATTGTTTCATTTATTTTGGCCTGAAGTTTTGCTACGAAAAATAGTTATTGAAAGAAACCGTTATGCTCGAAGTACAAATTCTTTGGGGAGATGTATTGGCGGTCGCAATTGGAAGGACATTGACATCCAATGTTTAAAAGTATTTTTGGCCATATATTTGTATATGGGTATGAAAAGACAACCAAATATGCGAAGTTATTGGTATTGCAAAGATTCGGTTTTCCATTGTTCTACTATATCAAACCTTATGACAAGAACTCGGTTTCTCTCTATTATGAGTTGTTTACATGTTACCGATGGAAACACGTATGTGAGAAATAGAGAGGTTTTTGGATATGACAAGTTGGGCCAAGTTCGTTGGCTTGTATCTTCTATACGGGATAACTGTAAAAAAGTTTGGCATTTAGGTAAATTTTGCACGGTCGATGAAATGATGGTTAGATATAAGGGTATATATTGTCCAGTACGACAATATATGCCGCAGAAACCGCAAAAATGGGGCATTAATATGTGGTGTCTAGCATATTCTGTTACAAAGTTTGTGTGGAATTTTGAGGTGTATAGCGGTAAAACACCAGTTGCAATCAATCTTCCACCAACTACACGCAGAGAGCCACAATTAGCTCACAAAGTTGTTTTAGACTTGGTTCAAGATATCGGACAAAGAGGCCGTGTTTTGGTGATGGATAATTATTTTACAAGTATTGGGCTATTTTTGAGTTTATTAGAACGTGGCATTTATGCGACGGGTACGATTAGATCTAATAGAGTTGGCATTCCCATCATATGTAAGAACACTAGGGCATTTGCTAAAGAACGACAAGGAAATTTTGCTTGGAGAATGCACATATCACGGAAAATCGCATGCATTATATGAAAAGACCAAAAACTGGTTATTCTGCTTTCCACACATGCATTGCCTCGCGTAACACCCGGTTTACCGGACATTACAATCCCTCGACGGAACGGAGCCATCCGTGAAAATATCACAACATCTCCAATTCATTTGGAATATACAACACACATGAGAGGTGTCGACGTCGCTGATCAACTAAGGGCGTCGTATGCCACTCAAGATCGGACGCACAAGTGGTGGCATAGGATCTTTTTTTTCTTGCTAGATATGACCTTGGTAAATATGTACATTATTTATGTAGAAAAATGCAAATCTCACTTTCCACCTAGAGATCCACTAACACATTTACAATTTATGGAGGAAATGTGTTAGGCATTGACCAAGAATTGGCAACGTAGAGACATTCAAGATATAGTTCCAATGCGCGATCGAGGACCTGTATGTTATCCGGTAACGTCGGACAATCGTCGTCGAGTATGTGTTATTTGCAAGTCGCGGCCTTGTACTTATTGTCCAACATGTGGAAATAGGTTCATGTGTTTTAACAAGGGCTGTTTTCGATTATGGCACGAATGCCTCAACCATAGATAGACAAATGTCTAGAAGGATAATTAATAGTATAGGTGAATTCATGTATTGTTTGATACATAAACAAATATGTTTTTTTTGTGTTTTTACTATCTATGCCTAACAAATGTGCGTTTATCTATATCTACCAAATTTTAGTTTATCTACGTTTAACAAATGTGAATTAATGAATGTCTAATAAATTTAAGTTTATTTATGTCTAACAAAATTGAGTGTATTTATGAGTAACAAGTATGAGCTCATCTATGTCTAAAACATATGAATTAATCAACGTCTAATATATATGATTTCTCTATGTCTAACAAATATTTATGTCTTACATATATGTTTCATCAGTACCCTTCATTTGTAATTTTTTTTTGTTAATTTGTATTCTTAATTCACATGTGTTATGCCATATCATGTATAATGTTTTCAAACACCTTTTATGCTATAATATGATAATCAATACAGTCAATAAGAAAGAATTTGGAACATATTGTTTTTTCCACCCTTGCTTGAAATGTATGAATAATGTTTGACTTGGATGTCTGAATAATGTCTGAATTTTACATTCTCGAAACATATGAAAGTCTTTGATTTAAACATTATTTGAAAAATTAACATTTGATTTTGAAACGTGCTTTCATATTGTCAAATAAGTTCACATATTTCTTACTACATCATCATAGATGTGTAGAAGAAGAATATATGGTTCTATTTTGAAACCATTAAAAACCTAAGGTATTTTAGAATCACTACACCATTGATGCAAAAACGAGCAGATGAATTTTTTAAGAATGTAACCGTAGAATTTTTCTCAGAACTTCAATAAGTAGATGTGGTAAAAAAAAAATTCATCATACAAATTGAAAAATGAAAACCGTGAAAGTAAATAGCATGGTACTAAAGAAACTTTTGTTCAACAGAGGTTATAATCATAAAATAATGTCTTGATCCTTTAGGGGTCCATTTTGCAAGACACAGACAATAAACTTTCATTATAAAAGATGGAAAAAAAAATTGATTCATAAAAATGATCTACCAATTAAATTTCGTAATTTCGCGTAAGAAATAAACAAAATACTAAACTACTTTGTAAAGTGAATCCAAAAAGGAGGGCTAGCAAGGGAAGAAAATGGTAAGTAGTAAGGTCCAAGTAATAAAGGTCTGGCACAAACACTAAAGCACAGGCCGCCAATTCAACCCCCAAGGTAGTCTCGGGCCAGCCTAGTGGCCATGGTAATTCAAAAACGTATGTCGCGTACCATTATATAGTGGCACATTCTTCACATTGCAAGGCTTATGGGATATTTGCACCAGAAGTGCCAAAACAGCCACCACCAAAATGTGACTGTAATTTTATAATTAAAAGTAAAAACTCGGATTTTTAACCGTAAGATCTTACGAAGATTGAATATATGAAGTCACAGAAAAGGTTTGGCAGCAATGCACCGCACGGATTGAAAGATTACAGCGTTTAAAGTCAACAAAATTGACATTTTCTTCCTTGCGTAGAGTGGATCAGCAGACTTCAACTTCACTTGAGGTGTTATTTTGCACTACACAAGGTCTAATTATTTTATGATCTTGTTTAGCATGATTTTAGTTTCCTACAATCCAATTTTTAGATGTAAAGAAGGGGTGTAGCATATTCAAAATGATTGTACAAGGAGTGGAGGTAAAAAATTGACATTTCACTTTTCAATATTAATTGTACTAAATTTGAAACCATTAATCAATCCTAAATAATTAAAAAGGCACCTCTACGAAGCTTTTATCAGAGACACCATAGTCGATCAAATTCATAGATTTTATTTGATTTCTTAAATTTTAGGAGTGTGCCAAAAGGCTATATGCATTTCTAACCAACACTTGGGCTCTTAGAAGATCAAAGACTGTATTCATAATTCATTCCCTGTTCACTCTCTTTGTAGATGTTGCAATAATCTAAATATTTGATGTTTAGTGTAAGATACTTAGTGATTTAAAATTGCAACAAGTTTTACTTTTGATGCAGTTATAAGTTAGTCTTTTCAAAAAAAATTATTTCTAGTAGGAGAAGGCATGATAATGTGATTTACAAATTGGAATTCTAAATCTAATTGGTAAAGATATAGTTCCTTTGCCAACAATGTTCACATTTTATATATTTGTAGTCATTGCAATATTTTTTACATATCCTAAGTTACTCCATCACTTGTGCCTTAGATTGTACAATGCTTCAACATTGGTCCATAATATCTATGTGTAGCAAAAAATATATTCCAAGCATTGGAGTTCAGACTAATTTTATTATGAATTCTCAACGTCTCAAACATAATGGCTAACTCCTATGTATTGCACAAGTATTGCCTGTATATTAAATGGATATGACCTTTGCATTTCATAGGTTCAACCTTAGAGACAAAATACATATATTTCAAAAAACTTGGAGAGCCCAAGTTTTGGATTATTTATGTACAAACCAGAGCACTGCATGTAGTATTGTAATGGACATAATTTTGACTGTACGGATCAAAAGATAATTGTGGTCAAAGTGTACATTTTTGTACCCCGCACGTACACTTGAGCCTTTACAAGTTAATTAACGAAGTAGAAATTCCTAAAAAATTGCTTGGGCCTTTAGGGGTTAGGAGTCTATTGTAAAAGTCCCACACATTTAGAGGAATATCTAATGTATTGATCTTCACTTTATGATATATCGCTTCTAAAAAGGATTTGTTTTTCTACGAGTAGAACGCTTTGATAATATTCAGTTGTATAGATTTAATTATTGTACCTATCATATGTTTAAGAAGTTGCAAAATGATCATGTACAGTACATATCTCATTTGTCGTACTTCAATCCAAGGGTGTATATCTTGCTAACCATAAATATAATTTTCCTTTGACGTCAACACTATCTTACAAACATTTTAACAAAGCTTGCCTTTGGCCTTCTGAGGAGAACAGAACCACGGAACAAAGAAGCAATTGTTTCCCCTAAACTTGATAGATTTCTTGGTGGTAAATCAAATTTGAAATCAAACGGTTCACTTCATATACCATCATGCTATAAAAGAATATGAAAATGTTGGGAACTATGACCTCAATAAATGCTTACTAAGTAATAAACTCACAAATTGTCATTGATTTTGGCCACAAAGATTGAAAGATTATAGTGTTTGAAGTAGGAAAATTGGTTCATTTTCTTCCCTACATCAAGTGGATTGCAAAGCTTTGACCTCACTTGATGTCAAAATTTTGCACTGAAGAGGGTCTAAATTCAATACCATCATCTTCAACATTATATTATTTTTCTGTTCACCAATTTCTAAAAGTAAAAAAAGGGTGTAGCATATTCAAAAAAATTCTGCAAGGAGTGGAGGTTTTGGAATTGTCATTTCACATTTAATAACAACTAAAGTAAAAAATATTACAAGGTAGTGGAACATGCTTTTGATCTCTTGTTAGAATATAATTAAAAACACGTTTATCATATTATGTATCTAAGGGATGTTGCAAAGAATATATATATTTTTAGCATAGTTATTGTTGAAATTTCTTTTGCGTATAAGTTTTTCGTATAGGTGCAGCCATGAGTTTCTAGGGACAATGAATATATTCATCAAACTTGAATATATTGCAATTTTGGAAAAACTGTACAAGGTGTCTACCTCAAGAGTAGTTCCACAGTACTAATCATTTGTTGTGTGGGCATCGACTTAGTGGTGGAATGAATAGAGACTTTATTCACGTTGATGTATAGTCCCCTTCAATAATGTTACGTACTTTTTGCACTCGTAGGGATAGTAACTTTCAGTGCTACCAACTGTGACACCCTCTTGAGGGTGAGAAATTGTTATTTTACCATGAAATTTTTGGCACAAGATCATTCTATGTTGACAACACGTGTGCAAAATTTCAAGGTCGGAAGTCGAATAAATAAAAAGATATTCAAGATCTACCAACATGGGTAGCACTAAGAAAAGTTTCATAGCTACGAACTTTGACACCCTGCCAAGGATTGAATTTTTTGTTTTTGCCCATGTAATTTTTGGCATGGGACCTTCTCTTTGTTTATTACATGTTTAAAGTCCAAAACATCCACACTAAGAAACATATTTAAAATCTAGCAACATGTGTAGTTGTGAGTGTAGTTGTAAGAAACATTTCACTCCTCGCCAACTTTGACACACTCCCAAGGATTCAATCTTTTGTTTTTGCACATGAAATTTTTGGCATGAAACCATGTCTTTATTGAATACATGTGTACCAAGTTTTAAGGCTAGAATACCTACATAGCAAAAGATTTTTGAAATCTACCAACATGTGTAGTTGTGAGAAACATTTAACTCTTGCCAAATTTGACACCCTCCCATGGATTGAATTTTATATTTTTTCCCATGAGATTTAGGACATGAGACCATCTCTATGTTGATTATACGTGTGCTTAATTTCAAGTCTAAAATATCCACGATAGAAATGAAAAAAAACAAAATCTACCAACGTGCTAAATGTGAGAAACAACCGGGTACCATTTCAACTTTGGCACCTTCCCTAGGTTTGAAAGATTGTTATTTTACTATGAAATTTTTAACACATGATCACCTCTATGTTTATAACATGTGTGCCAAATTTCAAGGCTAGAAGATGAATAAAAAAACCCATATTCAAAATCTACCAACATGTGAAACTATGAGAAACAATCTTGTGTATCTATTATTGTATTCATCACATGGCTTTGAAATTTTAACTCACATGTTATCAGCATAGAGATGATCTTGTGATAAAAATTTCATGGTAAAATATCAAATTTTTAGCCCTCAGGAGGGTGTCAAAATTGGCAGTAGTGAATGGCTTACAACTACACATGTTGGTAAATTTGGCATATCTTTTTCTATATTCATCTTCTGGCCTTGAAATTTGGCACACATGTTGTCAACATAGAAATGATCTTGTGCCAAAAATTTCATGGTAAAATAACAATTTTCTAGACCTCAAGAGGATGTCAAAGTTGGCGGCACTGAAAGTTACTATCCCTAGGAATGCAAAAAGTACGTAACCTCATTGAAGGGGACTGTACATTAGAATCCGGAGCTTTTCTTCTTTTTATAAGATTTTATTTTCCAAAGAACACTTCACCAATTCACAAAAGTTAAATAGTTAATCAAATTTAGTTTGTACAAATTCTAGAGAGAAGTAATAATTCGAAATAAACATAGGGAAGAATTTAAATATGAAATTATATGGGAAATAGAAAAAGAATTATGTAACAAATACATATCTTCAATTTATTATGATAAAATAGTAGAATTTTAAAATTATAGTAAAAATTATTTCACAATTTATCACGGTAATTTAGTAATAATAAAATATTTTTAAAGTGAAAAGAAGAAGAAGAAAATGAGCTAAAAAAGCAGAAAGGAAAAAAACCGAACACCATTCAACAAATGGAGTTCAAATTTATAAAAAAAACAAAAACCAAAATCAGTACGAAATAGGCAGGTCGCCCCCTCTCACAGTGATTATATACCATTTTTAAAAAGTACCAAAAAAACCAAAAAAAAAAAAAAACGAATTGCGGATCGCCACGTTGGCGTGGCGGGCCCTCCTCCCGACAGCCACTGTGGCGGCGGGGCCCCCGCAGATAAGGTTTTTAATTTCTTTTTTTATTGACTATTTTGAAGACCCTTCTAACATTTCAAGTCCTTTCCATGAAGACCCTGTCTTCATGTGGAGTGGGTGAATGACGTGGCCCTAGATATTGTGAAGAGTCCCCAATTTCAAGCGCTGCCCTTCCCCATAATGCTTCATTTATTCAAGAAATTCATGAAAATGAGAGATTTTACTAATTTTAGTCGCTATATTTTTTTAAATTAGTAGAAAAATAAACTTGAAGTTCCCACCGGTGGGATTCTGGAATGCAACAATTTGAATAAAACAAAAAATTTCATATCACTTATGTAGTAATTGTCATCATTTCGTAACCTCTTTCACTAATTTTTTTATTTCTACATCTATCACCCCTCGAATTGACCTCAAATTTTGCCCAAAAATAGCCAACAACATATGGGTCATACTGGTAAAAGATTTGATCACACTTTAGTGTTAAAGTTAGAAGATATGCTAAGTCAAAGTGGGCTGACCTTGTCGGGCAAGGGGTAAAAAAACTTTTCTTTGCACTTCAAACACTATAATCTTTACATCCGTGCGGTGGATGGCAGCCAAACTTTTATGTTAGTTTATATGGATGTCTTTTTTAAGATCTTACCGTTAAAAGCCTAAAATTAGACATGAAAAACAGATTTCGTTGCCACTTATTGATTGTGGCAGTTTTGGAGTGTTTCATGAGGAAAATTGCCTTGGGCTTTTAGGGGTTAATACCCTTGTGGTTGAACCACTGCCAAACTGCGCATGCTTAAACTTAAGTAAGAACCACTTGAGTGCATGTGAGAGACAATAGAGGATTAACATTTAATCAAAGTAGATAATTTTATGCTAAAAAGGGTCTCACAAATGTGGTGGAGGGGTCCTCTCGTGAGCTCAAAATCTTATGGATGCTTAGACTGTAGGAAACCCCTAAAAGAGAGAGGCCTTACTTTTATGTTTTCTCCTCAAAATTGCCTTCTTTCAATGCAAGGTGAGTTTCTTAAGTTAAAGATGTAACTTTGAGGTATGAAACCGTAGGCTTTATTACCTAACATGTACATGTACATATATGCCAAATCTTTAATTAACTCAAATTCCTCACTATTTGGAAGATCATAATATTCAAAGTCGCATGAAATTTTTTTTGCCTTGTTGTAAAAAAGGAAAATAATGTTTCTAGAGCCAAAATTAAACAAATAACCTCAATTCCGTTAAAATGGCATTTTTCCGTGCAAATGGCACTATTAGGGGAGTTAGAAATCAATAGAAAGTGACCAGATGTATGTGAGATTGGGCCATTTTGGGCCAAAAATGGGTGAGCCTGTGATGTTTTAGGACTGCAATCCAAAAACATTGATGATATTAGAGAGTATGGTGGTAATATTCCAAGTTGAAACTTCTTTGGATGAGAGAATGGCACTTGGAATAGTAATGCCTCAATCATTGGTGGCGGGGATATCGAGGGTACTGTACGGGAATAGCCAAGATTTAGTTACAGATGAGCCAAATTACAGGTTTTGAAAGTTTGGGTTCTTACCAATTCAAAATCTAAAAAAGTACCCAAGTATCACATGGATATCACATGAATATCACCCACGTAAATCTAGGAAGCAACTTGAGATACAGGATGGTAATACAAAGCAGAGGATTGTAGCTGGATGATCTCAAAGAACTTCAAAAAAAACTACCCGAACACTGCTCCGGGGACGATTGCAGAGCGGATGAGGCGAGTTGCAGAGCGGATGAGGCGAGTTGCAGAGCGGATGAGGCGCGATTAGAACGGAGGCAAGCGACTTCTTGTTGAATTGGGCGTTACCATGGTGGAGTTAGGACAGTAGCGATGATATATCCGATGATGGAGAGTTCTAGTTCGGACCTCTGGAGGAGGCCTCTGAATGCACACATGTTCGCGGTGTGCACCGCCATGGCGGCCTCGTTGCTGAATGAGGCCGGTGATGAGGTGTGTGCGGGGACGATGTTGCGGAGTGCTTATTTTTTGTGTTTGTGACACTGATTGAATGAGAATCTGATCACGCATCATTTGCTACACTTGAGTCGAGAATGGGGTCCGATCTTCAGTGCACGATCTTCTCTTTGGCTAGTGTGTTTCTTGGATGAGTATGCATTTTGCAAGATAGCATTTGATATGCCACTGCTTGCTGAATGGCACTGGTATGAGGTGTGTGCGGGGATGATGTTGCAGAGTGCTTATTTTTTTGCTTGTGACACTGATTGAATGAGAATGCGACTACGCATCATTTAGAGAATGGAGTCTGCTCGTCAGTGCACGATCTTCTCTTTGGCTACTGACGTGTTTCTTGGATGTGTGTGCATTTTACGAGATGCTACCTCATGAATTCCACCATACTCTGATTCTTACTTCTCGAATTCTGTCTGGAATGTTATGTAACACTGAATTCCAACGTAAGTGTACTTCGAGTCAGCCCTTTTTTTTTGCGCCAGATTCCATTGTGGCCAGTGACAGAACTTCCCTCTAATTTATTACCGAACCACGTTCAATACCGATCCACTAACGGTTTTCGCCAGGAAAAAAAGCCCTGGTTTTAGTTAGCCATCATTTTCTCTGTCCAGGATGCTATATAAATGTCTCAATCTCAGATGCTATTTAAAAAAATGGTCGCTCTTTGTAATATCAAGTTGGCCGAGCCACAATTTTCAAAAACTTGGTTGTACACTATTATTCTCTCATATTATGCATAGCCTGTCAAAAATGTCATGAACCAGGTGCCTTCCGCTTCATCCCAGCGATGGCAGTCAGGTTAGACTTTGAAAATACAGCTCTGCAAACATCACAATGGATGACCACTTCAGATATCTTTCATGCCATATCAAACTACCACATCAAACTACCACATCAAACTACCACATCAAACTACCACATGCATACGAGATTAGCATACCAGATGAACACATCAAACTAGCACATGCATTCTTTGACACATGGTTAATTAGCACAGTATTATCGTACCCACAAGTGGAACATGTTTGGTCATGCTTGCAGAAGATGGAAAGGCAAACCGAGCAGACGTAACCCATGTCAATTGTCTTTTTATGACAAAAACACCTGCAGTTCAATCCATACAAACCCATGAGTGATCACAACTTTTGACTGATAAGGCCACCTACCACTATTTCATTTTAAAATGCTAAGTAGGATGGATTTTTTATCCTTCTACACTAATAGTATTGATGGAGGAAAAGATTCTCATACATCAAAAAGTTATCAGTTCATGTGGGTGACACTATCAGCTAAAATTAGTGTAGTAAAACAACAGGTTTAAAATGGAAACAATAGACGAACATTTGAAAGTGCAAAAAAAGGGGAGGTTTAGGATTAAGGGTTTAGGGCAAAAAGAAGCTCACGAAGCACGGAAATCTACACCAGCAGGTCGTGGTAGTTGAAGAAATTGCCGAGAGAAGAGATCAGTGGCAAAGATCATCTGCATCCTCCAACATTATTGAAGAAGCATTAGTAGTTGCAGAATAATAATAATAGTAATAATATATCAATATTACCAGTAGTATTATAATATTGTTATTAGAAAAAATAAATTATAATACTATATTATTTACATTACATTTGAGGGAGATTACTGACTAATTATGACTTGAAAGTGTAGATAAGAAGATACCCGAAGTTTGAATAAGATCAATGAGAGATCAATTTGCAGTCACCCAAACTTTCAATAACTTGCCCCCACTTTTTCCTTTAAAATCAGCTCAAAGGAGAGAAAGGCAGCTTCGACTCATCTGCAAACTCGTTCTTCACTCTTGACGAGGGCTAAAACTGGTTTGACATGAGTTTAGAGACCACCAAGCTCTTCTACTTAAAGTAAGGAAAGAGTGGTCTAAAGAGGGGGTATTTTATTGAAATTTTGGATGACTTTGCAATAACTTTCAAAAGTAGGAGGACAATAACTTACCATTAAGTACTCAAAAAGTCCATCTGGTTGCGGGGGCTTCATATAAATCCCACCCGTGATGTGTGATGCCTGGACAACAATTGAAGGTTAAAGGATGCCAAGACCAAGAAAAGTAAAATTGTGGAACCTTTCTGAAATCTGAACTTTTGTACCTGCTGTAGAAAAGCTGAGTGCTGGTTTCCAATGACACAGGCATCAATGGGAACCTGGCAATCCACAAAAGAAGAATTAGCACCGATGAATTAAAGCCAGAATTGAACTGGTAAAGGTAGTAGTTGCCTGCAAAGGGAGAATGAACCTAGAAAATGGTCAGACTCATCACCCCATTCCTTTGAGCAGAAAAAATGGAGTTCATCACAGAGATGTATCTGCAAAACCATCCACACTGAACAACATCAGGCTCTAAAAAGCATCATATGTCCAACTTAGTGAATAAAGACGTCTCAGCTTAATGGCTCAATGACCCTAAACCGTAAAAAGCCTAACCTATAAAGCCCTAAACCTTAAACCCTATACTGAGACACTAGTAACAGAAAATAATAAGAAAAGCAATGCTCCTTACTGATAAGGAGCATCTGGAGACCCTTGTAGGCACAATATCTGTGAAGAAAGCAAAAACATCACAAAGCTTATCACCTTTGTCCAAAAATGACCAAAAACCAGTGAGTGTCACCTTCAGAGAAATAACGAAATGTTCTAGAGATGAGTGATCGAAATTTACACATGAAGTAATCTGTGATAATAAAGAAAAAAATTTGAGGTTTACCTGTGATACCAAAGAAATGGTTAGGGTTTAGGGTTCAGAAACTCACCCTAGGTTGTGGATGCGGAAGTGGTCCTCTGAGCACTCTTTGGATGTCTGTTAAGTGTCAATCAAGGAACAAAAATAGGACCTAAAAAACAATGAAAAGCATAACAAAACCCGAGCATGAAACCCTAAACCCAAAAAACAAAGGAAAAACATGAAAACCTAATAACAAAAAGTGAAATAGAGTCATATTCGAGAGAGAAAAAGAAGGTGGGATGGATACAGCAAAGAGCCATGGCCAAGGAGCCAGAGAAATTCGAGTATTGGACTTTGAAGGAATCTGGTCCTCCAGAGGTCATGCAATTTGCTTTCACTGCCTCATCCTCTTTGCTCATAAACTCCTGCATGTTGTGAGTTATGAGCTCGGACCTCGACTCTTGCGACTTCGTCTTTCCTTTCGATGTCACAACGCTCTCATTGGCTATAGTCGAGTCGTAAAGAAAACCACTGCACATAGAACAATAACAACCAACTAAATTAGCATCAGAAGCCAATTTGCAATCATCGCTACTGTCTAGAGCTTCCAACTGACCATGTGCTCGACCCTGTGGCAATGATGACGATTTTGTTGGTGTGGTTCAACAACAAGATGCCGTTCACAAACATAAGAACCTGCAAATACACACACACCAAAAAATAATAATAAATAAATAAATAAATAAACATCAATCAACCATAATATTCAGCAAGCTCTGAAGGGGAAATCAAAACTTGGTAACAAATTAGTTATGCCCCAGCTGCGCCGCACCACAATCAAGGTCATTTGATGTTATGTCCGACAATAACACATATGAACATTCATTTTTATGCAAAAAAGAACATGGTCTAAAATAGCAACAGCTTCAAAATTTTAAAGACACCCTAATCCGGATTGAGAAAATCTATGTTTTGCTAGAAACAGGACTGAAATAAGCTCCTGCTTTGAGCCAAAGAATCTTTGATCTCATTCAACTAAGGCAATCATCCTCACTAGGGTTGCTGTGTTATTCAATTTCACCAAATGAACGCATTATTTTCAACGTAGAAAAAACAGGTCTAGATTCTTTCAAAAATGCAAAACCCTAATTCAAAATATGCTAGAAACAGGACTGAAATAGTAAGGCCAAAAAATCAGAAGAAATTCTTCTTCAATCTCACACAACTGGGGGTTTGTTGTGGATTGGAGGTGCTGCTTACATGTTGGAAATACTGGTCAAAAGTGACGCCCACAGAAGACCCATTTGAAGACGCGCCCCAGAAGAAGGGATTCACATCCAACAGCAACACCACCTGACTCACATCGTCTGCCTCACAGTCGTAATTTGCATCGCCATCAGTTGATATTAAAAACCATTGATCTAAAGAGGGAGAAAATCCACTCACTCACCTGTAGGGTTCCGAGCCATGACGGTCGCAGCAGAAACTGACCGAATCCTACCCTGCTGCAACCCTAAACCCTACTTATTCTCCAACCATCATCTGCAAACCAACTCAATTCGTCATCACACCCATATCTTGCAGGCAACTCTCAACCCTAATTATTCTCCAACCATCGTCTGCAAACCAGCTCAATTTTGTCCTCCATTACACCCAAATCCAACCCAATTTCTCATCACCCTTTTCTCACCCAAATCCTGCAGGCAACCCTAAACCCTAATTATTCTCCAACCATCATCTGCCATCCAACTCAATTTGTCATTACACGCATATCTTGCAGGCAACCCTAAACCCTAATTATTCTCCAACCACCATCTACTCAATTTCGTCTGTCATTACACCCAAATCCAACCCAATTTCTCATCTCCCTCTTCTCCCTTTTCTCCCTTTTCTCATCACCTCATCACCTAAATCTTGCAGGCAACCCTAAATCCTAATTATTCTCCAACCATCATCTGCAAACCAACTCAGCTTGTCTGTCATTACACAGCAATCCAACCCAATTATTCTCACCCAAATCCACTGATCTCCGAACCTTGTAATTGCTGCTCACCTCACATCAACGCATCGTGTGTGATTCCATTTGCTGCAACACCATCACCATCAACAAGACTTCAATCCTATGAATACATTCAATTCTAGAAACCTAAATGAGCATCCAACTTACAGATTGTGAAGGGACTTGTTAACAATACTGGATGATTCACATTGTGACACACTCATGTGAGCTTGATGAATGCCCAGCTTCAAATTTGTGTTTCAGATGAGAGACTGGTTCTTGCTCTTATGGTTTGCAATGTCGTGGGTGTGCCCATGTCCGTCACCTGTACCCTAAAGCCGTCACTTGAACCGTCTATGTCAAGATGTGTTGAAGATTCTTGTATTACTTGAATTACTTGTAGACTAATATATAACTACTACATACAATAAAAGAGGAGGGGCATATACCTGTTTGGTACCTAGGCAATCCGTTGCGCCTTGACATGTGGCAATAGCTAGGTAAAACTGGAAGGAACATATCCGATGATGGAAATTAGGGATACCTAGGTGATACCCGCCATAAAGGCGGTGACATGTGGCATTTACCATTAATATAATGACTTTTATAATTACTTTTAAGATTACTTTTAATTACTAGCAATTGGCGCTTGCTTTGCAATGCATTAGTCCAACTGTTTTAACGTAGATTTTACATTACAAACTTTTTTTTAAAATGTAACATGATTCACTGCTTCTTGACTGCGCAATTAAGTGCGCAGTTGACTGCAGCGTTTCTGTAGTTCACAGCACGGTTGACTGCATGGTTGATCGTTGCGTGGTTCAGTGCGTAGACTATGATTTTAGTAGTATGATTATATATATATATATATAAGCAATTGACACTTACTTTGCAACGCATTAGTCCAACCATTTAATGTAGTTTTTATATTACAAAGTATAAAAAAAAAAAGGTAACATGATTCATTGCACGATTGACTGCGCAATTAACTACATAGTTGACTTCAACTGAACTTAAGAAAGATAAAGCTAGAACTAAACTTCTAATTAGTCACAATTGAAATAGAAAGTCTAATTCTCAAATAGAAAGTCTACTTTTGGAATAGAAAGTCTATTTTTGGAATAGGAAGTAAAACAAACTAGAGATAGAGTTGGTAGTTGATAGAGTTGGTATATAATGTATGGGAACAGTGGGCGCACATGCAACGTTGTCTACACAGAAGCACTTCATTAATAAGCGTGTCTCTCCCGTTGGTACAACGGGTATATAACCTCATGATATATAGATTTGTCCTGGATACTTTAAAGGCTGATTATGTTATGAATTTTGGATGATTTATTGGGGCAATATGTGAGGAATTGTGGTGGATGAATGTGTGAATTTTTTCTCATTAATCCTTTGTTGCCCCTTCACGTGGTTCCAAACACCTATTTTTACCTCCCATGAGTTATGAGCCATGGTCTTGTACAGTGTATACACAGTTCTCCACTGACATGTAAGAATTAACCAGTGAAAAATATTATTAAAATATCATCAATGTGATTCTAGGACATTAAAACCATGTGAGAGGGAAGTTTGGCCTTTTATCAGGTAGTTGGTAGAGGGAATTCAACTTTAGAATTTCATTAACGTTAATCTCATTAATGCGGAACATAGTCGAGTTATTTGCCTGTCGAGGTCATGTTTGATAATCAAGATATTAACAATAGGCTGTTATTATAGGTATCGACATGGCTGACGAAACCGAGGAGACTTCGCGCCTGAGAAAGACACGACTTCAACGCGATCGAAGCTAACGTCAAACATTGGCTCAGAAAGAGGAACGTCAACAGGAGCGTACAACACGCCAAGAGGGCAATGCACGTAATGCCCGTGAAGCCAATCGCCAACGCCAGACCGCAAGCCGTGCTCAGATGATCGATGAAGCGCGGAATGCCCAACAATAGGCAGTTCGCGTAGCCCACGTTGAGGCAAGAGCGGCACGCACAATCGAAGAACGTCTTGGAGATCTCCCACTACACCACGAGGCACCTGTGGCTCCGTATGCGGCAATGCCCGAAGAGGTGAGAAGAGAGATTCGCATGAATGATCGAGCTGCGCCTGCTGAACAAAGGGCGGATGTCACCAACCGGCTCTCACAAGCACGGCGTGATTTTGATGGCAGCAACAAACGCCTACGCCACAAGCTAGACCGGATGGAGGTGCGATGTGACCATTGTGACGCTTTACATTGGATCGAGGAGCGGGTGACGGGTTCTTCACAAGCACGTCCGTGCTACACCACATGCTACTGTTGCGGGAAGGTCCAACTGCCCCCATGGGCGCCACCACCGCCAACGTTGCGTCGTCTACTTGAAGACCAGACACAGGAGGCCAAACAGTTCCGTGAGCGCATACGAATGTACAACAATGGGTTTGCGTTCACTTCGGTAGGCGTAAGGATTCACGACGACATGGCGCACAGTGGCGTGTACAACTACATATTGCACGGAGAGCTTTACCATCTCATTGGAGCCTCCTTCCCAACGAGGGCGAGACACCAAAGTTCGCCCAAATCTACATCCATGATCCACAGATGCAGATTGTCAGGCGCCTTGCCTTTGCAGACTAGCTTGACGCCAACATCATGGAAGAGCTACAGCAGATGGTGCAAAAGCACAACCCATACGCTCAGCTATACGAGAATGTGCATCAACGACTGAACACCGAGCCTGCAACGTTGTTGTCGCTTCAATTGGTCACATTACGAGAAAACGATACGCGGCCGTACAATACGCCAACAATGGATGAGATCAGAGTCCTCATGGTCGGAGTTGGAACAGATGCGGAAGGCACAACACGCGATATTGTTGTCAAGAAGATCGCCGGTCCGTTACAGCGCATTTCTATCCTGCACCCTTCATACATCCCAACGCACTATGTGTTGTTCTTTTCCAACGGTCAGGATGGGTGGCACCCAAATATTGCGTTGGCCGGCTTCAATTACAACCGCGATTCCGTAGAATTTGTGGAGAACTTTAAAAGCGAGGCAGAGGCTGTTCGCTAGCGAGGCGGGTCAAAGCGTGTTTCGATCACTTAGTTCTATGCGTACATCCTTCATGTGCGCAGCGACGAACATATCTTTCGTGTTGGACGCCTGCTTCGACAGTTCATTGTTGACGAGTACGCTTGCGACGAGGAGAATTGTCTCAATTTCATCTGCCACAACCAAGCCAATCTTCGTGTTGATATTTACAAGGGTGCGCAGGATGCACTAGACCAGGATAATGTCATTGACATTCGAGGATGCAGGATTTTCTTACGAAGTCAAGTGCAAGCAGTTTCGTGTCCGACTTGCATATGCAATGACTATCAACAAATTCCAAGGACAGACCCTCAAACACGTTGGCATCGATGTCAGCAGAGAGGTGTTTTTCCATGGTCAGATGTATGTTGCATTCTCTCGCGCAACCTCGCCTGCCCACGTAACATTTTTCTAGCAGATGACACGTATGGGAATAGTGGGCGCACACGCAACGTTGTCTACACAGAAACACTTCATTAATAAGCGTGTCGCCAACGTTGGTACAACAGATATATAACATAGTATTACAAACTATTTTTATTAAAAAAAAAGTAATATGATTCACTGCAGGGTTGATTGTACAATTAAGTGCATGGTTGGCTACAGCGTTTCTTTAGTTCATTGCACGATTGATTGTGTGGTTGATTGCTACGTGGTTCACGACGTAGATTATGGTTTTAGTAGTATAATTTTATATATATATATATATATATATATTAGTATATATTTATCCGTTGTTCCGAACGGACAATGTTAATTTAGGTAAGTGAATTCAACTTGTAAAAGCAAAAATGAACATAATGAAAGTAAATGCCATGTGTAGCCTCCTCCTATGGCGGGTATGACATAGGTATCACATAGCGCTTTTGTTATATAGAATAAATGTTGATATACTAGTACTAGTAGAACCCCTATCGTTGCCAATGGGCCTAATCAAATGTACCCCTTTCATACCCATGACAAGTAGAACCATGTCATCCCTAACAGGCAAATGGCAAATATATGGTACCATACGTGTTGGTCCGATTTGTACAGTTAATTCAAAATGGAGGGTGTCCAAAATTTTGGAAAATATAAAATATTAGTCTAAGGTGATACCTATGTAATGCGTAGGTCATACCCTTGTAATAGCTAGGTCATACCTCTGTAATAGCTAAGCATACTTATGTAATACCCAGGTGATACCCATTGTGTCCGAACCACTGTGTTAAAAATAATAATTGGTTTGCACACGGGGTGTCCGAAGCAGACCGATGTGTGTCGTATTACTTTTATGGTGTTCAAAGAATTATTTTTTTTTACACATTGTTTCAGACACAGTGGATATTACCTATGTATATTATAAATATTACCTGTGCATTATAGGGGTAGCACCTTGACATTACATGGGTAACCACATGAACAAAAACTTTACATTCTCCAAAATTTTAGACAACTCTCCATTTTGAATTAATTATGTACAAAAGCAACGACATCGTATGGTAATATTAAAGTAAAAGTATAAAATAACAATCTCAAAGTAATAAATAGTAACTAATAAAAAAATTATGCACCACTTCACTCCGAATTACCTCCTTGTCTAGTATTTGTCATATGCCATCATTGGATATACCCCCTGCTTTTATTATATAGAAATACTAGCGTGTTGTCTCCGACTCGTAATGTAAATTTAGGTAAGTTAAATGAAATTGTAAAAGTAAAAGTAAAGTCCCCGTCTTTCTCCTTGGAAATATCTTTTAATTATCTCCCAGCTAAATCTTGCCTTTTCACTGGATATCACATGGGTATCAAAGATATTAGTTAGGACTTTATTGTATGGAAAGATATATATGTATGTATTCCTTTTGTCCAAGAATTGTGTACGTGTGAAATCTAAACTTGTTGAAGACTTAGGAATCAAATGGATGCCTAATTATGGGACAAACAAGGGGAAATATTTTACTATGTGTATGTCTAACTTTGGCCTTTGGCTTTCATGTTTGGATGGCCTATGTTTTAATTATTAGTATATATACATCTCTCAAAATTCTCTTCAATTTTGTAGATGTTAGAAATAGGCATGCAACTGGGAACAAATTGCTATTTCACTTATTAAGTACTACTGTATTTATTAAGTACTACTGTACTCATTAAGTACTACTGTACTCATTAAGTACTACTGTACTCATTAAGTACTACTGTACTTATATATTGTCCTCAACGGGTTCATAATAGTCCGAGCCATTTACTTAAAAATATTTGTAGTTATTTACTTGAGACACTTGGATTGCCTAGGTATATAAAGTAAAAGTTTCCAAGTAAATGCTCGTTCAAAAATACACCATGGTTCCCACCTCAGACTTTTCTCCAAATTCCCTCCGTCCACGTGGCAATATTTGGAGGGTCTCACCCAAATATCAGATATATATGTTTTGGCATTTATTATTGTATAAGAAAAGAATAAATTAGATTATATGCGCAGAGTATTTTAGATGTAACATAGAAGAAGAAGAAGAACGCCGGTCCCCGTTAGGGGGGCCGGCGTGAATAAAGTGTCCATTCATTCCACCACTAAGTCCATGCCCACTGGGCATGGGTTAGTAGTATGGAACTACTTCCTCCTTTCGAAGGTAGACACTATGTCGATGTAACATACTAACATGTCATCTTCATCACTTGTATCACATGTTCAATACATAGTGATAAACCCACTAACTTGTAGTGTAGTAGTTGAACAATATATTTATCAAGGTAGATTTGAATTTTTATTTCAATTGTATCAATTGGATTCAATTTTTATTTTCTTTTGTAACATGAAAAGAATCCTTTCATGGTCCTTGAGGAGCATTTTACATAACTTAATGTTTTATTCTTCATTAATTATGTAAGTGTCTATTTCATGGTATATTCAAGTAGTAGAATGGAGTGTATTTATATTTAAAGAAGTGGATGTGATAGAAAGGTTATGTAAATTGAAAAATGATCTATAGTGCACAATGGTGAGAGAATTATTTTACTATAATGCTTATGTTAATACATTTGAGAATTGCAAAACCATGTACCATTCCAAAAATTAATTCCACGCTGTACATACTATCATGTGGTTTTTCTTGAAGATATATTAGGAGGAAACATATGCAACTATTCAAATGATAGACACCAAGAACTATTCTATATCAATTATTTGTAACCAATTACTCTAATATTTTGGAAGATCTTCATATGATATTGTATTTCTTTAAATATAATTTAATGAATCAAGACATTGTCAAGTTTATTGATGTTGTATTGAAAATTTGAGAAACTGTTGTTAGACTTTAGAACATAACAATCATAATGATTATAACAAATCTATGCTTTTGTCAAAGACAATCAACACTTGCTTGAAAAGTTGTAAGAAATAATTTTAATATTAATTTGATACAAAGTAATCAATTTTATATGAATTACAACAATATAATTTGTTGTATAGTTCTCAAGTGCCATGAATGAGAAGTAGAATAATTTTATTCCTTGTTTAAAGACAATCTAAATACTTTGTTTAATTTTACAACACCTTGTGCATAAATTGAAAAATAAACATCTCTCCTAATTAAGGCAATACTTTTCTAAAAGTCATTTCAAACTTGATGGTTGCTAAAGCCTTGCAATGACAGCCTCTACTTCCTCAGCGGAATAAAGATGAAATTTTGGAGCAAGACAAGCAATATCAACGTTAGAAGATCTCAAATCTTCTTCCATCACTTGCTTCAAAATTGACAATGCTAGTGTCTCTGCTTCTGTAAGTGATATATTCTGCAAAAAAATATAATGTAATAAATAATATAAGTATATAAAATAAGATATGGTGGCATTAATATATACAACAATATATATTACTTTTTCACACTGATCTTCAAAGAAAAAAATGATTTTTTTAGTATAAATAATATCAATATTAGATATTTGGGTTGATGAATGAAATGTACAAGGACCAAGTAATTTTTTTAAAGATGGATAAAAGCCTACAAAAGAGAGGAATATAGATAATACTACTACATCATCAATCAATATCAAATCATTGTAAAAAAATCAGTATTATTTATAATCAAGTAACAATGGAGAAAAAAATTCTCATTAATAAAATCATATTTCTGACATCTAATGTGTATTATATTTCTTTCTCTTCTTGGAACTTATATAAAAATTGATTTTCTTGATTATTCTAAAAAATCACTTAAGATTTAATTTTCTAGCTTGAACTATTGTTACACCACTTTCTATTAATGACATTCTTTTACAATATTAATGCTTCATGCACAAAGTATGTTATTTGAGATGTAATTCATCACTGGTATTATCTTTGTTCGTATAGAATAAATGACAAAGTAAGTCTAATTTAATTCATCATGAAACCAACCAAAGGAATAGTCATTGGCCTCAGTTTTAAGTGTTGACCTCACCATACAAACAATAATCTATTATTTAAAGAGAATATACACCTGACCAAGATCCATGGATACTTTAAATATTTATAGCTTACTCTATTATAATGATCAATTAAAGATGTGTCCGCTCCTTCAAAGCCCGATCCAATGGCTTTTGCACTTGTCTCCCAATATGAACCTGATGGATCTGCATGAAACCTGTCAAATAACAAGGAATTATTAAAAATGTCATTTGGTATATATAAATGATGCTGTTGTAAATAATTGTGGTCCCAACTTAAAAAGAGCAACCATTGTATATAATGGTGGCCAAAGAGGGATTTTTCAGTACTAAGGTAAAACAACCTTAAATTACACCACCATCCAAATCTATTTTGTAGACTATCCATAAAATGTGAAGTCTAATACAAATCAATCAACATAAATTTGAATACTTGTAACTATAAATATTGAGTAGCCATTTAGAGTCACAAAGGTGTGCATTTTTGGGGTGCTCTACCTCACTCAAGCTTTTCATTAGTGGGTCTTGCTTAAAAGTCTTAGCAGACCAGTGACAAGCCTTCTCTCTTTCATTCATTGTCACTTCCTAGGATTGGGCAAGGGGGGAGGCAAAAAAATATGACCCAACCCATGACAAGTACCAGTGGCATATTCTATAGCGCAATGTAGGAGCGTAATTTAGGGCTTTGGTGGATTTTGGGCTTTTGAATTCTGTAACAATTTGGCACCTTTGGAATAAAATCTGAAAAATTTATCGTTGAGCTTCATTCCTAATTCTTCTTTTTTTGCATTGTTTCTTTTAAATCCCAATGAGATTTTTAGATCTGAAGTGGCTTAACCCTTCAAAGCTCCTGAAGCCCATTTTGGGCCTCTCTAACATTAAAGGGTTAGAAGAACAATTATGGGTTGTTCCACCTTATTTGACAAACAACTACTTACATCACCAACGTGGGTTAGAGTCAACGTTTTAATACCAGATTTGTGAAACTATCACATGTAAATATGATGTTTCCATGAACACTTTGTCCAATATATACGGTACTAAATATTTTGCCTAGTGATTCCATTTAGATTGCCACATTTGTAATTTTGTCGCGCTACAATAAATTTTAATGTCCTTCATCATTTCGCATAGTAATGAAAAAATGAAAATATACTTACAAAGCTGGGCCATGGTCATCATGACCTGCAATCAAGAGGGATGCTCCAAATGGACGTGACTGCATCCCATCAAAATGAAAGATATTCAGTTTTGACCCATTGGAGATGTCAAAAGCATACTTAGAAAGCACTCAGCTCAAGTCAAATCAACCTATGAACAGTGAAAGGTCATTCAAGAATTTAGAACATAAAAATTCTCATTTCATATTCATATGTCACAACTTTAGAATAGTCCAAATTTCTAAGTATAGATTATATTTTCAAGCATGTAAGATTTTAAAATGTTTTTTTAAAAATCTTTTCAAATTCCTAATTGAAAAATAAAAGATACTACTAATCTTACCATGGATTCATTATCTCCTTCTCCAAATTTGAGAGCCAGATTGCAAAGCGCTTGTGTTGTTGATTCAACACTCATGGCTTCATTGTAAGAAAACCTATGGTTCTATTGATTTAAGATGAATCAAACCTTTTTTTAAGTAATATTTGATAAGAAAGTGGAAGTATTAGTCTATATTACCTTCTATTTAATCTACAATCCATTCAAAAACATCTTTAACATCAACTTCTTAATGTAAATGAATGATTCCGAGTAAATAGTATCAAATTTTAATGAAATATAATTTGTTGTATATTATCTTCCTAGAAATGTCGCATATCCCTTGTTGATACATACAAAACCTAATGTTTGCTATGGGGAAGTGATCATTGTCCAAACCTGTGTTTCGACACGACCATGTTCCATTAGTGTCCGTGCATCAGCTGTTAATCCACTCATGGCACATCCAATGCAATCATCAATCATCACAATCTTCTCTATACTCTTGGGTTCCTAAAAATTGCATACCATCACCAAACAAATCAATCATCCATAGTGCATGTATATAGAGTCATATTCAATAAATTTGTCAAATTCCCAAGTTCCAAAATCAGCTCAAATCAAGCTGATTTTGGGCTCTTCAGCTCTTGAATGTACACAACTCGTGATGCAACATGTGTATACCCAAATACCTAAATTCTCCAATTTTTTTGAATATGGCGTTATTTTGTTCAAATTTGAGATGTTGAAAGAAAGATCATTGTTAATAGAGAATGAACACACCAACAATGAAGAAGATATTTGTTTCTCCACAGCCAAGATGACACCTTCTCTTGTCAACAAGCCGATGGCTGTCGATCCCAACTGATGACATTCCAAACGATTTTGAAATTTACAATTACAAAGCAAACTATAAGAAGAAGAAGAATAACACTTCTTTTTGTTGATTAGCATGACGAAAGGGGATAGCACTAGTACAAGCAAATCATAACTTCCAAGTACAATTGAGTTATTTATAAAACCACTCAAAGTTCCATCGTATCTTTGCCTTGTTTTACAAATAGCTCTATTGCACGTCAAAAAACATGGAAATATCAATATGAACCTGATGCATCTCAAACGAATGATTATACAAAATCATAGGATTTAATTGTTTGATTTTAATTTTAAAATGCCGTTTCGAAGGAAGTTACATTACCTTGCTGGCTTCAATGGCATACTCAACCTGAAAAAGTCTACCTTCCGGCGAGAATGTGTTGACGCCCCTGTCATATTCACTTCTGCAAACACACCGCAACACATTTCAAGAAATCCGTTTTGTTTCAAACAATGACAAGTGATGACCGGATTGACCAATGACCATACAATTTTGCCATGTATGGTCTCTTGTGAACCCAAAAATCCAATAAACCACATACAAAGTTGTTATTGATTAATAAAAGATATTATTTACAGGTTTGCTTTTGTTTTTGGATACACTTGTGGTTGATGATAGGTGCTTCATTAGGGTTTATTTTGGAACCTTATAACTTCCATATGAATGTTCTATTATTATTGTTTAGACCATTTCCATTATTCACACACATTGATATTTTCTTTTTATTATTCCACATGCTTCACATGTGTCTCAATAATTGGTAGTGAAATAAAGCATAATTATTATGGACAACATGTGCATTCCATGAGCATAAGAATTTATTCTCTTGATATCCACACCGCATTTGACAACCTTAAATAAAGGAAACGGGAAAGAATTATTCTCATCCTTCCTTTGATAATGTTTGGGTTGTTTTTGCTCATTGTATGTTTTACCTTCACAATTCCATATAAGCCACCATACATGTAACCTGAAGATTGAAGTTACAAAAGTTGTACCTTGTGAGAAACATTGGTAAGTTGTTCAAGGAGTTGTGGCTACAAATTTATAGTCCGAGAAGAAGACATCAAACTTTAGCTAAATTTCTTTTCATTTATGACATGTTCAAAAAAAAATCTCACGCAATGTATTTGCCCATGTTTGCATAAAGGTATGTATGATGAGGTTTTTTTTTTTTAATAATTAAAAACCATCAGTGAACAACAATCACGATGATTCAGCATTGATGGAAGCTCTAAGTTTTTGAGTTACTTTTGTTCATAATAAGTTCACAATGTAGGTTTTTTTGGGAAATTCAAGAGATTTGTCTAGGTGATACCCATGTGTTGCAAAGGTAATATCCATGTAATGTCGATGTGATACCCATGTCATGCTTACGTGTTACCCATTGTGTTCGAATGTCTAGGTGTATCTCTAGTAGATAATTACTTTGGTAGCTAGGGGCCAAACTAACCCTAGTGTACGGTATTTAATCTCTACAAGCGTTGCACCACTTGGCACGGCCTTCGGTGGGATTCACATTTTAATAATAAGACGGCCTACGAGGCTCATTTTTTTACCCTCTCATAAGAGGTGGTCTAGATGCAAGGTTTAGGGGTTTTTATGTCAAATTTGGAGCTTGCAGCCAGAGAATTACAAGAGGGGTTGCACGATGGCACTTTTAACATCAACGGGGGATTTTGTTTTTTAGAAGGGGCCCACCAATGAGAAAAATAGTTGGTTTTGTCTACACTTCACTCTCCCACTCTTCCAAGGCTCCACCTTGTTGCAAAGCTTGTCGGGGGTTAGTGGGATCCCTATTGATGTTCCTAGGTTGATTTTGGAAAACTTGGAATTATAATTTCATTAACTCCAAAATCATGGAAATGACTATAATTAGTAGAAAACTCATGTAAAATCGGGTTTTTTTCCTTACATGTGTTTTTATACTACAATTCTTGAAAAAACACTTTAGAATTGTCCTTGGTGTAAAGTGTAAACATTCAAACAAGATTTTCTTCTTCAAACAATTACAACGGTAGGATTGAGAACTACTGGAATTGATTTTGAGAAACATTTCAAAATATTTGATTGCATGGATTGTAAGATTATAGCATATAAAGTGAAGAAAACATTGTTTTTTCACCTTCACTTTGAAGATACAAAAAATCATACTCCAAAAAAATTAATGTATTTTTCTATCTTTGCCAAAACATTTAGTACTACACACCCAAATTGACATTAAAAAGCTATTCAAACTCTTAAAAGGATCGATTATCAACATTTTTTTTTAGAATTTAATGAGCCACGACAATAGAGACATTAGTCATCATAAACACTCAATAATAAAACTGCAAATTTCCCATTGAATTAGAAGAAAAGTATTCATCAACGTAATTCATTAAACCCCATTTAAAACATGTTAAACTCTTAAGAACATAATGAATTGTATACAAGTGAAGTGAATAATATCTTCTTTAACATGGATTTATTTGTAAAGACACATGAAGTTTCAATGAGACGCCCATTTTAGTTGCATTTTATACAAAAAAAATTGTCCATTCTGAATAGTTATCAATATAAAAGAACTTTGTGGTCTCTAAATCCAACTTAGAGTAGTTTAAGATGTCTTTTAAAGCAAAGAAAATTATGCATGATGTACCAAGATTTAAAGTTTTTTTCTCTCATTTCAACCATTTTTACATGTTTGATATAATATAATTATTTACAATGTGAAGCAAAGATATCAATAATTTGACTTTTTTCAATTTTAGTTATTATGATTAGCCTAGAATAGCTTTATATTTCATTAATCAATCCAAAAAGGAAAATTGTAGATAAGATTCACGGCACAATGTGAGTTATACTCCTTGAAGAGAACAAAACTTCCAAACTAACTTGAGTTTAGGAAAAAGACAAGGATGAAAAATTGCCATATGAAAGAAGTTTCACCACTAAGGGGTTGTTTACACCTAAAGGTTTGAGTTGGAGCCCATAGATACAAGTGGTACCCCACTTGAAGGATGAAACCATTGTAAGCAAGGTACCTTCCACCAAACAAGGGAGTTCTAAGTGGGTTGAGGCCCAAAGTTTAGGTGTAAACCCGAATAGAAGGGTTGTAGCTCATTGTGTAATTGGGCTGAATTTTTAAGTAGTTATCTGAAAATGGGCTCTTTTGAGAACTACTCCATAGTGAAGAATTTATAGTACGGTTAGATTACATCTTCAAAAGAAATTTGTGAAGTTTCCAAAATGAATTTAAATTATAAAAATGTAAATGTAACTTCAGCAGTAAATGTCAGCAGTAAATGTAAACTTCAGCAGTAAATGTCAGCAGTAAATGTCAGTAGTAAAATATTATAAATGATTGGCTGAAATAGGTTCCGAAAAATACTCTCATGGCCTTTCAGAAATACAATCTCCTAGGGGTTGTAGGAAATAAGTCTCCTTAAGTTCTGTAAAACACTATTCAAATCTGCCATGTAGGATTCCAACTAGATTTCTCATCCACGGAAAAAACTTTGGGCCACAGCCCGCATTTTGCTTGATGTAAACCCATTTATGGGGTACCAATTCTTTACTCCAATTAGAACTCGGGAATTCTTTGGGCTCTAGCCCTAACCATCTAGATGTAAACACCCCTAAGCCTATGTCTACATGACATAGGTTAGCCATACAAAATTACTTCCCTATGTTGAGGCTGGTTGAGCTTAGAAACCACCAAGATCTTCCATACTTAATAATGATGTTAATAATGATGTTAAGATGAAAGACCACCAAAATTTCTATTGATTTGATAGTTATTAAGGGTGGACAAGTACTACATATGAGGTTCACATTTAGCATTCTCTTGCCAATTAATCAATAAGATCTATACGTAGAGTTTTGGCAGAAATGAATAAAAAAATTTAATCCATTTAAGAAGATTTTCTTTTAAATATTTTTCAAAAATATTGAACAACTATTTTTGATTTTTGGCAAACTAGACCGTTGAGACTTGCTGGTGATTATAAGTATAAATAAAAGTATATTATTAAAACTTCGAGCCACTTTACAAATAAGTCTAAGTAAATTAAGTTTTTATTATTCATTAAAAAAACATGTATTTAAAAAATGAAGGTAGTTTCTCAAATAAGTCTAATGTAAGATAGTTGTGATATATAAAGAAAAATTTCATTCTATATACAAGGATTCAAAGTGCTATTTGTATTTTTACCTTAAAAAATAGAAATAGAGTAACATTGGCCTTTTGGCCATTGTGAACAAAGAGTTTGTTGAAGGTAGCACTTACTACTTGGGTCAATATGACCTAGATAGCATATACGACCTCTAACCCTTTAATGCATGGTCAATTTTGGTGCTTTTGCTCTTGTAACTCTTTCCAAAATTGACCATTGTCTTTCACGTACCTTGAATGGATATGGAGTTCCTCGTTAGCTTTCCAACAGATCTCTTCAATCTTCAATCTATGCAAGCATTAGCAAACTAAAGTGATTTATGTAAAGTGGGATCATGTTGAAATGTACCCATTGTGTAGATGATGTTCTACCTAATCTATCATGCTCAAAGATTCTCCCAAGCTCTTATGGTCCACTTAGGTGTTAAAGGGTCAATGCATCCATTTGGAGGTAGACTCTATGCATCCATATAAATACAACTAAATGTAGTAACACATATACCTATACCTATACATTTGTTAAGCCATAAGCCCAAAGTTGATGGTAGAAATGTATTTATCCCTCAAGGCAATTGGTCATGGTTGAAAGCCCTACAAATTTGTTTCAGTAATTTTGTGGTGTGTAGTGGTTTGATATTGTTGACAAGGACTTTCAAGTAAAAGATGTATAATTTGTATCAACCAATAAGACTTTTTTTTCCCTCCAAAGGTTATAAACCATAGATTGCAACAGAAGAAGAAGAACGCCGGTCTCCGAAGGAGGCCGACGTGAATAAGGTGTCTGTTCGTTCCACTACTAAGACCATGCCCACCGGACAAGGAATTAGTAAGCTGAAACTACTTTTCCCTCTCGAGAGTAGACACTATGTGACAAGTAGCCAAGAACCACAAAACGACCCAATTAAAAGAGTAGCAAGGAAGGAGGGAGGGGGAGAAGGAGGGGGGAGGGAGGAGAAAGAGAGGAGGGAAAAATGGAGAGGAGGGAAAGATGGAGAGGAGGGTGTGTTTTGCAATGTCAGGGTTTTAAATATAAAGTTAAGGGGTAATTTTATCGGGAAGGGCTTGGTTGTTTTCAATTTTGCGTTTATGTAGAAGGATGGACACCGCATGTTGTATGGCAATGATGTTAATATTTTTGAAAGTGTTTGTAATTGTATCAATAGGAATTTTGAAGGTATCTTCTAGGGTTTTTATAGATGGGATAAAAGTGGTGGCGCGAGCGCCGGCTGTGATTACAATAAGGGGGTCCTCTTTCCATCCGAGGGCAATGATGTCATCAATAAGGGGTTGGTATTCATTGATTTTGTTTTCGATTGTTTCTGGGGAAAATTTGTCATTATAGTATATAAATTCGATGAATTGAATGGTGTAGTCTTGGTTTATGTGGTCGGGTGGGCGGTCATTGTATGGTAGGCCTCTAACACAGAGAATGTCTGATTTGAGTCGAGCATTGCAGTGGCATCGTTGAGTTTCACATGTATATGGGAGTAGCCCCATGGTGGAACCGTATTTCTTGTGGGTTGTTATTAAAGGTGCCGGCATTCATGAGGATAAAACATCTCAATCTGTTATGGAAGGTGATTAATTTACGGATTTCCCATACGGCTTTGTTATGTCTTTTGACAATTAGGGAGTGTATGCGGTGGTTATGACATTTAAGTAAAACATGTAGCCATGTGTCGCGATCCGTGGAAGTGCATATTGGGCATGTTATGGATGGGAATCTTTCTATTCCAAAGAAGAGTTTTTTTCGGGCGTTTCCCATGTATCGTCCGGTACGGAATTTGATAAGGCATGTTATTTGTGAGTCGGTGATGATGGTGTTTTTCCAGAAATTTGTAGAGAGTTCATTGTCTATGTTGTTGTTACTAGTCCACTTTTCTATGCTAGGGAAGTTATCTGAGATTGTGTTGTCCTGTGGGCATGGTCTTAGTAGTGGAACAAACAGACACTTTATTCACACCGGCCTCCTTCGGAGACCGGCCTCCTTCGGAGACCGGCCTTCTTCTTCTTCTTCTTCTTCTTCTTCTTCTTCTTCTTCTTCTTCTTCTTCTTCTTCTTCTTCTTCTTCTTCTTCTTCTTCTTCTTCTTCTTCTTCTTCTTCTTCTTCTTCTTCTTCTTCTTCTTCTTCTTCTTCTTCTTCTTCTTCTTCTTCTTCTTCTTCTTCTTCTTCTTCTTCTTCTTCTTCTTCTTCTTCTTCTTCTTCTTCTTCTTCTTCTTCTTCTTCTTCTTCTTCTTCTTCTTCTTCTTCTTCTTCTTCTTCTTCTTCTTCTTCTTCTTCTTCTTCTTCTTCTTCTTCTTCTTCTTCTTCTTCTTCTTCTTCTTCTTCTTCTTCTTCTTCTTCTTCTTCTTCTTCTTCTTCTTCTTCTTCTTCTTCTTCTTCTTCTTCTTCTTCTTCTTCTTCTTCTTCTTCTTCTTCTTCTTCTTCTTCTTCTTCTTCTTCTTCTTCTTCTTCTTCTTCTTCTTCTTCTTCTTCTTCTTCTTCTTCTTCTTCTTCTTCTTCTTCTTCTTCTTCTTCTTCTTCTTCTTCTTCTTCTTCTTCTTCTTCTTCTTCTTCTTCTTCTTCTTCTTCTTCTTCGATTGTGTCAAGGTTGAAATATAGGTCTTGTTTTTTGAGGTATTTGATCAAGAATCTAACCGGGACTTTGTTGGGGGTGTCTTCTTTAGAGGGCTAGTCTTCTTTTTGGAAGTAGTATGGGGTGGCGTGGGCGTGTTCGTGTGGATCTTTGGCATTTTTGTGTGATTTTTCTCGGTCCTCTTTTGCTAGATTATCCGCTTGTTCGTTACCATCAATATCGGCATGGGCTCAAACTTTGTGGAGGGTTGTGGTTTGTGTGGGAATCCGTTCCCACATAGTTCCGGATATAGCCTTAAAATCCGGCTAGATATAAAATTTAATATAAGATTAGTAAATAGAATATTATAGTAGGACGTAGATAGGTAGAAATAAGAAATAAGGAATCATGGTCCAGCCGGAATCCTCAAACAATCGTATTAGAGTACTTAGTATTAGTGCGGACGTCCGGAGAAATCCGGACTATATCAGGGGTGATCCGGATTCCAGAACTGTCATCATGAAATGGACCTCATCCGACAGCCGTTTGTCCCTCAGGACAACTCTAAGAGCAGATCTGGTCGGCAAGGAGGTCGGCAACAACACCACCAGCAGAAGAATCTTCAGCAGCGATTTCCGGATCCAGAACTCAGCAACCGGAGGAGACTCCGGAGAAGACAGACGCCGGGAAGAAGATAGAGGAATCACCTAGGCATAGGAATAAGAAGACACCATAGTTAGGAGTAGTATTAGGAAATCCTTAGTCTCTTTTGAATTAGTAGCGATTAACGATGGGGCTCAGAATTGCACCCGGCTACTAACAAAGGAGACTAAGGAAAATTTGCATCCGGAAAGCATTTCCGGACTTTAGGGAATTTCCGGACTTTAGGGAATTTCCGGAATTCAGGGATTTCCGGATTTCCGGATTCCAGAAGGCGGGAGCCGGAAGCCGGAAACCGGAAACCGGATCTCAGATCCATAAATTTCGGATATGAGATTTGAAATCCGGATTTTCAGGGATAAGATCTTTTAGGATAAGATTTTCCGGATTCCTTGCTGATAAGATGGAGTTGAGGTTAGGAACTTAGTTAGTACTTAAAGGATGAGTCTTTGGAGGCTCATTATCTTGTTTGCTCTAGCTGAAAACATCTTAGCCTTTGAATATATTTCTCTACATCCTAGTGTTGAGCGTTTTTGTGAGGAACGGATCCATTACGGTTTGTGTTGTTGTGGATAGGTTCTGTCATAGTGAGCGTTATTGTGTTTGTAACTTGAGGTAACCGGTTGGGACTTGCAATAGGAGAGCGCCCGGGAGAGTTGGAGACGTATTGCAGAGGTGTTCCTCGTAGTCTCCAAGGTCCAGAAGACGCCAGGAGGGGAAGAGATATATTGCAGAGGTGTCCCTGGTAGTCTCTAGGGCACGGAAGATCCGTGTGAACCCGGATTCCGATTGAGGCCGGAGTTTACCCCCATGATAGGAAAAAACCTGATGTGTATGTCTAGAAGGAATCCTCGTTGCAAACCGTAATACTCACTTGGTAGAATCACGACATCACTTACCGGAATGTCGTTGTAGTCTAGACTTATCTCTGCGTGACCGCTTCCGGATGGCCATCCGGATGTTGTGAGAGTGTGGGTCTAGCAGCAGCAATCAACCACCGGTTAGCGGAGTAGGGAGAGTGAGTGTCGAGCCACTATAAGTTTCGGGGCAGTGGGTGTCTAGCCACTTTAAGTCACAAGACACTGGGGAATCCGGCCACTTACACAAAACAGGATCAATGGCACCCGGCCACTAGCTTAAAAACTCCGGAAGAGGCTCTGTCAAAAGTTATCCGGAATCCGGAAGGATCCGGAAACTAGGGTAACAAGTCCGGAATCCGAAAGGATCCGGAATCTATTATTAGTATCCGGAATTCGGAAGGATCCGAAAACTAATATTAGAATCCGGAATCCGGAAGGATCCGGAAACTATTGTGAGGATCCGGTGGATTTGTGCTTGGTGTTTATGGATTATTTAGTGATTCTAGAAGAAATAGCAGGTCTCTATGGGAACGAACTGGGAGCGGTTTACTTTGGAAGTACTTAGTGACGATTAGCATTAGAGGATTTTTGAGCTCAAAGGAGGGCCTCCAGGGATGGTCCCATAAGGGGTCGAATTGAATTTAAATTGGTACTTTTCATGCCTGGAAAAATGCAATTAGCCTAGGCACCTGCTGGAGAGTGATGCTTGAATGCGTACTGACGATGATTCCTATTGGTTAGATTACGAAAGCCATCATAACTTCGATTTCAGCTTCATCATATAATATATCTATGTACAATCAACTTTATGTTTTTTTATCTGCATTGCTCTGACCTGCACTGACCTGCAGAGCGACTTGGTACAACATTATTGTCCATATTTTATTCGGGCCCATGAACTTTTCCCAACTATTTGAAAGTTTTCAGTGAGTTTGAAACTTGGAGTCTTGTTCATTTGGCAAGGTGTATGTGGCTGGCCTATCAAACACGGAGAAAAACACGAAGCGGGGGTGCTAAAAAAGGGTGTAGAAAGAATCAGACTTGGACAAGATGCGTGGAATAGTAAGTAACAGTGGTTACAAAAAGCGGGGTGCTAAAAACGATGTGGAAAGGATCGCGCGGACAGGAAACCCCCCAAGCTCAAGCTTACCCGAGGTGGGGCCCCGTCTTAATTGTATGGGCTCATTTTTCTGGCCCTCCCATTTTGGGGGGGTCAGAGGCTTTTTCTGGCTTTTTTTTTTACAAAATTGGGGCCTACGGCCACAATTTAGTCTATAGGTTCCCCTTTGGCTAAATTTAGGGCCCCATCCAAAAATAAAATAGGGGCCAAGTTTTGGCCCCACCACCTCATCCCCCACCTGGTAAGTCTGAGCGTGGGGGGTTTCCTGTCAAATCGGAAAGGATCATACTCGAATGAGATGCGTCGAATAGCCTAGAAACAGTGGTTGCAAGTTGCACTAATAGTCACGAGTGAGTGAGTGTCGTTGGAAACGGGAAAAAATCCATTTTACTCTTCAGCCAGCATTTCTTTTTGGAGGTGGGCAAGGGCAGATTACTTTTTTAATGCCCATCAGGTAGTACCAAATGGCATCATATTCACTACACTAAACACTGAATATAGTGTAGCGGGATTATTGATGTAGATCACTCACACTAATTTCCATCAAAGCATGTGCATGCCAAGTTCTGATTGGATATTTGTTCTCAAGCAAGTGTGTCACAATCAACAATTGCATGTAAATTTTCAATTAGTGTAGGAAATTTCAAATAGTCTGGTCTACACTATATTCACGGAACGGTGTAGCTATGTGCAGGTTATTTTATAGTCTTTGAAAGAAGGATCCACATGCTTGAGGTTGTGTGGATTACAGTAACAAAGCAAAGAAATCTTGCCATCGCTTGTATTAGAAGTGTTGAGTAGTACACAAATTATCTTATATAGTGTGAGCCACATTAACCTCTAAAAATCTATGGCTATTTCTCATCAAAACACTCCAAAACTGCCCATTCCAGTGTAATGAGCATAAATAAAACCACAAAAATCTTTATTTTTTATTCCAATTGTAGGATCTTGATTTGAACTTAAAAAGGAACACCTCTTACATTTCCATAAAAGTTGACCACATAGATTGGAAGACAATAGTTTGAAGTGAAGAAAAAAGTTTTTTTTCTATCATGCGTTACATTAAGAGGATCGACTGACTTTTACATTGATTGGTGTCAATTTTTTGAAATATGCATGGTCTAAAGTTTATATCATTATGGTGATCATGATGTTAGTTCCTTGTACACCAATTTTCAAAGTCAACAGAAGGGTCTAGCATTTTTCAAAAAATATGCAAAGACCAAAGGTTCAAAATTGGCCAAAATCCATTTTGCTTCCTTCTGAACTAAATACTTCATTAAATGTAAATCTAGATGTCGTACCACGAATTTTCAAATTTTTCTGGTTAGAAAGTTAATTATGATAATCTTAGGCTAATTAGTTCAGGGGTTGGGTTAATGCTACTTTAGTATAGTTTATTAGATAGGTTAGGGAAAAACATTAGTGAGTATGGCTTAGGTATCCTAAAACCACTAAGGATGCTCCATACCCGAGCCCGGAGGCTGTTTCCTACCCGCGCCCGGAGGCTGTTTCCCATACCCAAGCCCGGAGGCTGCTTGCAATACCCGAGCCCGGAGGCTGTTTCCCATACCCGAGCCTGGAAGCTGTTTCCCATACCCGAGCACGGAGGCTGTTTCCCATACCCGAGCCGGAGGTTACACACGAACCATATGCATAGGCCGTCCGCAAGATCAGAGCCCGGAGGTTACACACAAACCCGTGTACATAGGCTGTCCGCAGGACCTGAGCCCGGAGGTCACACCCGCAGCTGGTACGCCTAGACTGCCGCAGGATTTGGAAGTAACAAAGAGGTCCGGGACTGGAGGCTACCACCGTGCTCGGGATAAGAAGATCAGGAGGACCCTGGCCTGGAGGCTACCACCATACTCGGGATAAGGGGATCATGAGGACCCATGGAAGGCAAGGAAGGGACGCGGAGCCTTCAACCGCGGGCAAAAGGAATCTTCCTCATCACACCAAAACCGACTACTTAATGAACGCCATCCTTAATCTCTACACCACGACATGAGCCTAGAGAGAGAGAGAGTCAACAGGTAGGAAGCTGCGAGCACTAAGGAGCCGGAGGCGACACAAGTTGCGAGCACTAGCAAGCCCGGAGGCGACACAAGCTGCGAGCACAAGGGACCTGGAGGCGACGCCACACCGGAAGCAGAGCCAGGAGATTGCAACAAGGAAGAGCCAACACTCGGGGTAGATCCACACCGGCCAGGTAAGGTATCATGAGGTAAGCAACCAAGCCGCAGGATCTGAGCCCGGAGGTTACGCACGAACCAGTGTGCACAGGCTGTCCGCAGGATCTGAGCTCGGAGGCTGCTTGTAATACACGAGCCTGGAGGTTACGCACAAACCAGTGTGCATAGGCTATCCGCAGGACTTGAGCCCGGAGGCTGCATACGAAGCAGGCTGTCCGCATGACCTGAGCCCGGAGGCTGCATATGAAGGAGGCTGTCCATAGGACTTGAGCCCGGAGGCTGCATACGAAGCAGGCTGTCCGCATGACTTGAGTCCGGAGGCTGCATACGAAGCAGGCTGTCAGCATGACCTGAGCCCGGAGGCTGCATACGAAGCAGGCTGTCCGCAGGACTTGAGCCCGGAGGCTACATGCGAAGCAGGCTGTCTGCATGACCTGAGCCCGGAGGCTGTATACGAAGCAGGCTGTCCGCATGACCTGAGCCCGGAGGTTGCATACGAAGGAGGCTATTCGCAGACCCTGAGCTCGGAGGTTACCCAAATACACGAGCCCGGGGGCTGCTCCTATGACCTGAGCCTGGAGATTGCACATGAAGCTGGTACGCGGGACCTGGAGGTAAGAAGGAGGACCCTGGACTCGGAGGCTACCAGCGAGACCAAGGAAGGAAGGATGTAGGCTGTCCAACAAACAAGGGAGGGGTCATGGCTTCCTCCAACCCGGCCCTGTCTTCGGTAAAGGCCATTTTCCCCGCCATTCCCAAGGACCCCTTGGAGCTTACCGAACTTAAGGAGGATCCTTCGCATGGGATGTCTCTCCCTCTTTAACTTTTGTTGGAGTTTCTGCATCGAGTCTACCGTGCAAGAACTAAGGTAAGACCCATTACCGGAACCTGAGGGTGATAGTATCCGGGCTTGCCCAGATCGGTGGACTATGGGTAAGTGGCAGGAGGTGTACGAGTTCCCTCGACAGGGTGCAGGATGGACGAGTTTGAAGAAGGAGGAGTATGGCAAGGGATGATTCGACACCAAGGACTCCAAGAATGGTTATGGTTTGAAGGATTGCATAGACTCTCGAGCCCGACGGGTCTTTGCTTTCCTCATACCCATTCTACACCCTGAAAAACCCACGAGAGTTACCATGACTCTTGCTAACACCGTGTATGGATCGTATCTAGGAGAGAGGATGGTAAATTGGGCCATCATTGTGAAGGACGTAGTACTCCGGTTGACCAAGAGTGTTAGCAATGCCAAGCGCTCTCCTCTTTGTCCCTTCTTGATCCACCTCTATCATCACTTCAAGGAAACCACGCCAGAGGAGACAACGGTGTACATGACCCATTTGATGATGAAGAAGTTCCAGAGGACAGAGTCGGAGTACGAGTCAGGTTCTGAGGGAGGAAGCACCTCCTCCCCATCAGCAAAAGAGGCTCCTCCACCCCCCAAGCGTCAGAGAAGGAGAGAAGGAGGAGCCCCTGCCACTCGGACCCGAGCCGCACTCCGCGCAGCACTTACAAGGCCCGCATACCTCGGAGACAAGACTTACCGGGCATCTGAACTCATTGAGGCCCTGCGGGTATACGTAGAGGACACCGACAAGACCTTGGCACATGTGAGCAGCTTGGTGGGTAATCCACCCATCCAAGGACTAGTCGCGGCGGTCAAGGAAAGTATAGGAGGAGCGAGCGACCTCCGTAGTATGGAGCAGAAGGTCCACCGGCTCACCCTGGAGATGACCAAGATGAAGAGTCGGGCCTTGGAGGCAAAGAAGAGGCAGAAGGAAGCTCTTCTCCAAGCCAATGCTTCTGCGGAGGCATTACAACGAGTGGAGGATGCCTTGCACCTACCTACAGATGTTGGACTCAAGGCCCGGATGTTCGATGCTAGGTTGGAGAGAGATGACCACGTTTTGAGCAAGAGGGTGATCGCACTCATGATGGAGCAAACCGTGAAGGTTAAGGAGGCTTATGCCAGCATGAGGTTATTGGTAAGCAACCTCACACATATCTTACCCAAGTTCGTGGATGACTCCGACAGCTCAAGCAAGGACGGAGATTCGGACTTCGATACGGAAGATCGTGGTACGGGCAACAACAAGGGGAAAGCTGTGGTGGACCTTGACAGTCCATCTCCTCTCGTACGACCTACGAGGGCTCCGGCGAGACCCTCTCCTTCAGAAATCACCACCCAGACGCAGAGTGGATGGAAGGAGAGCTCAGATGCAGGGGTGGAACCCCCACCCATGATCCGTCATCGCCAACCACCCCAAGGTGACACCGTTCGCTCTGCGCCAGCTATGGCCCCTTTATCGAGTGTCTTTCCCCTTGGAAAGACTACCAGTGAGAGTTCTTCTCATTGGCACCTCCCGGTTCTTACATCCGGCCCGGATATCACGACGACTCCGAACCAGGTATCGATTCTTCCATCTCGGTCCGAGTTTCCTCCAGTTCCAGTATCCTTACCCGTTACCTCCACCGGGATGGACACCACTTTCTCTACAAGAGAAACCATGTCCCGTTCATTTGCCACTCCGACTCAGCCTACGGATGCCACTTTGGCACCTTTGATGACACTTGCTACGGCCGCACCCACCCCGTCTTCGAGCGGAAGCTCCAAGAAACGTAGAAGGAAGGAGGAGAAGAAGAGGCTCGAGGAGTTGGCGCAGGGTAGGTAGAAACTTACGTCTATTGGGTAAGGATCTTGTGTCGTAGGTCACTGTTCATTCCTGGATTTGGCCCCCGGTTGACTTTGGTTTTGACTTGGTTTTGCCTTGGGATTTGTGTAATAAGTCACCTTCTGAGGGTGCACGTCGTGGGTAGTGGCGGCCACCGCCGCCAAGAGTAGTTAATGCGCCGTTTTAGGTATCTTTTGAGTTTGGACTCTTGTGTGAGTCCTTGGCAGTATAAGAGAGGAGTCTCGAGGCACCTCTCTTCACTGCTTGATGTGTGTATTTGCTTTCAGTTTTAATTCTAAACCTACGCTCTGAGAAGACCTTCGAAGGTTGGAGAGCTCGGATTGCATACAAGACTGTGAGTGCCATTTCAAGTAGTCCACTCCTCAAGTCTATACTAATTATCTAATCATTGTTTCCTTGTTCCATCAAGTAGATTTGTCCGGGTGGATGGGAATAACAGGTGAGGTGATTGGATAGTTAGTAGGGGCGTGACTCTAACTCCAAACCGTTACAGTTGTTTCCTTGTTCCATCAAGTAGAATAGTTGGGGTGGATGGGAATAACAGGTGAGATTGTACGTGTCTAGGGAAGGACGAGGGGGGAGTGACGGATGGATAAGGGTCATAGTGAGTCTTGAGTGACTTTCCGGCGTACCGATTGGTGTTGGTTGTGAAGACTCGTATCATCCCCTGAACATCTTACCTCCAGCCGCATTGGATGTGGAGGGAGACTGAGAGGAGGACGGATAGTGGGCGGGTAGGCCCCTTGCTCACTTACATTACGCCACTCACAGTTTCGGAAACACGGGTCTAACACCCCTTCGGGGGATCTCAGTGACGCCATAACCATCCAAGTGAGTGAGTAGAGGTAGAAGGAGAGAATGGGAGAGAATGGGAGGAAGAATCTTTGTTACTTGTGTCAAATACTAAAATCTCTATGAGTCCTCGGATCAGCATCCGTGGTAATACCAACCCCCCCTTTTTTTGCCGGGTACGCATGTACTCAGGCTGTACATATTGTGCATAGGTATAACTATAAGTCCCAGATCTAATCTAAAATTTGAGTAATAGAAGTCTTTACTACCCGTACAAGGTAGTACGTACAAAGGTAGGACGTACAAAGGTAGGACGTACAAAGGTAGGACATACAAATGTAGGACGTACGAATGTAGGACGTACGAATGTACGACATACGAATATAGGTTGTACAAGGAGACAACACGCGTACGAAGAATGGGGAATTGGTGTAATTAACACCCAGGCTTTGTGATCTAAACCCTTATTCCCTCCTTTCTTTTTATATACCTATTGTATAGTCGATATTGTATAGATTTTTGGGCTTGATGTTAGTCGTTGTAGTTCTCGATGACTCTCTGTGGGAACGATTACCGTAAGGGTATCTTTGTGTTAAGATGTGAATACTTGCCATCACGTACTACGACACTAGACAATCAAAACAAAGATTTATGCTACCTTCTAAGTTTTAAAAAATAAAAATGGAAAAGACCAAAATCTCTAATTTTTATGAAGTTCTTTGGATACCTTACCTAGCACTTCACTAAATTTGGTGTTTAGTGTAGTGGTACTTTATGATTTGAAAGCGCTATAATTTTTTACTTTTGAGAAAGATTTTTACTAAGAGTACAACTCTCAATATTATTCAAAGAGGGTGATTATTGTCGATATGGGTGGTAAAAATATTCATCAAGAATAAAAATTTATAGCATTTGTAAATAATATAGTGTGCCAACACTAAACATCAATTTAGTGTAGTTGGCTTCAAAAAAATCACTATTGATCTACATATTATGATAATTGATCATAACTTTTGATATACAAATCTAATTCTAACAAAAATGCACGGTAATTTTGGAACTAGAAAAAGTGTGAGGGATGCTACGTTTATTAACCCCTAAAGGCCCAAGTGTACCCACAAGGTACAAAAGTGTATACTTTAACTGCAATTATCTTTCAATCTCTACGGTCAAAATTCACAAAAATTTGACCACATCATCTCATATAAGTTTAGAAGATCCTACGGCTAGATTTTCAATAAGTTCATCTTGGTAGTTTTTAATCAACAAAGTAGAGATTCTTCTAAAATAGCTTGGGCCTTTAGGGGTTAATTTTGTGTCATGTCAATTGTTACCACAATTAGTATGAGAACCATCACATGATCCAATAGATAAATCAAGGTCCCGTGGTAAATAAGACAATCACTGTAGCATATGGATGTTTATAGTTTTGAGGCATGAGGTTTTCTTGGAGGGTGGTGAGGCCAAACCTAGGCCCTATTTTTATTTTTGGGTAGGGACCCTAATTGTAGCAAAGGAGTCTCCTAGGATAAATCAGGGCCGCATGCCCTAATTTGTCCAAAAAATTCCAGAAAAGCCTTTGAACCTCCAAAAATGAGATGGCCAGAAAAATGACCTCATGCAATTAAGACGGGGCCCACCTCCCGAGGAAACCTCATGCCCCCAACTGTAGAGGTATGTAGCATAGAAGAAGAAGAACGCCGGTTCCCGAAGGGGCCGGCGTGAATAAAGTGTCTGTTCGTTCCACCACTAAGACCATGCCCATATCATATGTCTCCGAAGAGATGGTCTGTAACATACTCCTTACTTGCTCAAAAAGAAGAGATCATTATGTGAAACCGAGGTCTTTAGACCTTTTTCTTCTCTTTTGGTAATTGTTCTCTATATACTTATTTTTAACTTAATATTTTGTTCATTGTTTCCTTTTTCTCTTTTTATTTTTTAGTAATAATTTATAATATAACAAAAAAATTCCTTCTTTAATTCAATTTTCAGTTCTTTTTTATTATAGTAATGTATAAAATAATTAAATAAAAGCCCTTCATTTTTCTGCAACATAATATTTCATTTTTCATTAAGTTTATTTTTATCTTTTTTAAATTAAATAAAGTTTATTAAAAATAAAACAGCCTAAGATGGACTTCTTATTGAGCCTCCTGCTTATTGTGCACACCAAAACTATTGAGCAAAGTTCATAGTACAATAAACCACACTGCCCAACAAAACTAACAGCAAAACAAACCAAGCATGTCATGGCATGTCATAGCTATCTACAATTTCTTTAAAAATTATGTTACAATTATAACAACTTAATAATCATACTTTCATTACTAGCATGAGTAAAATCATACGATGTTTATACATAAATTACTTTTACTTGTATTATGGTACATAAACAAAATTTGGATTATCTTATTTACCGTGTGAGACCCATACTTTGTAAGCTATCAAAATTTGCAGACTCCATACTTCTCTAATTCCAAAATTACTCTGTGATTTTTTGCTATTACTGTGACTTGCACTAAATAAGATAATCTATGTAGTTGGTAAAGGCTCATGAATCATTATTTGAAGAAGTGACCTTCAAAAATAAAATGTTTTTTTAATCTCTAAAGAGCCAAAGTCCCGAGGCGAGCTTTTGCAAATCTTGGGCATGCTCTTCTGATTGCAATCTATATTTTTAAGTCTTGAAATTTTGTATGAAGATGCAATTGAAGGTAGGAGCTATGTGTGAATATATTTTTTCTCTTCAACGAAGCTATAGAATAAAAGCGATGCCATCTTGATTGATATTTTTCAAGGGCGGGTAGCTCAAAAATCTAGAAATCTAATGTGAAATTTCTTTTGAAAGTAAACAACATGGTTTTATTTGAGATTTAAAAAAATATATATATATATATATTTTTTTAAAATTATTATTATTATTATTATAAAAACATTTCAAAGTGTAAAAGGTTCATTCCATGAAGAATCAAAGATTGTTGGGCACGGTGCAATGGTATATTTTAGTTTGTTTGAATGCTCCAAATGCCATGGACAGTCCTATGTGATGAAGACATAATGAATTAAAATATTTTAATGAAAAGGACTTTAGCCTCTGTGCAGTATCATGGAGGGGGGAACCATGAGCTTCCATTGGGCACGACATTGTACTGGAATATTTTACTCGTTAAGCATCCAACAAGGGCAGGAAGCTTGCTAGGGAACTTGATTGGGTGCACCCATTAGATACAGCAAATGGCAACTCAACGTGCTTTATAAACGGGAGAAAGCAATATTCATAACCTTCCCCAAGAGGGACACCGGCTGGCATTACAAGGGACTGCTTTATTCTAAGGGTATAAGACTTGTGCACAGTTGAAACCCGACTCTATACCCAAATTACAGATACTCTATACTCGTTCGTATCGTTTTGGTCTTGACACGTTCTCATTTTGGGTCTCACACTTGTCTAATTCAGAGCAAGTCTAGTACACCTGTAGAGGGCATGCACTGTTTATAGTATTCCTACCTTTGCAAGGAGTATCATTTGCCCATACCGTAGGTGAACTTCTGGTCCAGCATAAATTAATTAGAAAATCCCATGCCAAATTATGTGGAATTTTTTTTTTGAAAATGCCGAAATTATAAAAAATGTATATTTACAGATTTTGGCACATGTAGATACATCAAAGGGGATTAAGGCTTGGAAAGTCTTCATCTATGGCAATCATGCATGAGCACTTAAGTATGGAATCCCAAGATCTTGAGTTCAATCCCCTAGGGTGCCAAAATAGGACAAATATAGTAGTATTTGATTCCTTGCCGAAAATAACATAATTGTAACTTCTGGCTTTCTTATGAAACAATACATTGCCAAATTTTGTTCATAAATATCCATTTTGGAGAATTTATCTCTATAAACATAGAATTGTACAGTAGGGTGACATTCAAATTGGCGTTTGGGCAATTCCAGGGATGGTGTCCCACACTGCTGCCAACTTTGACGCCCTCCACAGGGCTGAAAATTTTTTCTTTTACCCTGAAATTTTGGGAACAGCATCACCTCTATGTTAAAAACATGCATACCAAATTTCAAGTGCAGAGGACTTATAAAACAAAAGATATTAAAAATTAACCATCAAGGGGTAGCTGTGAGAAAAGTTTCTCAACCGCCAACTTTGACACCATCCCAAGGATTGAGGAAATTTTTTTTGCCCATGGAATTTTTGGAGTGAGAACACCTTTATGTTGATTACATGTGTGGAAATTTTCAAGTCCAAAAAATGCACAAAAAAAATCACATCCCAAATCTACCAACATGTGTAATTGTGAGAAAAAAAGGGAAAAACCATTTTACTACTTCCAACTTTGACACCCTCCCTAGGATTGAGGGTTTGTTATTTCAACATGAAATTTTTGACACATGGTAACCTTTATGTTGATAACATGTGGGAAAATTTTCAAGGCCAAAAAATGTATTCAAAAGAAGATATTCAAAATCTACTAACATGGGGGTTAGTTGTGAGAAAAGTTTCACAGCTACCCACTTTGACACCCTCCCAAGAATTCAAAAAAAATTATTTGTCCATGAAATTTTGGGTATGAAGTCACCTTCACGTCAAATACAAGTGTGGAAAATTTCAAAATCCAAAAGATTTACACAAAAAAACATATACCAAGTCTACCAACATGTATTGTTGTGACAAACAAAGGGGAAAGTTTACCACTACTTCCAACTTCAACACCCTTCCTAGGATTGAGTTTTTGTTGATACATAATGAAATTTTGGCCACAAGATCATCTCTATATTGGTAACATATGAGATAGATTTCAAAGCCAAAAGATGTATATACAAAAAAAAATTATTCCATATCTACCAACGTGTATGTCCTCCATTAGCATCAATCACCGCTTGTAACCTTGAGGGCATAGAATGACATAGTTGAAGGAGCTTTGTACCACTAACCAAATTCCACTCTTTTTCAAGAACTACCTTCATCACTTCTAAGTTTCTAGGGCATTCCTTGCCATGTTGCACAACATCTTTTAGCATCCTCCAGACATTCTCGATTGGATTGAGATCGGGAGAGTTTGCAGGCCAATTGAGCTTTTCGAGTTGGTGGGTTTGTCTCCATTCTTCACATGTTTTGCTACAATGAACAGGTGCACCACCTTCCATTAGCACTCCTTTTGGAAGTCTACTCAAGAAATGAATCAATTCGCCATCGTAGACCACTTCAACAAAATCTTTAGCAGAACGTTGAGTTTTTGGCATAAAGACAAGTTGTGACTTTTGTCCTCCAGCAAATGCACCCCAAATCATCAAAGATGTCCGTCCACTTTTAAAAGTAGGAACTACACAACTTGATGAATAACGCTCATATGCACTTCTCCAAACATGAATTTGCCGAGAATTTTTTCCAATCTCAAAAGTAGATTCATTTGTCCAAACAATACGCTCCCACTCTTTTGGACTCCATCCATGGTACTTCTGAGCAAAAGCTAACCCTTGAGACATGTGATGGGATGTCAAGAAAGGTTTTTTGACTGCAATTCGACTAAAAATACCACTTTTATGTAATACCCTTTGAATAGTACGTCTACACACTTGAGTACGGCACATATTAGTAATCTCTGAGAACGAGGAACGACGATGAGTTTTTGCATAACGCACAATATTATTCACATCTCTCTCACTAAGTTTTTTAGCGTGACTTCCACCGCAAGGTTTGCGCTTATAAGTTCCATCTTCTTTAAACGTTTTTACTAACCTCTAAACTGTTCTAACAGAAACTCCAGTAATGGCTGCAATTTGAACTCCTGTATTTCCTCCCTCACTCAAACCTATAATGCGAGCATGGATTTCATCTGAAATTGCCATTATAGACTATTTTTTATGATGTTGATACAATACTAAATGCTCTTCAATAAGTAATCAATATAACACTCAACCTATGGCAATTGGATTATATAATTCAGTAAACACAAAGGACTCAGCTTATGGCATGTGCACTAAATAAATCAATCAACAACATAACACTCACATTGGCATGTGCATTAGGTGATAACCATAGCATGTGCAATAGATGATAACCATGGCATGTGCATCAATTGAGTGAACCAAAAAATACTCTTGGACATACTCATGCCACATGTGATTCGTCAACACTCAGTAAATTAGTCAACAACACTCAAAAAAAATAAAATATATATCCACTCAATAAATCAGCCCATATGTGATATGCCCACTCAATGGATCAGCCCATATGTGATATGCCCACTCAATGGATCAGCCCATATGTGATATGCCCACTCAATGGATCAGCCCATATGTGATTTGTCTACTCAATCAGTCAACAACACTCAGCCCATATCTAATATGTCCACTCAATACCATCTCAACATTCACTCTATTACAAATCACATGACAAAATACACACAACATTTCCTTTACATAGTGCTCAACAGATATTTGGAGGAGAAAACTCGTCATACGTGCATAATGCACACCAAACCTTATGACAAGTGGATTCTTCTACACAAAACAACTCTGCAATTCTACATGTAGATTTCATTGATCTTCTCAAGATGCATTTATGTTTGGTAGCTTAGTCACATGAATAAAATCAATGAAGAGTACGAGGTGTCAAAGATAATTTGACATTCTCAATATGACCCTTCAATATAGTTTCTCATTGTTACAAACATTGGTAGATATGGAATAATTTTTTTTGTATATACATCTTTTGGCTTTGAAATCTATCTCATATGTTACCAATATAGAGATGATCTTGTGGCCAAAATTTCATTATGTATCAACAAAAACTCAATCCTAGGAAGGGTGTTGAAGTTGGAAGTAGTGGTAAACTTTCCCCTTTGTTTGTCACAACAATACATGTTGGTAGACTTGGTATATGTTTTTTTGTGTAAATCTTTTGGATTTTGAAATTTTCCACACTTGTATTTGACGTGAAGGTGACTTCATACCCAAAATTTCATGGACAAATAATTTTTTTTGAATTCTTGGGAGGGTGTCAAAGTGGGTAGCTGTGAAACTTTTCTCACAACTAACCCCCATGTTAGTAGATTTTGAATATCTTCTTTTGAATACATTTTTTGGCCTTGAAAATTTTCCCACATGTTATCAACATAAAGGTTACCATGTGTCAAAAATTTCATGTTGAAATAACAAACCCTCAATCCTAGGGAGGGTGTCAAAGTTGGAAGTAGTAAAATGGTTTTTCCCTTTTTTTCTCACAATTACACATGTTGGTAGATTTGGGATGTGATTTTTTTTGTGCATTTTTTGGACTTGAAAATTTCCACACATGTAATCAACATAAAGGTGTTCTCACTCCAAAAATTCCATGGGCAAAAAAAATTTCCTCAATCCTTGGGATGGTGTCAAAGTTGGCGGTTGAGAAACTTTTCTCACAGCTACCCCTTGATGGTTAATTTTTAATATCTTTTGTTTTATAAGTCCTCTGCACTTGAAATTTGGTATGCATGTTTTTAACATAGAGGTGATGCTGTTCCCAAAATTTCAGGGTAAAAGAAAAAATTTTCAGCCCTGTGGAGGGCGTCAAAGTTGGCAGCAGTGTGGGACACCATCCCTGGAATTGCCCAAACGCCAATTTGAATGTCACCCGACTGTACATCCTTTTTGGCGACAAGATGGAGTCTCCGCCGTTCATTAGTGGCAGTATGGCCATATGGAAACCACCATCAATGAAGTTTTGGCGATTCAAAATTTTTATTTTCCCACTTTTTTCGGGAGTATTCTTTTTTTGGAAAAATATTGCCATTTGGCTATATTTTGCCAAAAAAAAAAACCTTGGTGATGTACAATACCCTCTAGAAACTCTTGCAACCCCTCTATGAAGCCCTTCAATTTCTTTCTTATATTTTCATTGTGAAAGTATTCTATCAAAACTATCCTATTAACCCCTAAATTTTTGTGACAATTTCACACCAAAAACACATTAGAATTGCTCATACTGAGTGTAATGGGTAAGGAAGTAAACAAGACCTTTTATTTCTAGTTTTAACAGTAGGATCTCAAGTAAAATTTTCAGGTTAAAAATTTGGTGACTTTGGATTAAAGATCTTGGGGTAAAAAAAATTGGGATAAAAATTCAAGGGTAAAGTAAGTTACTGTTTTAATCTAACGGTTGTGATCTTGTCGAATCTTGAATAAGAATTTGGTCCAAACGAGAATAGAAACCCAAACTTCCTTTGAGAGGCCAAACTCTTGGTGCCAAAACCTCCAAAAAGTGATGCCATACATGCATTTTAGATGCCCTCCGCATCTTGACCCTTGGTCCGAGTGTGAAAGCCCAAAGACCCCGACCAAGGCCGATTTTGAGGCTCTACACCAATCAAATTGATAGTACTACTCGACACTGTTGATGCTTAGTCCGAGTGTGAAACCCCCCTCATATTAATGATGATTGGCCTGATTATAATCTCCATGATCATTCCCTAGATCATTAGGTTTATAAAGAATCTTTTGGTCCATTCTAGAGAAACCTTTAACCTCGCCTAGAGAAACCTTGAATCCTAAATTCTAAACCCTAAATCCTAAATCTCAATCCCATAGGAGGTAGATATAAACCCAAATTACAGATATACATGTAAAGAAGGTAGATTTGAATGGAGTTATTCGATGTACATTGTTACTTGTACAACATACAATGTAATATGTATGGCCCATATAATGTATGATGTTAATGTGCACTATATAGTGTACGATAAATGAGGTTTATACAAATATATATTTGTATGAATATTTGATATTATCAACATGTTAAAGTTTCATACATGTATTCATTTATATGCGCATACTAATTTAATACCTGATTTTGTACATGTATATTGTAATTTGAATAAGAAAACTCTCTAATTCATAAAATATCTTCCAAGGAAGACTAAACATATGTTCAAAGATTACATTTAAAGAAGAAATAAAGTTTAATTTTGGATTGGCATATATTAATATATTTTATTATAAGGTACTTATTCGATGAAGCTAAATTTGCACTGGATTTTAATTCAAATGTGAACTTCTATATATCAATGTCAGTGTTAAGAAAATCTAAACTGAAGACTATGTCATGAATGAAGGAATATCTCAATTCCACCAAACTCCAATGAAATGAGCTTAAAAAACTATTCATACTTAGCTTGTAAACATATTTAAAATAATACACATATTTTGTGTTTTAAAAATTATAACGAATTTGTAGTGATAGCATGATGGCCCGTAACATAGAAATATAATCTATAATTACATTTCAGTTTTTTAGAATTTTTTAATCTACCCCTATAAGTGATACTTCAAATCATTTTTTTAGTATATTAAATAATAATAACAATAATAATAATAAAGGGAAGATAGATGAACTTGAGTCTCCAAAAGTTTATAATATGATATGATTTAGTATACATGTCATAGTATGTGTTGTCTTTTTTTTACATAGGTTTTTTGTATATACATTCAACTCTTAAAAATCCTTGACAACTTCTCTCCAAAAACACGTCAAAATTGACAATTCTTGTGCAAAGAGTGGAAAAGAAAATAATTTTTTTATTTCCATATCCAACCATAAGATATTAATCTCCACTACTAATACCACGTGCTCACAAATTTTCATAACATTTAACAATGTGGATTGAAAGATTCTGTTGTTTGAAGTGATGAGAGAGAGTTTTTTCTTTTCTGCTTTGAGAGGATCTAAAGACTTTGATTTCACTTGGTTTCAAATTTTTGCATTACAAAACTTCTAAATTTTATGCCATTATGGTGTACAAGATGTCAAGTCCTTGTACACCAATTTTTAGAAGTAGAAGAGGAGTGTAGCATTTTCAAAAAAATTGTGCCTCAAGGTGCAGTGATCTAAAAATTTGCCGAAAACGCATTTAATTTTTTTACAAATTCATTTTCTTACATATTGAAAATCCAAACGGTCAAAACAAAGGTATAGTGTTGCTTCTTGTAGTGAAAAAAAAAAAATGAGAATAAAGTCAAAATCTCTAATTTTTATGTAGAAATGAAGAAGATTCTTGGAGTTTTTTTGCACCCTGCACAACAAACCGTGACTCCTCTTTGAGTGAAATGTTTACACCATGGACAATTATTTTTTGGAAATTACAAATAAAATGGCATGTTGTTAACTTGCATTAAAAATTTCACATTTGACTTCAAATTTTTTGAGCTGCCCGCCTTAACAAAAAAAACACTTAAGATGGCATAACTTTTATTCTATAAGTCCAATGAGAAAAAAATGTATTCCCATGTAGCTTCCACCTTGCATCTTGATTCAAAATTCAAGAATTGAAAATATAAATTGCAATCATAGGAGCCTGCCCAAAATTTGCAAACGCCTACCTTGAGACTTTGGTTCTTTAGGGGTTAAATATGACAAGATACTTTTGTATCTTAAAATGATATGAGCATACATTAGGGAATAAATGAGTTGTTTCAATTTTCCAATTTTCCTTCAGTAAGTCATCTTTAGCTAAAGTTCAACACAAGAAGATTTGGTGGTTCAATGGATTACATAGTTTATTTTTTTTGGTCACAACCCTTGTCTTTCTTCACCAAATTCCTAAATTGCTCATCTTCTATTGCGTTTTAGACTTAGGTAGACTTATTGAAGTGATAATCTTCAACTTTTGAAGACTAATGGATCCATATACGAGTCTGTGTCGTCCTCAATTAGGTATATAGTCAAGTCAAGCCTATCCTATACAGAGTGATACCATGTGGAATACTTGACTTTCCTTATAGGCATGGGCACCCTTTTGCTTGGAATTCTCTTTACACTAAAATTGATATTTAGTGTTATGCACAATAAATGACTTGAAAATGCTGTAAGTTTTTACTCTTGATGAATATTTTTACCAACTATGTTTACAATGATCCTCTTCTTTGAATAACATTGATTGTTGTACTCTTAGTTAGAATTGGAATCAAAAATTAAAACCTATAGCATTTACAAGTCATTTACCATGCATAACACTAAATATCAATTTTAGTGTAGTTGCATGGTTCTTTATTCTTGATGTGGACTCAGAGAGCCACGTACATGGTGGGAATTGTAACCATTGGCCTTTCCCAACCATGTCGCTTGATGATGGCCAACGGTATGCTCTGATAGAACCCAACCATGACGCTTGATGATGGCCAATGGTATGCCCTGAGAGGACAAGGTGGTCTATCTTTCGACAGAACCCAACCATTTTTTGAGCTTTATGCAATTTCCACAGATTTATCTCTTCAAGATGCCGACAATCATTCTTGTAGAAGACATATTACTGTTACATCCAACAACTTTGTTGGATGTCATTGGGGGTGCCACGTGCCTTGCATTGGGTGTGGTTCGGAAGAGCCTTCCATGAAGCAGCTATTCAAAGTACGGTTGAGAAGGTAGTTGTCAATCCATATTACAAATAAAAAACTTTTTCCATCAAACAGTGATGACGAGCATGACGTCACACCAGGATAGCCGCTTCTGACATTGTACAAATAAAAAATCGTTTAGTTGCATTATAAAACCTTTCTTCAACACCGGTGCTTTTTGTCCTGTTGGTGGTCCTTCATACAAGATAGAGAGGGATTTCTAGGTACCAGCCTAAGCTAAGCCTATTTCATTGAAATGGAATTATGTATCCATCCTTGAGGGCCCTCCTTTGAGCTCAAAAATCCTCTAATGGTGCATTCCGGAGGAATACTGTCTCTACGAATTGCAACAATTTGTCTTCGTTTTAGTATCATTTGGACCATTGATTCTATTATGATTTGATCGGGGTGGCTATTGTGGAGGGTAGGGTGTGTTATTTGGGTGTTTAGTAGACAAAGTGCATTGATACAATCTGTGAATATGTGTGCGGGTTCATTGCTGTATTTTATTGTGATGATTTGTAGTGTTTTGTGTATGGCCATAAGTTCTGCTCTGAGGATGTTTTGTACTCCATGAAGTCTTTTGGCTAATTTAATTTCTTTTATAGGATTGTATATGCCATAGCCAACTTTTTCTTTGCGCCAGTTTCCTAAGCTAACTTGTTCAGGTGGTTTGAAGGAGCCATCGGTATAGTAGCTATATGCCGGGTCAAATTTTGGTGAGGTTAGAGTTTGGTAGTTTGGGGTGGGTGGAGGTATTACAAGGTAATTTAATGTACTACTGATGTAGTTTAGTTTTGACCATTTTTTGCTTCCGTTTACAGGGGTTTGTATACTTGATGGTGGGGCCATTTTTGTGTATAGGCGGTGTATGTTTAGAGAATTTGCTATGGAGGTGAGTTCGGCAAGTTGTTCTAGGGTGCCAAAGGTTTGATTTTGGTGGTGGACACATATTATTTGTAATATAGATGGTTCAATCCGGGACTTTTTTAGCTCGGATGGAATAGTAGGTTCTTTGTAAGGAATTGAGTTTGTTTCAAATAGTGCAATGATATGGGAGTCTGGGAATGGACTTGATTGTTGATTAGAGTTTTGGTACCAATTTTTGTCCGGTGTGATAATGAGTGTAGATGTGTCGTGTGGGTCATTTCTGGCAGCAAGGCGGGCCCAGTGTAGTGCTTGTTGAGTTTCCTCCTCATTGCGAGGGTGAGCTATACCTTTACCGAACCATTTATAGTCAAAGGCCTTTCCTAAGGAGCCAAATATTTTATCTCTTTTAAAGGGTGAGTATAATTTTTTTAATTTGGTGGAACATGTGACGCGGGAAGAGAAGTATGATTGTTTGATATTAATGGATGAGTCTAGAATGAGTGTGCGTATTGAGTATTGTGCACTTCTGAGGGGATTATTTTTTGGAATACAATATTTATATCTTTGGTATAGCCAAATTAGTTCGGTTTCAAATGGTTGGGTTGTTAATTCAATGTTTGTAGCAGTCTGTAGTTTCAAATTGTATTGGTTCCATAGCCATTGGAGTCTAGTAGTGGGAATAGTGTGTAAATGTCGGCCATTTTCTTCATATAGACGGGCTTGATTGTTCTCTATTTTAATTGTGTTCAAGAATGTGAGAATGTTGTTTTCGGGGTTACATTCTGTAGTATGGATGTTTAGGAGTGGAATAATTATGGGTGGAGTTACGGATCTTGAGTCTTGGAGTTGTTCTTGGGGGCGGTGGGCTTGAATGATTTCCGAGTAGAATTGATTTTTAATTTTTTGATAGTATTGTTTTATTTTTTCGATGTTATATGTGGAGGTATTACGGCCGTTTCTTGGGAAGAGGTTTCTTTGAGGAAGCCATTTGTTGAATGTATTGTTATTATGTTGCCATTGGCATAAATATCTTGTATAGGTATTTTGTATATTGTTGGTATCTAGATGTTGTATATGTTCATGGCATTAGATTGCAACAATGATTTCTAATCCCTATAATTTGATAAAGGTGGTAGATACAATTACCATCCATTTTCTTTTGGTTTTTGGTTTTATTGTTCTAGTTGCAATCATTTAAATTTGATCTAAAGATATTGGTTCTTTGTTTTTAATTTGTCTTTTTGTGGTGATGATATGCATTTGTATGGATGGCTTTAGAGCATCCTCAATGGGCCCGCAACCGGGGCCCCAAGTTGATCTTTTGAAGCCAGACAATGGTCACCTTGACCAATGGAGCCTTATCAAGACTTGCTAAACTCTGCCTCCTACACGCCAAATTTCTAAATCTTTGAGACAAACTCTCTATTCATTGTCAAAGATACTTATGCCTCAAAGTTCTATTTATTGTTAGACTACGCATGGCACATGCTAAGATCCTTAGCGATCTTCATGCCAGCAAAGAGAAAATAATGCTAAGGGTGCACTATCAGGGTTGGAGTTAGTTTAGAGGCTAAGGGTTGAGATGCAATGGCCTAAGTGGCTCATAATCAATTGGACTAGCTAATCAACCCTTTTTTATTAAGGTTCAAGGCTCAAATTTAGGTTAACAACTAAGGATGCTCCTAGTGTTTTTTTGGTAGCACATTATAGAATTTACATTGTCAATGTTTACTCAAGGCATCAATATGGAGGGCTGAACTAGAATTACCCTACAATCGGTCAATTTCATACATATTCATTTACAATAGAAAATGTCTGGAATTTTTGGAAATTTAAAGAGATTTGTCTAGGAGATACCATGTAACACTAAGGTGATCATAGCTATGTAATGCCCATGTGACACCCATGGAGTGCCTAGATAACATCATGTAATACCTAGTAAATATCCATTGTGTCCAACCTACTCTGATTCATAAAATACATCATTTGGTAGGGAGGTGCTAAAGCTCACTGATGTATATGGTAAGGTGATCCCCCCACAACCGACAAGTTAAGCAATGTACATATATGGAGAAGAAAGAATTTTACATTTATTTTTTTAGTGATAGCTAATGGAATTAAAACTTCAACCCCAAGTGATTTGATGTTGTTCCAATGAAATGTAAATTAATTATCAATTTCAAAGTATGCTGCCATGTTTAGTTGGTGACTATTGGTAGGTATTCCCCACAAGCCGCGACCAAAAGTAAGAGGTTGTGACTGATAGCAAACTTCCATTTGGAGTTGCATGGGTGGTAATGGAATGGAAGTGGGTTGGATATACAGTCAACTCCCATTACAACAACCTCATTTGTTCTACTTGGTATATATATAGGCTGCTACATTGACCAAATGTTACAATGGAAAGTGTGGAAAATAAGTGTTATTGTTGTAAAAAGAGACGATTTGTTCTCACCCAAGTTCCATGTTGTAATGAAATTGTTGGGGTATCAAATGCTTGTTTACAAGAAGATGATTGTACCCTGAGTTTTTAGGTGTTGATAATGGGTTTTGATTGCTTACCAGAGAGTTACTTTATGACAAGTACATAGTCACATTGATTGATCTCCGCCAACTCAGCTGCCACGTATACATAGAGCGTTCATGTTATGACATGAACGCTCCCTACTTCATTGATATTACTTTTATAAGTATTAAAGCTGGAAAATCGGAGAAATTATGGGGCACTATAACCTAGTGCGGGGCAGTAAAATTGGCCATGTAGAGCGTCATTTAGAGTTTAGAGTGACTGTATTGGATTAGGTTTATATGTGTTTTTCTGCTCCCAACCTATGACATATCAAAAGTTATGATTGTACTTCCACATCAGCACAATTTAGTTGGTTATTAATCCTTAAACGTAATAAGGTGCCATTGGTGGCCACAATATTTTATATGTATGGTGTTGTATAAAAACATGATAAGGTTCAAATATTGAAATGGCCTCCAAATGAAAGATGTTGATTAAAAAATCTTCAATTCAAAGGTGTAACTCTTGCTAAACTATAATACATTTTTTGTATTCTACAAAGTAAAATACGTGCATGTGTATACAATTCCCAACTGATGTTTAACCCTTTAATGTCGAGGCCTTGCACGAGGCCCTGAAAAATCCATAATCGTAACAGATTAGTCGCAAAAAAAGTGAACAACATCTACATGGAGGGTGCATTTCACTGTTGACTTTTTCCACAAAAATCATTGTAGTTCGTTAATGCCTCATCCGAATGGAGATCATGAACTTCATGCAATTAAGCAATTATGCACTTGGCCATATAAAAGTGCACTTGGGTACAACGGCGGCCATTGCGATCAAAAGTGGCAAAATTGAGAAAAAAAATATATATATCAAAGGAAAAAAATGTTTTCCAAAGGAAAAAAAATTGAGCTTCTGCAACAATATTACGTACAATCATGGTTGTTCATATTGGAAGCGATTTTTTGGCATTTTCAACTAATTTGTGGTGGCCCCTCGTTAATACTAGATAAATATATATTTAATATAGTTTCACAATATTTCAAAGATAGATTTGAAGGATTGTAGTATATAAACAGGCGTAATTACAAAAAAACATACTTTATGCAAGGGTTGGCAGTTGATTAAAAGATATTCTACGTAGTACATAATGCGTACAATGGTGGAAACTAAATATATGTGCTTCAACAATTGGACTTAGCTCCAATAGTAAACACAGCTTCATTCTAAAGGATTAATGACATAACGTCTTACATCACCCTTAGAATATACTACTCTTACACATACACTATATATCAATTACCATACACAACTAGTATACTCTCAAAAATGCACACTATCTACTCCATAGAATTTAGGGCTGCTTGCAAACGGTCGTCATCAATAGCTTCGGTTTGCATTGCAATATATTGTAGGATGTGAGCCTTTGCCGATCGAAGAATGCGAATCCTGCTTTCAACCTGCACTCCAAATACATTGCGCTTTCTGCACCCGCTGGCCCCGGACATGGTTCTTTCCGGTGTGTCTACCCATGAAAAAATGCATGCATCTTTCTCTACCCAACTATGGCTCTCCCCAGATGGCTCCCAGATTGAGTCCATGCAATTTGCATACCGTTGTGCAGAAGACCCATGTCCATTAGCAACCCCCCTTTGGATGATGGGCCAATACCAACAAACCTTTATCTTAAGTCTCCATCGGTTTTTTCATTCCTCAATCACTTTCCCCACATAGAATGATACACCGCCTTCTATCTCTGCTCGATCAACACTCAAGGCTACAAATTGTCCACAACGGATATCGGATTGTGGATTAAATGGTGGAAATGGGTCGTGATTACCTTCATACATTGTTCCTTCTTCGGCGCGTTCCTCAACACAGTTGCGCTCTGTTTGTTGTGCCCTACGCACTGCTTGATTAGAGGGTCTTCTTCTACGAGGACCAAAGTATCCTCGAGCCTCGGCATTTGGAAGTATGGTCACTACCTGCTCTACGACATTTATCTCGCGATTTTCTTCACTTGCACCATCCATTACATCCAAAGATGCGCTCCCTGTAGGTTCGGTGTTGGAGAACTCTGAAGGCCAAAATAGTGTGGTACGATGCTCATTGCTACGGTCTTTGTGTGGAAATTGAACTAAATAGAGTTTCAATCTTTCAGCCTCTACTTTTGCCTCACGATTCTTGTCCTCATGCTGCAACCTTTGAATGCACCTTTGTTTATATGCAATGAAGTCATCCAACGCCTTCAACTCCCGTTCGTCCGCTGCAAATACTTCTGCAAACGATGGTCGTTCATCCCTATTTGGCAACAACCTCAAAGTTTTCGTCCCTGCCTTCGGTCCCCATGGATCCTTGCAATAATGCTTGTGTTGTACTCGAACCTCACGAGCCCCTTCTCGATTGTCCATATAGAATCGCATGTGGTGCGGAAATGTTATGCCCACCAATGAATCCTGACCTGTCAGTAAGTGAGGAGTTATGAATAATTTCCAATTCCATACATTCTCTAGCAGCCAGGCGCTAACAAATGACTCCGTAGGAGATGTTCCTCGTTCTATAAGACTCATCATTTCCTTCAACGAGTCGACGTCCGACCTCTTCAACGTATTTGATATACAACTGAAACGTTGATCAATATCTTCGTGGGTATGGCCCACTATAAGAAAAGATAGTTCCACTTCCTGAAAAAACCCCAATCCCACCAATGTAGCACATAGAGCAAACATATAAATATTTTTGTTCTCACGCGTGCAGTTGTCGGCCTGAATCCACAATGTTGGTGGCAAAAAGCCCCTCCTCCGCAGCACATCTCCAATCACGTACAACAATGTACTCACGACTTGATTGCTATCGTGTTTGTGGTGAGCCCCAAACCACACGTCGCAATATAAACCAATGCCATGTACAAGAGCACCACACAGATGGGTCTTCACAAACCGGTGCTCAATGTTCTTCACAGTCTGACGCATCCTCGGTACCATGGTCGTGTTTTGGTCCATGCCATCCACTATGATGCACATGTACAACTCAGGGCTAATATAACACGACCTCTTGAATATCCAATAATGCCTACGTTCTTCCATCTGATTGCGCAGATGCAACATAAACAACTCCTTTATCTTTATCCTTGCATCCGCATTGGTGGTTCCTTCCATGGCACATTTATACTCCCAACAATGATAACACTTTGAGAATCTCGAGAATGGAGGTACCTGAACGTGGGGATATTTGATGCGCCACATCCTCCGGAACGAACTCATAGAAATGGTTTCTCCATTACAAATACTCTTGACCTCCTCGTTCACGTAATTGAATACATCAAATTTGGCTGTATTCATAGGAAGGAGAATGAGAGGCACCACTTCGTTGTCACTCTTACGGCGAATACAGCGATGAGGTTGAGGACAACCAGCTTCATCGACAAACGATTTAAAGCAAGCCTCTGCTGCAGACATTCTAGTACTCTCTCTTATCGGATCTGAAAGGGTATTGCCGTGAATCGATGTTACTCTTCCATATATTAGACAGTCCTTCTTCAATTGCTTAAAGCGCCTCTGTGAATATCCAACCCCAAGAGCGTAGCAAGCATTGCAAACTTCTTTCCCATCTAACTTTGTTACAAACTTGTCTCGACGAGTTCCTTCCGTCCTTGTGTAAAAAGAAACTAGCATCTGTCTCATCCACGTACTTCGAACTAAAAACTCATTATCCCATGCATTATATCGCATGTCCAATAGATACCTTGCTGGAATGTCCCTCAAACAATTGCGTTTGCATCCTCCTTGTGCCATTGCAATTTGCACGCTTCTAAGCGATACCTTAAATGGTGCAGCTTCTATCAATGATGGCTCCCTAGAATCTCTCCTTCTCCTATTTTGCATAGAATATGGACGACGTGTTGGTCTAACATAAGCAAATCCATCTACATGGGGCAAATCTTGGATGTTTGAGGGAGTAGGCTGGGAAAACGGCGAATTTTCATCTTCCGCATTTGAAGCATGACTACTGCGTCGAGACCTCTGGGTGGATCCTGGTGTGTTGATGAACTCAGGAAAATCAAATTCTGGGGTCATCACTTCTGTAGGCGCTATCTGTGATCCAATGTCACCATGGACACCTGTGATATCAGGTTCTACAGCCACTACACGTAGCAAAGATCGATGCCAACGAATGATCAAGCCCACACACATGCCAAGGCGTTCTCCTACAATCTCTCCAGTCCAATGCAATGCATCATCTACCCTAATGATACGCACTGCCACCTCAAATGGGAACAACTTTGACCCATTCAATTCCATGCCACTTTTGAATGCATGCTCCCTGGTTGCTAAGCCCACCACATCTCCTTTTTCAGAAAACAATTCAACTGTCCTCTCCAATTCAGATGTTCTGATCCCAACAGATCTCTGTTGAATTTGCCTTACACGTGTTGCTCGTACTAATCGAGCCCCCATAGAGTTATTGGAGTGCATATTATCCCTTTGGATGTGTGGCCGTATCGAAGGAGTCTGAATCGTGCGGCTGTCCATTATCACTATTGAAAAAATAAGAACATTATGGCCGCACATTAGTCAAAATACATGTACTAATTGTTAACCTTCAAAGCACCATTCATTTGATAAAAGATATATTTCTAAATACATATTCACTGTTCAAAATATGATGATGATATTAGACCTTTTGATAAAACAACTTTGAAATGAAAAAATTAAAAATTTGTAGAGCATGAACTCCTTGCACAGAGTCATTAATCCTGAAGGTACAATGACAGTTTTACACCAAAAACACTTCAAAATTCTTGGATTCTAGTGCAATGAACAAAAAAGGAAACAAAAACTTTTATTTCTAATTTTGACCGTAGAATCTCAATTACGGCTTATTAAGTAATATAAAACAAAATTTCAGAAACTTTGACTGCATGGATTGAAAGATTATAAACAAGCAATTAAGCAATTATGCACTCACCAAATAAAAGTGCACTTGGGTACAACGGCGGCCATAGCGAACAAAAGTGTCAAAATTGAAAAAAAAAAGTTGTTCAAAGAAAAAAAAATTGATTTTGTGCAAGAATATTATGTACAATCATAGTTGTTAATATTGGAATCGATTTTTTGGCATTTTCAACTAATTTGTCGTGGCCCCTCGTTAATACTAGATAAATGTGTATTTAATATGGAGATTATGATAATCTCCATATCCGTGTGGTGGATTGCAACCAGAAAAATAAGGCATAGAAGTCTATTTTAAGATCTTCCAATTGAAAGTCTAAAATTTCACTTTAAAATGTGATTTTCATGCCTCTTTTTGACGATGACAGTTTTGGACTAGTTTTTGAGCAAATTTGGCTGTGGTCTTTTAGGGATTAATCCCACATGAACACAATACACCAAACACTGAATATAGTGTGGATTCATTGGTAATGTGGGTGAAAATTGATGTGGACACAATTCAACATGTGTACTGGAATTAGTGTAGGTATTTCGATATAGTTTGGCCCTCTATATGCAGTGTTTGGTGTAGTTGTCTGCAAAAGAGTTGATAAGACATATCCCACGTGGAAGCCTTGTGGATCGTGGAAACCTTAGAGGTCTCTTTCTCTTCCCACTTTCAAAGGTTAACTCTCTTGCAAACATGTTGAAGCCATGTTAGATTCTATTTCTTACACTAATTTATGTGGGCTTTGCATGTGGTGTGCAGATTGGAGCACGAACGTTGTGCTAAGAAGGAATTTTTGAAAACAAGGTAAGCCTCCCTAAATTCTTATTCCATTGCTGAATTAGAAATAGGCAACTCAAAGTTTAGCTTCATGATAGTTGAAAGTCAATCAAATATTAGTTACAACTCATAGTTTCACACAAAAGACACTGAATGTTTGTACATGAATCAGCCTACTACCCAAACCCTAGCCGCCACAAATCCAAACCCTAACCGCCGCCACTGGGAACCCAAACCCTAAACTAAAAAACCCTAGCGGTTGTGTTCCCATGAGATCCTAAACGATCCCATGGAGTGTTGTAGACTAGAGGTGTGCGCGGGCACACCCTCAACAACAGCTCCTCCACCTAGCATCTCTGAAATGTCCTCTTGATTCGTAGATCTGCACATCCACCAAAAGCTCTCCCCCAAAACCCCATAGCCATTTCCTCGACACCCTCCCCCCCACCTCCCTCAACCTCACAACTACCTCGTCCTCCCTCCCCGCCTCAAAACCCTCTACTCAACACTCTCTTTCCCCTCCAGCACAAAAATATTAGTAGATCAGCACACAAAGAGAGTTTGTATGGAAATGTAGGAGATATGCACACGAAGAGAGTTTTACGCACACAAAACAGAGTGTTATATGCATACAAGAGGAGGGTTATATGCACACAAAGAGGAGGGTTATATGCACACAAAGAGGAGGGTTATATGCACACAAAGAGGAGGGTTATATGCACACAAAGAGGAGGGTTATATGCACACAAAGAAGAGGGTTATATGCACACAAAGAAGAGGGTTGTATGCACAGAAAGAGGAAGGTTGTATGCACAAAAAGAGG
>OZ020522.1:4430493-4573710 GCA_963971425.1 Bryoerythrophyllum caledonicum
TGTAAAGAATATCTCAACCAAAACTCGTAAAAAATGCTTGTTTTAGTGCAATTAGCTTGCATGAAAAAGTGAGGTTTTTTTGTAGTTTTAACCGTAGGATCTCAATAAAGGCTTATAAATTAATGTACTCACAAAATTTCATAAAGTTTGACCGCACGGATTGAAAGATTATAATGTTTGAAGTTGAGAAAAGGCTCATTTTCATCCCTGCGTTTTATGGATCAGCAGACTTTGACTTAAATTAGTGTCCAATTTTTGCATTTTAAAGGGTCTCAATTAATTACCATAATGTTTAGCATGATGTTAGTTTTCTATATACCAATTTTTAGAGGTAGACAAGGAGCGTAGCATTTTCAAAAAAATTGTGCAATGAGTGGAGGTTCAAAAATTCTCAATTCACGTTACATTTTTTGGGGAACTCAATATTGTTTTAAATGAGAATCCAAATGGTCAATAAGAAGTTTTACATCACATAATGCTGTAGGAAAAATAAAAAGTGAATCATACAAAGATCTCAAAGTTTTATGTGGGAAGGTAGTGGTTTCTTTGGTACGTTGGCCGAAAATGTGTGACAATGTGTGAAAATAATTGATTTGGATTGTCGTGCTATTTCACCAAAGAACTAACAACATGCTTCACACGATGCTATTGGATTTTGATCTTGTGTAGTGCAAAAGTTTTTAGAGGTAGAAAAGGAGTGTAGCATATTTAAAAAAATTGTGCAAGGAATGGAGGTTCAAAAATTCTTAATTCACGTTTTTTTCTTTTGGGGAACTTGATGTTGTTTGAAATGAGAAACCAAATGGTCCATAAGAAGGTTTACATCACATAATGCCGTAGGAAAAATCAAAAGTGAATCATACGAAGATCTCAAAGTTTTATGTGGACATGTAGAAGATTTTCTGGTACCTTAGCAGAAAATTTGTGACAATGTGTGAAAATAATTGACTTGGATTAATATGCCTTTTCACCAAAGAACTAACAACATGCTTAACACGATGATATTGGATTTGGATCTTCTGAGGTGCAAAAGTTTTTAGAGGTAGACAAGGGGTGTAGCATGTTCAAAAAAATTGTGCAATGAGTGGAGGTTCAAAAATTCTTATTCCATACTAATAGTGACTATGATTTTGTAATGATATACAGGTTTTTTGAGTGTTGCGTTATGGCACCACCAAATATTGACAGAATTTGGGAGAGCCACGGCTGGTGGATCGCGGAAGTGGATGAGTCGAACGCCTTCTTGTAGGTGACGGATTATCCCTTTGAGTTGGGGAAGCGTACATCGGCATTGGGGAAGAGTTTTGGCAAAATTCAGGCAATCTCTCTTCGACCTGATGATATGGTATATGTTACTTGCCCAGTAGGTCCTAGTCAATCGGAGGTGAAGACTTTTCTTTCGAAGAAGTTGCTTCTTACACCTTTCCCTTTGAATCTTCTTCAAAATCCAGGTCAGATGAAATTTCTCAAATCATTGCAGACGTTTTGGTTGAACATCTCTTTTGCGGTACGTACTGCTAGACACAACAACGTCTTAGCCTGTTTAGCGTTATCACCGGAGATAGTGCTGAAGGCTAAGAGGATTATGGAGGAACATATTAGATATGAGGCATTTCGGGAGAGAGACCCATCACGTGCGACAACTCAAGCCCCACCAACGGAACCAGAAGAAACAGAAGTTTATCGAATTCTTGCTGAGCCGTTGCAACTGGATTGGCGACCACTGGAGGGGGGGAGGGGAAGAGGAGGCCAACATCCCACCACAACTTCTGAGGTACAGACAATACCGAATCCTCCATTAACGAGTAGACGTCCTACGAAGAGGCCACGGCGTGTTGAGAGTGATGTAGCTTCTGGTTCAAGGGAAGGCCCATCAAGTTTGGATCCAAGCTGGAGGAGGTTGAATGGGAGAAGTGCAAGATCGGGTGGCAGGGTTGGTAGGTCGGGGCTCAGGACGTCTGATGGTCATCGTAGGGCCCCTACATCTACACCGGGAGATTTAGCTGATTTGTCAGCCATGGCACAGGAGGAAGAAGATTTTCACAACCTTCCAGACAATATACCAGAGGATTTTGAAGACAATGCGGAGATACCACAGGATGTTCCAATTTCAATGTATTTAAAAGCACCAGTGCCTACAACGGAGGAGATTGCAAAAGGATCAGTGTGGGGGAATTTTGTGTTTAAGGCACACATAGACCGCATTGTCACTGTGGAGAATCCGGAAACGAATCACCGGGTTTTATCACAGAAGAGGGTCAAAGAAGTATTTAATCGCTTGAGAGACCCTGAATCCGCGACTCGGGTGAGTAGATTGGTACTTCGACCGATCAGATACATCGTGCATACTACCACCGATGATGGTGTCGTTGACAAGGAGGAGCTGCCATTTTCGTTGGTAGGAACCACACGAGAGTTTGAGCGCATGTTCATTGCACACGGGAGTGCTTCTGCACAGGGTGCTATGGGATCCCAGTATTCTTGGCTTCAAGATCATATCATTTGGGAACCGGTGGATGGGCAACATATAGTAGCAGCTTGTAAGTTTGCACAGCTGCAGTGGAGAGATGGTACCATGCCTTCTAATGAGTACCTAGACACGTTCGAGCGGCGGGAGGCGTCTTTTGTGGTGTATGATGATCGTCGCTTTTACATTGAGAAGTCTGCGCGGATCAACGTGGCGGAGTTCCAGAGACAGTCGTATTCTACTATGGAGGAGGATTTGAGGAAGCTCCGTCAGATTTGGGATCTATACGGGAGGCCTGACAGCACACTACGTGCGGACGATGCGCGCAGGGCTGTTGCTTTGGTGAGTGCGGCAAGTGCAGTGCATAAGTTACCCAAGGGGGATGGAGTTGTCACGGTGAAGAGGTTGGCCAAAAACATGGAGGATCTGACCAATCATGCATGGAATCCGAGCAATGACTGCTTCGAAGCTATCATTCAAGTATGCAAGGACTACGAAGACGGCATTCTATTTTACAACAAGGAGGAAGAGGACAAGTGGAAGGACATGGCAAGGAAGAAAGAACTGGATCCAAATGTGGACGTACGACCAACAAGAAAGGAGATGACCCAGAATTGGTTGAGGCCGTTGGGTAGGGTTCCGATTCCATATTATCTTCGGTTGGCAAAGTCTGCTGCAGCGAAGCCCGTGACGGAGGATGGAGTAAGACCTCGTCAAGCATACTACTTCGACGGTGTAAAAGACAAGAATCCACATCCTCGTACGATTGCCGGAGTTTGTGATCGATATCAGAGACGAGAAGCTGTGATCAATTCCATCCGTTGGTTGATGGTGGAGAACAAGGAAAGTACACCTGATTCCATAGAATTCTTTCGTATCCGTGTAGGGAAGTATTTTCTGAGGAGTAACGCACAACTTGATACCTTTGGGAAGCTTTTGAATGCTACCACGAAAAAAGCTTGGACTGCTCCTGTGCGGGGGAAGGTGTCTAAGCTAGAAGATATAGGCTACCTCATCCCTCCTTCCATCAGGTTTCATTATGGTGACATTGCAGCAGGGGGACGTGGATACATTGGATTGTCCGTGGATGTGGGAGGACAGGCTACTGCTAATTGGGAATGACAGATGGAAGTCAAGAGGCCAGGCCAAAGCAACACAGAGAATCTTCTTCCGATTCGGTGTAGAAGAGGGTTATTCCGCACCGACTACATAGAGTTGGGGAAACCATGTTTGTGGGTGATTGATTGTCGACGTGGCGGTGGGAGGCATGGAGATGGTCATTGGGGAGACGCCCAGTTATCCACAATTTTTGCACAGTTGACATTATGGATGGTAAAAATTGAACGATGGAACGTCATCTTCTTGTTACCAGCAGCCGTGTATGCCAACGAAGAGTTTTTCACAAAGGTGAAGCTTCCAGAGGGATGTACTATGCGACGTGGATGTTGGGCGTTTGATCCGAACTCAGTTATTCCCTATGCTCTCGATTTTACAGAGAATGGGCGTCTAGAGCAAGTAGTACAACCGATTGGCGATGTTGTGATTTGTATGCAGTACCCTGTGGGTACATCTCCTGGCCCGAACTATGTTTCTGGAGACGTTCCACTTCCTCTTGATTTCTTGGATCACTGGAGTGACGCACGCCAACCCTCTGAAGTTGATTCACTTGAGAGATTTCCATCAGAGCTGGCAAGACTAGTGGGCTCATACTTGCCCCGTGGTTGGGGTTTAGTGGCGTGTAACATATCTACGGTCATTCCCACGATCCTTGAAGGAGATTTCCAGGGATCTGAGGTTTACATCATTGACGATTGTACAGACAAAGTTTCATTCCTGTACAATGAGTTGTCCGACAACTTCCAAGGACAACTGTTGGTCAGGACTGGTGGAACAAGTACTGGTTGCAACATCGTACCTGAGACTGAAGAGGCGGTTGGTGGAGTGAGGAATGAAGACGACAATGAGGATGGAGGTGGTTTACATGAGAGATTGCCACGTCCAGGTACCACTGATGATTTCTCATCTCGCAGTGGTTTAAACGCCGATGAAGATGGAGTGAACCAGTCTCCTCCAAGAGAGAGGATTCCATCAACGCAGCAGGCGGTGGAAAATACTTCTGAGGAGACGTCTGCAACACCTACAGAGAGGATGCAAGATACCCGTGTAGTGGATGTTGGTTTGGCGGCAACGGCAGGAGGGGGGCATACATTTGATGGTCCTAGGTTGGAGATGGAGGAAGAAGAATTGGATTTATTGGAATTTTTTTCTGGTGCAGAGGAGGATTCCACAGCCTTCGATGCCTTCTCAATCAGAGCCTATATCGGAGACACAAGAGACGTTCGGAGGTACTCAGAGTGATACCGGACTAAGTTTGCCTTCCGTTCCAAGATCTAGCGTATCCGAGGACATCATTGCATTTCAGGGGGCCTTCTCGTTAGACCGAGAGATGTCCTTTAATCAAGAGGATGGCTTTTTCTACAATGATGATAGGGTAAGGCATACGCGGGAGGGTGTTCCTGGCAATTACCGATATGTTGAGTGTGCGTCCATTGGCATCGAAGATGTGGGAGATCGTATAGTGCAGGATCATGAACTGTCCGCTATGGTAGGTAGCGCCATTGGACACATGGAGGGAGTCGTTCCGCCAGAAGATGAGCTCTGAGCCCTGGAGCTATATACTATAGTAGAGCATGCACGTAGTTTAGGTGGCAAATACGTTAGTATACTGCAGTTTGAGATGTGTCTATCGTTCGGTGGGTGGTATATATTTATATATTGGGTGGCCCATATGATATGTTTGATTTTAGAATTCCTCACCGATAGTGTGGAATTGCTTGATTATGTATGTTTTTGCATTATAAAATACAATGAGGTACTTTACACTGTCTTAGGAAATTGCATATATATTTTTGTATCTCTTACACATTGTATTTGTAGTGCACTACTCTAAAATCCTATAATAACTCATAACAAATTTGTAATCTCTTTGGGCACATGATTATAATTTTGTAGCAGGATTTGTAAACTAGATTAGATATCATATATTTTCTAAAAAAAGGTAGCAAATGTAAAAAATATATTACTGATATGAACATGAAGATGCCAAGGTATGACACGACGAACACCAAAAAATTTGACAAAAAACATTCTAAAATTTTGCCAAATTTTGATTTTAAAAAAAGTTATGAGCAAATAACTTGCGGCTTTCTACCTACAACCAGTGCACTTGGCCAAGTGCATAATTGCTTAATTGTGTGTTCAAGGTGGATTAGATGGAGGAAAGCAAAGCGCATCGCCGCTCGACGAGTGCAAATCAATCCAACCGTTCAATCAATGGTGGCTCCCCAAAACCAGACTCATCGACCACTTTTGGGTCCCTCTGTTGTTAAAGTGTTAAGGGTTAATAATTTTTGCACCACGAGTGGTGTGTTGAGCACGTCATAGTCAAGTCCACATTCCCAAAAGTTTGTTGGCCGTGAAACGTCAAATCCATATACAATATACCGCACCTTAGGGTTGAATTTGACACTATTGTGCCGAATAATAATTCATTTATGAAGTTATGTAAAGATCTAGAAATAGAATAGACATCAAAAATCCATATTTAAAGCCGAATATGCACCAAGGTTTTTTCTTGGCGATTTGGAGCCAAATGGCAAAAAAAATTCCCAAAAAAAAGAATATTTCCAAAATAGTGGGAAAATTATGATTTTATAGTGCCAAAATTGCAATAATGGCCGTTTCACTACGCCATATTGCTACTACACCGTTCCGTGAATATAGTGTAGACCAGACTATTTGAAATTTCCTACACTAATTGAAAATTTACATGCAATTGTTGACTGACACACTCTTGCTTGAGAACAAATACCCAATCAGAACTTGGCATGCACATGCTTTGATGGAAATTAGTGTGAGTGATCTACATCAATAATCCCTCTACACTATATTCAGTGTTTAGTGTAGTGAATAGCACGGACTCCATCCTCTCGCCAAAAAGGATGTACAAATCTATGTATATAGAGATGGATTCTCCAAAAAAGATATTTATGGAAAAAATTGGTTTTGTACGGTTCGAGGACAAACTTTGTGTCGCCACATGTGTGGTCTCCCAAAAGTTTGTGTCGCCACTCTGGCTAAAACCGTGAAACGAAAAAAAAAGAAAAAGAAAAAGCCTGGTAAGCACTTGACGACGACCATCCATCTGACACTGATCCCCACACACAACACACACGAGATTCCTGAGTGAAGGAACTCACCATCATCCATTTGAATCAGTCAATCAGGCAGTCACTGACCATGTCTTGTAGTCACTGTGGGAGCCAGCTACACTAAAATTGAGAATTAGTGTTACACTACATTTAATGTAATAACCTCTATTGACCTTACTACTCTAATTGTGTATTTGTTGGAATTTAGTGTAACGCTCATTAATGAGCCACCTGTTGATGAGCCGCATGTTTGACTTTTTATTTATTATTATTTATTATTATTATTATTATTTATTATTATTATTTATTATTATTATTATATAAATAATAATAATAATAATAATATATTATTTATATTATAATAATCTATTATTATTTATATTATAATAATCTATTATTATTTATATTATAATAATCTATTATTATTTATATTATAATAATCTATTATTATTTATATTATAATAATCTATTATTATTTATATTATAATAATCTATTATTATTTATATTATAATAATCTATTATTATTTATATTATAATAATCTATTATTATTTATATTATAATAATCTATTATTATTTATATTATAATCATCTATTATTATTTACATTATAATCATCTATTTTTTATTTATATTATAATCATCTATTATTATTTATATTATAATCATCTATTTTTTATTTATATTATAATCATCTATTATTATTTATATTATAATCATCTATTATTGTTTATATTATAATAATATATATTATCCTTAATTATATTATAATAATATATATTATTATTATTTATATTATTATTTATTTATTTATTAAAATTACTATTCAATTTTTAGTAATTTCTTGAATCACATGATCTTTGTCAATGTTTGTCAATTTTTGTCAACTTTGTAATATTTTCTAATTCTTAATTTTCTAAACATTATTTTTCCATTACACTATATGTAAAGCTAGTTAAATCCCAAAGTTACAATTCTCTGTATTTAGTGTTCATGTTGGCATTTAGTGTTGTAACACTATATCTCAAGTTGACATTTAGTGTTAGAGTTCGTAATTAGTGTTGCGAACACTAATTCTCAATTTTAGTGTAGCGAGGTTCAGGCATGAAGTATTTCAATCTGTGATTGCTTTCCTCAGCTGGGGTTTTGCAGTTTTCCATGTGAGCTTGAGAGGAGGATAGTTATGGGGAAAAAAGTGGTGACGGCGTTGGCTGGGGCCGGGGCGATTGCCCTGGCTGTGTTGTTCCATCGACGCCGCCGGGGGAGTCATCACGATGAGTCCTCGTGCATCCCGCGGATCGTTCTCGACCAGTACGGCAAGCTCACGAGCATCGAGAGCTTCGGCACCTACTTCGGTGAGTTGGAAGACTTCAGTGCTCTTTCAGTCGAAGTAGTTATCAGATATTGAATGGAAAGGCTTCGGTGGGAGAGAAGTTTTAGCTCTCGTTGAGAGTTTGTTTGGTGGTTTCAGTGAGGCAGCTGGGGTTGGACGAGACGAGTGCCGTTGCGCAGACGGTGTCGAAAGCAGCGGAGGGCTATCTTCGGGACGAATCGCGGAGCCTCAAGAGCGAGAGCAAGCAGATTGTACTGGAGCTCGTGTCGGGTCCAACTCAGGAGGAGGACGAGAAGGAGATTTGCGAGGAGGTTCTGTATGAGCTCGAGGTTTGCGTTGTCAGCTACTTCAGCTTTCACTGGAAGCACGCCGCGGCTTTCGTCGAAAGGGTAATTATCTTATCTAGGTGAAATTCTTTATTCTTTGGAAAATATGTTCTAAGTTAGGTTTGCAGTTCTTGAAGATCCGTTTCTGATACCACATTGTGATGCAGGTTGTGAGCAACGGTGCCCAAGTGAAGAAACTCCACAAAGCAGTTTTGACCGCCCTCAAGTGTGTAAACAACGTACCTGATTCTTAGAGCTCCACCATCTGCACGTGAGTTGTTTTATCATCTCTTTTCTTTTGCAGGAAGCAGCGCTATGAGAAGGTGTTGCAGTCGTTGAGTACAAAGCGCAGAATTCACACTTTGATTGAGGAGATGAAGCTCATGGGCAAAGCGGACGAGTCTGTGCCAGATGAAGGCGTGGTGACCATCCCCGCCGACTCCTTCAAGCGTAGCCCTGTCATTCTCTTCATCGGTGGTGGCATGGGCGCAGGAAAATCCACTGTTGTCAAAGAAATCCTTTCCAGGTAAAAAATCCTTTTGTTGCAGTGAATTTCTGGTCTTATTTGAATGATGCCCCTTTGGCTGATCATGTTGGGTTAGCAATGCTGCTGCAGCTCGTTCTGGTCTGGTGTTATCAAGGACGCTGTGGTGGTGGAAGCAGACGCTTTCAAAGAAACTGATGTCATTTACCGCACCTTGAGTTCCATGGCCAAGGGAGACGTCTCAGGAACATCAGAGCTTGTAATCAACCCCTCTCTCACTCATCAATGTTATTCCTCTATGTGATGAAAACTCCTTTTATAATATCTAAGTCGATTACTTCTACGTGTAGGTGCATCAATTCTCCACCGACGCAGCAAACTCGTTGCTTGTGTCTGCTTTGAATGAAGGCCGGGACGTGGTTTTTGATGGAACCATGTCGTGGGAGCCTTTTGTGCTGCAGACCATTGACATGGTCCGGGATATCCATAACAAGTAATTCACAATGGATCCACATATTAGAGTTCTTTCTAAAGTCATCCCAAGTTTCAATCATACACCCCTTTTTTTTGTTTGTAATACCACTAGAATCCTTATTAGGTGTGGAAGAACTTAGTGATCTTTAAACTCATGTTGGAAACTAGTTTTAACCACCTTTGAGAATGTACAAATGACTACAGGCGGTACCGAATGGGCCCAGGATACAAGAAGAACGCAGATGGCAGTGAGACTGAGAAATACTGGGAGCCAGATGACAGTGCATGCGCAGTTGAAGCCAAACCCAACGATGCCAAGAGATCCTACCGAATCGAGTTTGTCGGTGTCGTTTGTGATGCTCACCTGGCTGTGGTTCGTGGAATGCGGTAAATGACGTCTTGCCATACGATTAGCACTCCAGAATCTATCTGCACACAGATTTCACAGGTTAGTTAGTTCCAGATAGACTGAATGGCATGGACTACTACTTTTGCAGGAGGGCAATAGCGACCAAAAGAGGGGTTCCAGTGAAAGGCCAGCTCAGGTCTCACAAGATGTTCGCCAAGTCTGCAGAGAAGTATATGACTCTGGTTGACGCGGCCAAAGTGTTTTCCACAACAGCATGGCAGGGCCCAGCCGAGGTAAAAAGCAATCGATACAGCTGAAGAAGTCTGTTGCCATACTGTAATTTAATGTTGTTTGGTGTTGGGAGACTCACCGGGTTGGGTGTGCAGTTGGTAGCCGTGAAGGACGGGCGTGACAAGAAGCTCCTCATAGACGTGGAGACGTATCCCGGAATGCGCTGTCTCGAAGACCTGAACACGGACGCTGGCTCCGTGACTGAGCTGTACGGGAGAGAGACGGACAGCAACTTGGTGAATGTGTTCTGGCAGAACGAGATCCTCGTTCCCACGAGGAAGTCTCGGCAGGAGCGGCTGCGTGCAGCCATTCTCGCAAACGCGCCCACCTCGGTGCTCCTGGAGAAGACCATATCGCAGCTCACCCCGGATGAAGTCAAGGCCATTCAAAAGTGATGCGGATGAGTGTAGAGCCGGTAGAGCGACCGTCCTTCATAAACTGGCCTGATGAAGGAGGGACAATACATAATCGTTACTGTAATCCTTGGTTTGCAACGATACTTCATCAAGTAGTTGATAACAAAACCCCAAGGGTTGCGAGATCTCAAGTCGAGAGGAGATTGGTTTGATGCCTACACCACACATCAAAATTTGCGGACTGTGCATCATAAAGGAAGGCCTGTGCAGCTGCACACCAATCACAAATTTTCTTAGTAAGGTATACTACACAGAAACTCGTTCCAAAGAAACAACCAGAACCTGTTTGTCTGCATATTCGAAATATGCAGGCAAAAGCAAACATCCGCTTGTCACTTGAAGAATCTTGCCTCGTAGGACCAAACGGTGGCCACAGCCCACTGTAAATTGAAACACAAAATTTCATCTCACTCTCCTTGCCCACGGCCAGATTTCTAAGATGTCAGCAGACATTTGACGCCATCAAACTAGTGCAATTCAAGAGCCCTCGCACATGCATGCCAAAACCAAAGCCTAAATGGTCCAAAACCAAGCAATGATGGCACAAGCTAGCACAGTTCAGATTTCTACCCAGGCCATACCTACAGGAATGAAATATTCAGTGTATTCATTTCTTTCTAAAATATCTGTAAAATTTAATAGAAGTGAAATTGGAAACACCCTCGCCCATACAAAAGGAACAGAACCTAAATGGTCCAAAACCGAGCTCTGAAAACTGAAATTGCATAATTCACACTCCTACTGAGGCAATACCAAAACTCTGAACCCCACAACCACGAAAAATACAAAACCTCAAAGAAAATTCATTCTAAAAAGCCTTAGATGAGAAACTTGTCAGCAAATAATTAACGCAATAAACATTACTGCAATTCTGAGAGTCCTAAAGCATACGAATGAAGACTGTTCACTGGATACCTCAAGTTGCACACAATTCACAAGCCACTACCCAAACCCTAATCCACGAAACAAAAAATTGGCTACCAAAAGTACAGAACTGAGAGAAAATTCAGTGTGTTTTTCATTCTAAGAATTTAGTTACATGGTCAAAAACGCTATAAATGATAGTGCAATTCTGAAAACCAAATGAGCCGAACCTTAGATGTCCACCAGATAACTCAATTCACAAAAATTGGACTACCAAAAGTACAGAACTGAGAGAAAATTCAGTGTGTTTTTCATTCAAAGAATTTTGTTACATAGTCAAAAACGCTATAAATGATAGTGCAATTCTGAGAGCCGAACCTTAGACTGTCCACCGGATAACTCGAGCTGCGCAATTCGCAACTAAAACTACAAAAAAACCTCAGAACGAGACGTCAGGCTTCTCCGGCTCCTCCGGGCTTTCCTCCTCCTCGTCGTCCTTCTTCTCCTCCTCGTCCTCGTCCTCTTCCGGGGGATCCGCGGGCAGCGGTGGCGGCAACGGGGTCTTCATGGGACTGAACTGCGGAAAGATGTCCGCTCTCCGGCCAGGCCGCGGCCTGTCCCACTCTATCGGAAAGTCCAGCGGCGACCGCCGCGTCATCTTCTCCTCATCGGGCGCCATTGCCCTCACATGAGCTCTACATGAAACCCCTGGAGTGCCCCTGGACCCGGGGAGCTTCACCGCACGGTAAGCCTGGAGACCGTGCTCGTTGGAGCCCGAACTCGAGCAGGAAGCGACAACATCCAGAAGTGGAGAGGCGACCAGCGACGATGCGCACACCGTCACCGCCATCGCCATCGCTCAACAAGCAACAAACTCTTCTCCCTCCTCACAAACCATGAGCCATGGGTTTTGTGTTCCAGAATGCAAAGCACATTATCCACACATCGAAGACGACGACGGGTTTGGGGTTCCAGTGGAACAATCTACAAATTCGGAGTTCTAACAGTGTTTTATATTTAAATATGTACACCACACGTACATGAGGTCGGGTTTAGATTCACCCTTCTTTACAGGTGTACATATTTAAATATAAAACAAATGATAAAGTTAAAGTTAAAGATATAGAAGTTAAAGTGATACAGTCGGCTCTCTATAAATGTTACTCCTCTGGAGCGGGATTTTTGGTAACACTTATGAAGTTATAACATATAACGTTTATAGAACTAGATACCGACGATTAGTAACACTTACAAAAATAACACTTATGAAATACAATACCAATGGTTAGTAACATTTAAAGAAATAACACATGTGAAACTTGATAGAGATGATTAATAACATTTAATGAAATAACACTTGTAAAACTTCAAAGAAAAATCCATAACATATAGAGAATATGAAAGCTGAAAATACAAAAAATATAAACCATTATGCAACTAAATTCAACTCAACTAAACTCAACTAAACTCAACTAAACTCAACTAAACTCAACTAAACTCAACTAAATTCAACTAAACTAAGCTTTATCGAAGAAAGAATCCATAGTGGATGGATGAGTATCTTCCATGTAGGCAATTGCCACATCTTGCAGAAGAGTTTGAACCAAGTTGATGCGTGATGAAACAACACGTGGTCTTTGTTGAAGGAATTTCTTCACAATATGAAGTGCACCTTCAACAGTGTCAAATCCAACCACCTCGTCTACCGCATCATTTATTACCTCATCTGCAACAATCTCCAAGTCTTCGGAAGGAAGCATGTCTAGGATATCCTCCTCAGTAGGTTCATAGGGGTTATTTACATCAAAGTCTACCTCATAGTTCATGAACTCATGAGCGTCCATAACATCGCTATCTTTTAGGTCTGAAGATAAAAGTGAAAGCCGATGAGGCATGCATCCATTTGGAAGTTTTTTTTTAAAAAATTAAAATTAAAAAAAAAAGTCACAGCGAGCAATCAAACCTCAGCCTGACAGGCCATGCATCCATGATGGGGTGGACGGCATGCCTCTTGCATGCGGCAAACAACCACACCAAATTTTTTTTAAACAAACAAATAAATAAATAAATAAAAATAAAAACTCACTATACGGCCTACGATACCCTTCTCGAATATGGCTTGCAATGCCCCTCTAGATATTGTTGAAAGAATCCTGACAAAAAAAAATTCAAAAAGACAAATCTTCTCAAGTTCCACAAAAGATATGATATATATTCATGTGAAGTAATTTAAAAATTTAAAAACAAGTTCTATTATGATGTTTTTGCCAAATGTAACACTTATAGAATCAATTTAACAAAGGGGGGAGCGGAACATGTTATAACACTTAACATATAACACTTACTAGTGTTAATTTTGAGGTTTTTTTCGGGAGCGAGATTTTTAGTAACACTTATGCGATTCTAACACTTATAGAGGTAACATTTATAGAGAGCCGATTGTATCGTACTTTGAGACGAAGAAGACATGTACAGTACAATAAAGCGGATTTAGGTTCACCGTTTTTTATACGTTGATGAACAGAGACGGTTTTAAGGTTAACCCACGACGAGGCCTTGCATGGGGTCATGGAAAATCTATGAAAGTAATAGATCAATCGGAAAAAAGTGAACGACATCTACACGAAGGATACATTTCATTGTTGATTTTTTAGCAAAAATCATTGTAGTTCGTTAATGCCTCAACCGATTGGACATTAGGTAGATGGATAAGATGGAGGAAAGCAAAGGGCATGGTTGCTCCAAGTAGTGCAAATCAATTCAATGGTCAATCAGTGGTGACTTTTTAACCCCTAAAAGCCGAAGGCATTTTCACACGAGAAACACTTCAAAACTGCTTGTTCTAGTGCAATGAGTAAGGAGGGAATTAAAAACATTTATATCTACATCTAATCGTAGGATCTCAATGAATACTTGTTTAGCAATGTCCTCACAAATTTTCGTAAACTTTAATTGCACGGATTGAAAGATTATAGTATTTGAAGTAGAAAATACGGTTCATTTCCTTCCCTTTGTTGAGTGGATCAACAGACTTTGACTTCACTTGGAGTCAAGTTTTGCACTACACAAGGTCTAAAAACATTACCATCATGTTAATTTTGATGTTATTACCTTGTGTACCAATTTTTAGAAGTCGAGAAGGGTTGCAACATATTCAAAACAGTTGTGCAAGGAGTGGAGGTTCAAAAATTGCCAATTGACATTTTGATTTTTTTGTCGAATAAATATGATTGAGAATGAGAATCCAAATGGTCAATAAGAAGGTTTAGACCACATCTTGTAGTAGAAAAATAAAGTTAAAAAAATATAAAGATCTCTAAGTTTCATGCGGAAAAGAAGAAGTTCTTTTGGTACCTTGCCCGACAAAGGGTGACAATGTATAAAAATGTTTGACTTGGGTTAATGTGTTATTTCCACTAAAAACAATAATTATTTTCTGAAAATATGAAAGAATATGATATTACTTGCTAGTATTGAAAATCTCACATTTGATAGAGTGTCCTAGCAAAAGTTTTAAGAGTTGCCCAAAGTGCCCGCTCTCCCCATTTGAAATTCAAAACCCTATAACTTTTTCATTGAATGTCGGACTTAGGATAAAGTTGTACTCACACAAAGCTTTTATTATTATCCATCAACAGTAGAAATTTCAATGAAGAATGTTATAAATCGACACCATAGGAACGTGCCCAAACCTTCAAAAGTCTCCCGAGGGGACTCTTGGGCCTTTAGGTGTTAAAACTAATCTCATTGACCACTTTTTGTCCCTTGATTAATCTCTAAGGACAAAGCCTATTACCATGGCATTAATCCCAATTTTCATTCCACTATGTTCTCGGTTTCTTCACTAAATATAGGTGGAAATACTTTAATTTGATTTTTCACATATGAGATCACATGTCTTGTTTATGTCACAAAATTGCAGATTTTTAATCATCGTGGTTTTCCAAAGAAATAGTAAAAAAAATTCATATCAATTACAAAGTATGCTTAAAATTTTTGAAAATTTCACGAGAGGTAAAAATTACAATGACAAAACCTGAGGTGTGGATGAAACTTCTGTGTTCAGCTAAAATTAGTGAATGGCCAAACACAGTTATAAGCCAAAGTTCAAAATGCAATAACTTATACAATTTTCTATATTTTTCAAAATTTTAAATTGGAATGAAAACTAGTCTTCATAAGCTTTGTTTCCTTAGTTGGACTCAAATTTGAAAAGTATCATTTGAATGACTCGAATTCAAATTTATAGCAAAAGCTAGAAGTTTCTAATATACAATACATTGATATCCATGTCACAAAGATTTTCTTCTCTAGATAATACATGACTACCTCAATGAGGCAAGTTTCATCATCATTTATTACTTACACAATCAATGAACTCTCCAAAAAATAATAGGATGAAATAAGATCATTCACATCGATTATCATCCTTGAAATTTTATCCAATAAGCCACTTTTTGGCTCTTTTGTTCTTTAGGGATAAAAGGGCTAAGTTTTCATGGCTTTGATAGTTATCTTACACCTCTTCCAACCCAAGTCACTCTCTTGATGTGGTCCTTGTTATTATCATAAGATTCTAAAGTAAGGGTTAACAATAGGAGGTCACCCTCTCCACAATATACATTCACTTCTATTTTCCTGAAAGTTTTGTAAACTCAAGGTGAGGTATGAAGAAAAGAAAGGATCATGAGCAATTATCATGTTTTTTTTGTACCAATGGAATAATTGATAATACTGGCAAACAATATTCTTGAGCTCTATCCAATGTAAGCTAAAACTTCCTCATATTACTTGAAGTCCCTTAATCCTTTAACGCCGAGCTGGCTATGGCGCGACCACCATCTATGAGCGTAATAGATTCTGAACTATGTTATCTACTATAATCGTGGATTGATGGTTGCGCCATAGCCAACTTGTTTAAGGATTATGCTTTGACTGATAGTTCTCCCATACCTTTCTCCAACCAAGTTACTCTCTCTATATGGTTTCAGTCATTAGAGTTCTCCTGAGCATCATTCTTCAAGAGGAAAAAGGATGGGGGAAAATCAAATACGGAAAGGAGAGCATGAGGAATTTGAGACTCCCTTTTCTTTGCACCAATGAAATGCATGACAATCAATGCTCTTGGGCCCTACCGATGCAAGCTAAAGCTACCCCATACTACTCGAGGTTCTCAAAGAGTTGACTGGTAGTTCTCCAACATCTTTCTTAAGCCAAGTCACCCCGTCCATGTGGTTCTAGCTATTAACATAAGATATGAAGTATTGAACAACAGACAACATGATCGAGATTCACTTTTAGGGAAACTCTACTATTTTTTGAAATTATTTTAAGTGGATTGTTGGTAACATTTTGGAAAAAAATTAGAGTGAAAAAATAGTTACAAGTCTTATCATTTTCAATCATTTTTTTGTAGCCTTATTGACTCGCTTCCTTCTCCAAAGATAAACTCTCCTCCTCAACTACTTCAAGGCAATGTTTTTATCTCTGGCAAAAGAAATAGCCAAATGGCGATAATTTCTATACTTGGGCCCAAATTACCGCCAAACTTCTCGGAATTATAGGGAAGAAATTGCCAGGAAGTGACCTCTTGTGTAAGTGAGGTCGCCTACCTTTTTGACCAAGATAAGTAATTTCTGTTTAGGATGAGTACTACAGTCAGACCTTGATAAGTGTTAGGGGTTGGGAGCATACTTTTAGTTAACACATAGACACTAGTAACACATAACACTTATAGAGGGTGATGCCGATGATTTGTAACACTTATAAAAAATAACACTTAGAAGAATTAAAAAGGTAAATACATAACATTTATAGAAAAAATGGATGAAATTACAAAATATTGATTCGTTATTCATCTAAGTCCGTCGAAAGAATGAATCAATAGTACTTTGGCGAGTTTCTGCTACACGCCAAGATTCTACTTCCTTTTCTAGTGCTGCAATATTCCTAATAGATAACATGGTGTCATTAGGTCTTTACTCCAAAAACTTCTTTAAAGTTTGAAGAGCACTACCTACATCTTTAAAGCCTACAACTTCTTCTAATATATTGTGAGGACTAGCTTCATCAGGATCACACGTGTTCACTACCTTGTTGTTGAGATGGAAGCATTTCAATCATTTTTTCATCAGTGGGCTCATAAGGGTTATTCAAATCAAACTCGAGCTCATAATTTAAATACTCTTGAACATTCATGTTAGGGGTCTCAGTCTCAGAGGATATCAAACTTAGTTGTTCCAATACAACAGCAACCTCTTCTACATCTTTCCTTTGCTTCTCTTGAAGGACTTCATTTTCTACAAGAACTAAAAGAATTCCCATGTGTCTCCAAAAATTTTGAATTGTTATTGAAGTCACTCCATTACGCCAAGCCTTCTCAAGCGTGGTCACAGCTTGGTACACATCAATTGCAAAACTCTTGCTAGTTGAAATACAATCTATTTGATGTTGAATTAATAACTTCATGTATTGAGCTTTGAATGATGCAATGATCCTTGCATCCTTAGGCTGGAAACGACAAGTTGTATTTGGAGGAAAAAACTCTATTTGTGTCACCCTCAATCTTGAACCTCCATTAGGCACTTGATGTCCAGAAAAATTATCAACCAACAAAAGTACTTTCTCTTTCTGGGCACTTACCATCCTCCTCTCAAAATATATCATAAATTGTTCAAAAATCTGTGTTGTCATCCATGCTTTTTTATTAGCATGCCATTGTATACCTATATTTTTTGGGTTTAGAATGTGCCTGCCTATCAAAGCCAGAGGCTTCAAATATTGATTGATAACCAATGGAGGAAGAATGATGCTTCCATCAGCATTTGCAGTAAGTGCCACCGTGATGAGCTCCTTCTGTTTTTTTTCTTTTCTAGATAACCTTTTCGTAGCCAATGTACAATTTGGTTCCAACCTGTAAAAAAGACCAGTTTCATCGATATTGAAAACATCACAACTCTTGTACTGAGATACAAGTGTTTTAATGTCTTCCATTTTCTTTAAAACCTCTTCAGAAACGTCAGCTGATGCGTCTTCTCTATGACGGGTATAGCCCTTGATATTATATCTCTTCTTGAAATTTTGCACCCATCCATGAGAAAATTGAAGCTCCTTCTTGTTAGCACCTCTAGGAAGTAATGCGTAAAATCTCTTTGTAGTAGCCACCACAAGGTCATCAGATAAAACTACATTATTTTCCTGCATTGTCCTAATCCAAGTAAAAGTGGCTTCCTCTACTTCTGGGCATTGAGACTTTTGTAAGCGCTTGGAATCACCGAGGTGCCCAACATCAAGTCCACTAAAGTGTTATTTTTGCTTTACTATTCTTCCAATATTCATCTTAGACGCGTTTACTTGAAAGTGTGCATTAGCCCACGCTATTAATGCTCTATTGGTAATCTTTCCACCAGTAGCTAACACAGTCTCATGATACTAAATAATCTCTTGTTTTTGCTCTAACGTGAACTCATGACCCTTTTCCATTGCAAACTGTAGGAACTTTACTTTAACAATATTTTTTCTAATCAATGAATTTACAATACAAATGAAAACTCTAACAACATATATTCTATGAATGAGTTCACAACACAAATAATAATTCTATAGCCTTCAGTCCCTTCTTATAATCATGGCCGCCTTGCCTAGTTGCCTTTTATTTTTAAGTTGATAAACTTAAAAGTACACTTATCTTCTGCTTTATGAGCTTTAAAATATATGATCTATTAGTTTATGAATTTAAAAATACATCTACCTATGAGTTTGTTTCTAGAATGGACATCTAGAGTCACTTTGCAACTAGAAACTATCACTTTACCTCAAAATTATCTCCCCTTAAGCGATGGCTCTTACAGAAAGCCTTTTTTGGAAACTTATCACTTACTGAGGTAAAATTAACAAAGTTGGGAGAGCAACATTGCGTTACACTTAACACATAACACTTACTAGTCTTAATTTTAAGGGAGCGGAAATCTCCATAAGACATATAGAGTTTTAACACTTATCGAGGTCTGACTGTATCTGGTCAGGATGAACTAAAAATCAACGGCTTAGAGAACGGGATCACCAGTAAGGTAGAGGCACCCAATTCCAATCACTGAAGCCAGTTCGGGACTCAAATGACATTGTATGTCAAAAACATTTATGTAGAAAGTTGCGGAATTAGGAATGAAACTCAACAAATATTTTTTCAAACTTAATCACAAAGATTTGGAATTGATATAGAATTTAAAAGCCCATAAATCACCAAAGCCCATGATCAAACTATAGAGTAGGTGAGATTTGGTGCCCTCCTTTGCCCAATGCCAACAAGTGAGAGTGAGTAAAAGAGAGAAGACATGCCATGGATAACCAACTCATGGAGGGTACCCAATGCCAATCGGCCTTGTTCGACTTTCGAGGCAAGGCCACCAATGAGAGCTCAATTGAGGTGGAGCAACCCAAAATTGCACACTTCATGACCCAATGCCAATAATGACTCATGTTTCAGATTTTGCGTTATCGATTTCGGGTCACTTCATGCACCATTTTATGCATTTGCCATTTTCATGCACCATGCCATGCATACTCTATTGATCGGAATTGGGTAGCCGATTGGAATTGGGTGCCTCTACCTTACTCTTCTCCAGATTATTTTCTAAAAGAAGCCATATTTTTGGTCTCCACACCAGCATCAAATTTTAAAACGTAAAATAAACACTGCTCCAGAGAGAAGAAAAGAAGAGAAAAGGAAAAAAGCAGAGGGAGGGACAGGTCGTCATCACGCTCTCCTCCTCAAACATAGCAAAGTCCTACACACACGTGCATACACCGTCCTCCTCGCCGTCCTCCTCACGCACCACCATCGCCTCTCAGGCCATGATCGCAACTTCTTCATCACTACAGTCATCACGAAGCATATTCCAAACTCAAACGCAGAGAAGGAGGAAGAGGAAGACTACCCATGTGAAGAAGTAGTGGTAGCAGTTGCGCACGCTCATGCTCGCGGCGATGCTCTCTGCCTCTCACTCGCTTTGTTCCCGCCCACTCCGCTCCGCGCCAGGCTCGTCCTCCTCCGTCGTCGTAGGTGATAGCGCGTGCGCGTTGCTTAGGGTAGTGGATCAGGCGGCGGCCAGGGGGAGGAGCAGGAGCAGGAGCAGGAGCAGGGGGGGTACTAGTGATGGTGCGCCAGGGAGCCGGGGTTTGAAGCTCGCGTTGGCGGCCGCGAGCGTGGAGTCCGTCACTGCGCGAGGGCCGCGCCAGCATCATCATAATTCTGGACTCATGGCCCAGGTGCAAACCAGTCACGGGATCGGGTTAGGTCATGGTGTCTCCGGAATGTGCTATCTCTTGTTTTTTGTGCTCGTTCTGTTGAATCGTCGCTTGAGGAGGAAGTGTGGATTGCGGTTAGTTCGTGCAATTTTATTTCGAATTAAAAAAGTTGTCGGGGAAGTGTGGATTGTAGTCGGTAGGTTTTGATTTTTGATCTAGGAAGTTTGAGTTTCAGGTCGCCAAATTTTTAGGTCTAGGTTTTGGTCGAGGAAACTGTGTCAATTCTAATTTTGCCTATTGAGAAATTTGAATTTTTCCAACTCGCCTAGTTGTTAGGTTTTGTTGCGGTGGAGGGAGTGCGCATTCTAGTTCGTCGAACTGTTAGGTCTGATGAGAAATTGCGAGTCGTAATTTGTTAGGTTTTATTGTCGGCCGATGAGCATGAATCTTAATTAGCTGAATTGTTAGGTATCTCGAGTTTATGTCGCAGTTTTGGCATCTTTCTTCTTTCTATTCCGTCTAATAATCTGATGTTGGTGCTTCTCACACTGTATTAAGGATCGGTAGCCGTAGGGTTTGTGTGGTTGGACCAGGGTTTAACGAGTGTTCGCTTACCTTCGTTTCGTCATTGGTATTAATTTTAAACAAGTTTCCAAATTCCTGTCTGATTCAGGGCGATTGCTTGTTTTGTAATTTATTAGAGCACTAGGAAATTGGTTGCTTGCATCTTCAAGAATTCGCAAGCGTAATACTGATTGCTTCAGCATGTAGTTGGGGCTTCAACTATTATTGATGTGATATCCTTGTTGCAGCAGATGTCTAATGAAGCCGACCAAGTGCCGCAACTGCCCGAGGAGCTTGACGCCTCTGCCCTGCCGAAGCATGTGGCTATCATCATGGACGGCAACTCGCGGTGGGCGGAGCGGAGAGGGTTGCCTGCAAGCATGGGGCATGAAGCCGGGACCCGATCGCTCAAGGAAGTCGTCAAGCTAGCGCACCTCTGGGGCATTAAAGTCCTCACGGTTTTTGCCTTCTCCACGGAGAATTGGTTGAGACCGAAGGTGCCTACCTCTCAATTGCACTGGCTTGCTCACAATTGCAACCTGCACAATTATCATGTGCTTATGAGGCCCTTATTTCCTTCTCCCTTTTTCTAGTTTTCTCTCCCAGGCCTGGGTACTGAATGGTATGTCGGGATGTTGCAGATGGAAGTAGACTTCTTAATGACGTTGTTCGAGAATGTGCTTAAGAATGAGCTCAGCATTCTCGCCAAGTATGTCTCTTGAACCCACTTGCCTTCGTTAGAACTGATTTTTTTTCTGTCTGAACATCTCTTGTCCGAACTCATTTGCACTTGTTAGAATGTGTTTTTGCTGCGTTCTAAGCACGCTGCTGTCCTGACCTTGACATCCAGGGAGAACATCCGCGTGCATTGCATGGGCGATTTGACGCTTCTCCCGGAATCGTTGCGCACCATGGTGTCAACTCTGGACGAGCACACGAAGAACAACACGGGCCTCAAGTTCTGCATCGCCCTGAGCTACAGCGGCCGTTACGACATCGCCAACGCGTGCCAGAGGCTTGCGGCCAAGGTGGAGGCCGGGGAGCTGAGCTCGTCCGATATCACGGAGTCCGCCATCGAGGAGGAGCTGAAGACGAGCTGGCTGCCCAGCGACGCGCGCAACCCGGACCTGTTGATCCGCACCAGCGGCGAGCAGCGCCTCAGCAACTTCCTCCTCTGGCAAACAGCCTACACCGAGTTTTATTTCGTAGACTCCTTGTGGCCGGACTTCGGCAAGACTCAGCTTACAGACGCCCTGCTCGCGTTCCAGCACCGCAATAGGCGATTTGGAAAACGCAAGTAACTACTCAATTTTGCAGAGAGACGCACACCACCATTTTATCAATTTATTTACCACTCTTTTCAACCTTCCTTGATCTCCAGTTGCCATGATCTTACTCCCTTGATGCATCATATATTCACAACACTGAAAGCATCCGAGACTTGTTTTTCTTCAACCATAAACCTCAACATCAGACACTTGTTTTTCTTAAACCTTAAACCCCAACACCTAGACTAAACCTCAAAACGACATTACCGAGCTTTTCTACAACTGATTCTGGTGGCACCCAAGTTCTAAAGCACTGGGAACTTGAGGGGAACTTCGGCAAGAGTGACCACGTGACGCTAAACCCTAATTCCTTAAACCCCTGAACCTTCACAAATCGTGCTCTTCAAAGCACTCATGTTGCATCAGGGTTTGATCTTTCGCAGATGCACAGTGAGAGTGAGAGCAAGTTTTGAGGAAGACGAGAGAGAGCGGTGCACACAATGAGAGGCGGCAATCAGCTGAGCCCGCTGCTGCGCACGTTCAGTCGATTGTGCGCACACGTGAGCCCATCGCAGGAAATTCTCGCAGCAGCGGCAGATTGTAGCAGTAGTAGTAGGTGCGCGAGTGGAGAGTCGAAGCTGCAGCCTCTTCCTCGTCTTCTCAATCCCGCGTCATGTCTGGACCTGGCGCGAGGTCGTATGTCGTCGACCTTGAGCGAGGCTACTCCCGCGAGTCCGCCAGACTCCCAAGGTATTTATTGCGTCGATCCTTTGATTTTGACTTCGAGGTTTTTGCTGCAGCGTCCTCCTCATGTAGCGTTCTTCGCTTGCAGCAGCAGAGGGAGAGCCGGAGCAGAGGATTCCGTTTCGGAGAAAAGGAGGCGACAAATTCGCGCGGTCCAGGACGAACTCCGTGATCGCCACGCTTGTGAAGTCGTTGGAGGCATCGCGGTCGAACGCCGAGGTGGCGGAGAAGCTGGAGCAGCGCGCGGAGGAGCTGCTGCGGCCGAATAGTTGGCCGTGGCTGCCTCTCTTGGATGCGTTGCAGAAGGGACCGAAACCTCACATCGCCATGGAGGTAATTGTCTCTCTCTGTTGCTAGGGTTTTACTTCTTCATCCCTGCATCACTGTTAGAAATTCATCAGAATATCTGCTAGTTCCTTTCCTCACATTGCAATCAAGAATCTCCCTGTTGCTTAGGGTTTTAGTCGTGAAGAAAGAGTTGACATGAGTTTGAAGTTTAGCTGCTGCCTTTCTCTCCTTGGAGCTGCGTTTGGATCAATTCAGAACTGATCAAAGAGTCTGGGGTTATCTTAATTCAAACTCTGGGTGAATATATGAATATAACTCTACACGTTCCTCACTCTAAACACACTAGATCAATAGAAAAGCTTGGTGACCTGTTCAATCAAATCCCTCAATTCAGTCAATGGAACAACTCAAGTGAAAGTAGTTTTAGCCAGCTTTGAGAGCGAAGAAACAGGTTGCTTGATTTCGAGTCTGTCAATGGAAGAGCTTGGTGGTCTCTAATCTCAAGTCAAAGTAGTTTTAGCTGTCTTTGAGAGGGAAGAAACAGGTTGCATGAGATTGAATATTAGCCACCTTTCTCTCCTGTGAGCTGAGCTAATTTTAAGGGGGCATCATCTCATTCACGTGTTTCTAATCAACCAGTCAATCTCTCTCGGCAGGTGTTCAACTGGAAGAAGAGCAAGATGGGATGGGAAGCCACACCCAAGGAGTACGCGAAGATGATCTCGTTCGCGGGCCGCATCAGCCAGCCGCAGCTGGCCGCTGATCTCTTCGAGGAGATGTCGCGGCGCGGCATCAAGAAGACGGCCGTGAGCTACAACGCGCTGATCCACTCGTACGGCCGCAACAACGAGCCGCACCAGGCGCTCCAGCTGTTCCAGACCATGAAGGCCACCGACGACTGCCAACCCACGCTCGTGACCTACAACACGCTCATCTCCATGTACAGCCGCATGGGCGCCACCGAGGAGATGCGGAAGCTGTTCCTGGACTGCAAGGAGGCTGGCTTCAGCCCGGACCGGCACACGTACAACGCGCTCATCTGGGGGTTCATGCGTGCCGGCCAGCTGCAGCAGATGGAGGAGACGTTTCTGGAGCTCCAGCGCGGGGAGTGCAAGGCGGACGTCATTACGTACAACGCGCAGATCATCGGGTATGCGCGGGCCAGCGCCGTGGACAAGATGGAGGCCGTCTTTGAGAGCATGCAGGCGGCCGGCATCCCGATCAACGCCATGGTCGGGGAGATTCTCATCGAGGTTTACAGCCGCTTGAAGCAGTTCGACAAAATGGAGGCCGCCATGAAGATCATGGATGCCACTCCAGGTCAGTATCTAATCTTCCCCCCGCTTCTCCTTCTACGTAAGTATCAAGACTCTTCCACCGACATCCCTGTCCGTGTCTTGCTCTCTCGCTCGCAGGCGTGCAATACGGCTCGCGTGTGCACAGCATGGTGATCGAGAGCTACGCCGACGCCGGCAAACTGGACGAGATGGAACATGCCATCACGCGCATGTTCCAGAACAAGCGCATGTTCTCGTCGCCCAAGTCCCTGCACGCGCTCATCTCCGCGTACGCGCGCGCGCGCGAGTACGACCGCTTGGCCACCACCATGGACCTGGTGCGCGGCTCCGGATGGATCCTACAGTCCAACGTATACAACTTGCTCGTGTCCGAGTATGGCAAGGGCGGGGAGCTGGCGCGGATGGAGAAGGTGTTCCAGGAGATGCGGGAGGCCAGCGTGAAGCCGGGGTTCGAGACGTTCCAGGCCATGATGGAGGCGTACGAGGTGGCGGAGGGCCGTGACGCGGACGTGGAGCGTGTGCTGGAGATGATGCGCAAGGCCGGGTGCGAGCCGCCCAGAAGTGGCGACTTGCAGCAGCAGGGCGCGGACCGCATGTGGACTGATGACGAAATCTTCGGAGGCAGAGCTCGCCGATAGCTCAGGTAAATTCTAGCGCCATCGTTCCTGACTTAGATTTTTGCTCCTGTTTCGTTTGATCTACAAGCTTGAGTAGCGAGTGCTGGTTCTGTTGGAGTCATTGACACAAGAAAGGAGTTACAGTTCCATGATCAGCTTGCAACAGGAATCTAGTTTTCTAGTTGAATCATGCGAGTTTCTGGTTCGGTTCAAAACCTGGATTAGATATTTATTCTCAAGGTCGATTTTTGCACCTACTTCATTGAATCTACTAGCATCTGTTGGAGTCATTGACATATGAAAGGAGTTGCAGTGGATTGGTCGGACTGCTCCTTTTTTGCACTACTGTAGTTCCCATACGAAGGTCAGTCAGTAAACCCTTGTTACTTTGAGTATATTGGTCACTGTTTTCTTTTCAGTACATCGACATGAAATCAAATTTCGAAGTTGCGTTCAATGTGCAGAAAAGTGTAGTTTCCACCTTTGACAATACGATCTTGTTCTAGAACATGTTGTAAAATTTACAAAATTTGACCGCACAGACTGGAAGACAATAATGTTTAAAGTGAAGTAAAACGTTGTTTTCTTCACTTGTGTAAAGAGGATGAGTAGACTTCTTATGGGTGTCAAACTTTTGTACTATATAAGGTCAAAATTTACTGCCATATGATGTAAATAGCGTCAGTTCCACAGGTAACAGACAAGTGTAACGTTAAAAAGTTAATGGTCCTTGATATATATAATGATCTAAATATAATGATATTGATATTATTATGATTTTAGGATACAGTTTGAAATAATGATCTTGAATATGGTATTACCGAACAACCAATGTAAATTAATGCATCGATCACAGCTTTGGCACTGATGACACAACTTATCTTGAGAAGTGTCTTGTTAAGGTTGGCGCATTTCCCCAGAAGTGACCTCGGAACTGTTTAGCCATCTGAAGATGGTTTCTCATGTCGAAGCAGCACTGGGAAGCAACACAACTTCTCGGCAGTTACTAGTGCAAGGAAACGGAAGCACGCGACATAGCAATGTTTAGTGGATGGCTCTGACATTGCATTAACCCTTTAAGGCCGATGAGCTTTTTTGGCCTACGAGGATTTACAATTATTCTAGATCATGTAGAATGACATCTATGCAATGGTTACATTTCATAACAAAAATCTACAAACTTGATTCACGGAAATCATTGTAGCTCGTCGATGTTTGGATCGATCGCGGTGGCAACGGTCTCATAAGATGCCTATCTTCCTCCACTTCTAAGTCATGGTCAATTTTTTCCTTTGAGGTGGCCTGTAGTGCTTTCTATAAAGGTTTTTGTTTAGAATTGACCCATATATGGTCGATCGGCCTTACAGGGTTAATCAAATACTAAATTAATTTACTGGCCGCTGACTGCATATTACCGCTCAAATTGAATTCTCATTGGTATGCAATTTTGTTCAAAGAGATCGAAAACAAGTTATCTTCATTTGCCTCCATGAATACTTCACACTTTTCACACATTGGATTTTATTAGTTACTTTATTCACTTTCTATATTTAATTGGCATTGATAATTCATATATGTAGTCAGACATTGTTGAAAGCAACGTTTAATCTCCATTGTTCATGGATGGACGTACGTTCTACACATCGATCTCAACCATTCAACCCAGTGGATGAGCTATTTCCAACGACCATTCATCCGTTTCGTCAGAACGTTCATCGTCAAGAAGCTTCCAACCGATGACCGGACATGACAATCATCTTCTAGTACCTGGGCTAAGGTTTGTTGTTCCTGCCTTGAACCTTGGTTTTTGCAAGTGAACTTTGTTTCTCCGCACGCAACTTCGGAAAAGTCCTCCATCTGTTGAGGAAAAAATGTAAGGCTCCTCTCATCCTAGGGTTTGGATATTGTCAAGCTGCTTTGATCCTTATCAGATAGAATTACTTAGGTGGATTGCTTGTAATTATAGTAGGGATTAGATTCGTACTGGAGGAGACGAAATGTTGTCAAGTTTGCTCAATTTAGATCAAGCTGAGCCCGCAAGAAGTGCTTGAGTTAATTCTTAAGTTGTAAATTTTTGAGTTGAATATTTGGTGCACTGTGTATCTTGTTCACTGTTGTATCTTGATGTTGCATGTGTTAGAGGATTTGGAGGTCTTGGAGAAGGTTTTTTTTGCATGTCGATAGCCTTGCCTTGATGGCTAATTAGTTCAATCCTCCATCGCATCTATTTAGCCTTGGAATCACAACCAGCTACTAGCTGGAGGCCAAAACATGCATGTAAGCTGAATGAGGTTGCTATATAACTGTTGTTATGATCTGTCATGACTTTTAGACAATTTTATGTTAATCTCCTATTCTCTATCATTGTTGTAGATGTTGTGTACAGAAATATCGATAACCACAACAGATCAAGAGTCCTAACCAACATCAAATAAACGAAAAACATACACTAAAATAAGTATACGTAGTACACCCTCAAGGAATAACTAGTGAATCACTATGGTAGTCAAGCGTCTTGCACTCCACGAAGAGAATCAACGAATGCAAGTAGTATAGGAGAATGTGGAGCCTTCACTACTGATAAACAATCACTTACAAGCAAAGGTAGTCACTAAACACTTTCAAACTCACTTACAAAGCTTGACTTGACAAAGGACGTGTGCGGCGCTATACACACACACACATCTCCAAGTGGATTAAAAACATCCACAGATGAATGTGGTGCGTCACCATACGTCCCTAAATCCGTAGATTAATAACAAACTAATCTACGCTAAAATACTACGATGCGGAGAGGCCCTCGACGCCACGTCCTGTGACAATTGTTGTGTAGAGAAAGATCGATAACCACTATGGATTAAGAGTCCTAACCAACATCAAATAAACAAAAAACATACATTAAAACAAGTATACGTAATACGCCCTCGAGTGCTCCCTTCGCGATTAAAGAGACCCTCTATCCAACTAGAACTAAACAACACCGACAAGACTAAACGCCATAGTGATGGCCTTGCAACAACTATACGCATTCAATCAAAGCTATCGCTCGTTGCCGAATCAATAAGCATATGAAGAAGTAACAAATAGAGGGTAGTCCGGGTGCAATGTGAGGCCCATCTTTAATCGCTTTAGGCAACTTCGTTGCCAATCTCTTGGTCAAGACTCAATTTTTACGTTGCCTATCCCTCAATCGAAACCATGAACTCCAACTAGATGGTAACGCACTACGCAATGACAAGTCCACGAGGAATTCAAGCCGTTTCATCAAGTGAAACGTGACTCGAAGACCTCCGACAACGAGTGCAAGTCCAATCCCCGGCTGGTGGAGTACAAAGAGGCAGCGTCAAGCAAGCCATATGCCAACTACGTTGGCAATGGTCACAAAACAACATGGTAGCCACGCCCTTCTTCTCACTACACACGAAACATAGAAGACCGTCGGGTACAACCACCAACCCTGGATGAACGGGGCCATCAATGGATAAATGGCATGGAACACAATTCTTTGAGTGCTCCCAACACTCCCGGCTATCATTGCCTTCCAGCATCAAGATGCCACTGGGCAAGACATCCTTCACGCGAAGAATGGTGCGCCTAGCCTTGACGTCCAACATCGTGGGCGCTTCACATTATAGATAAACGTAACCCCTCGTATAGAAACGTCGCATCAGAGATTACTAGGCACCGTAGGAATACGAGCGTACCTTACGGTGTCACGGTGCTGAACAATGGATAAGTTCTTCATGGCCACGGACATAGCGCGCTTGAAGAACTCCGCTTGATGCCGTAGATATTGAGCCCACACCTTCGGATCGTCCAAATTCACAATTGGAGCCAACTTTTTCCAAACGGAACTCGGTAAAATTGGCTCGAGTCCGTACAACAATTGATACGCATTGAAAGCTGCCAGTGAAGCCTACCGGCTAAACTGGTACCCCATAGCCATCCAAGGCATTATCATATCCAAATCATGGTGGTCACCTTACAGTAATCCATACTTCCATAGGCTCCGCTTCACAGTCTGAACTACACGTTTCGGCAAACCGTCCGCTTCCGGGTGATCCAAAGAAGTGGTACGATGGTCAATCAAAGCCTTGGTATATAAAGCTTTGAAAGCTCCAAGGAACTCACGGCTCTGATCAGTCAAAACCTCAGTTGGGGCTTCAAAACGAGCCAACACCCGGTCGAGGAATGCCATGGCCACCAACTCTAAAGAGTTCTGCGGAAGCGCCACGAGCTCAATCCACTTGTTGAAATGCTCCCCCATCACCAAGACATGCTTAGCTCCGTATGGACTCATGGAGTCAGGACAAGTGGACCAGCAAAGTCCAAAGACCACCGATATCCTAGCCCCATAATAGGCAAAGGCTGCAACTAGGATGATAAGGTATTGAAGCTGGCTCTTACCCGATCACATATTTCTCATTGAGAAACATACGTGGTGATCTGCTGATTCATGTCAGTCTACGAGTACAAGCTGCGCAACATCAAATCAGTCCGTCACACACCAAAATGTCCTAGGTCTTCGTATACTTACCATACCAACGAAGCCCTCTGATTTGGTCCTTAAACTATGCGCCTAGTCCGATATAGCCACATCCAAAATAGAAGGCCGTTCTCCCAACGGAACCTTGCTATTTGGTGCCCAATTCTATCACGCTCCATAGCAGAAAGAGCTTGGTGTCCTATGTTGTAGCTTGAGCAAGACTGGACCGTTTTCTCACACATCGCTAACAACTTGGGCCCTATCCGGTTCCTCATCCATTGCCAAGTCGGGCAACGTCAATGCGGAGCCAGACATCAATGTGAGCTAAGCCGCTGCATGCTACTCCGAAACTGACTCCTTGCCACAATCTCCATGCCACGTGGCACCAGTCAAATCCTCCTCCGAAGGACTTGGACCGCGAGATTAACTATCCGCACTTAAGTTCGCAATGCCGGCTTGATGTACAATCTCAAAGTCATACTCCTGAAGCAAGAAAGCCCACCTAGCAAGCTTGCTAGTAAGCTTGTCAGACTTCATGAGCTACTTCAAAGGGTAATGGTCGGTCACAAATGTAAAATCTTGCTATCGTTTTACGTTTGTGAGAATAGTCAACGGCTTAGCAATCAAGCAAAAGTTTTTGACAAACCGGCGATAGTTATTTACCAAGCCAAGGAAAGCTTGAAGCCGTGACATGTCGGTTAAGGCAAAAATCTTCTGTAACATATCCACCTTGGCATGTTGCACGCCAAGTTCCCTTGAAACAATCATATGTCCTAAATATGGCAACAAGTCGTAGAAGAACTTGCACTTGCCATGCTGCAAGTGCAATTTCCACTGCCGTAACCTCTTAAACACCGCCCGAAGATGCCTCACATGCTCCTATGGAGTGCTACTAAAAATGATAACATCATCAATGTAGCATCGGGCAAACGGCAAGATGGTCAACGCTTGGTCCATCACCTCTGAAACTCAGCGGGTGCGTTCTTGAGGCCAAATGCGAGAAATTTTCAATGATAGAGTTGATTTCTTCCATCATGATCAACCCCCCAAAATGCAGGCTTCATCCGGTCATCCACCATCAATGGTGACTGGTCGTAAGCAGACCGCATATCTAGATTATTAAATACTCTAGCATGGCCCACTGCATCAAACAACTCCTCCAGAGTGGGCATGGGGTACCGGTCTGACTTGGTCTTACGATTGACCGGCCTATAATTTCCACACATCCGCTTCTCTGTCCAATTGTCAAAGATATCCTTCTTTGATGGCATAGCCGTAGCACAATCGTACTTGTTGTTGGAGAGCTCAATTAAGTTGGCGGCCAACAACTCCTGACAACGAGTATGGACCCCAACTTTCTCTGAAAGAGTGAGCTTGTTTGGTCGTCGGAAGATCATGTGCTCGTCTTCTTACTGGATGTGTATTGGTTTGCCTTTGTAGCCCTCCAAATCATAGAGACTCAAGGCAAAACAACTATGATACGAATATATGAGCGCTCGTACCTTCTGTGCCTTGGCACCAGTAAGATGTGGCCTCAAATCCAAAGGCCAATGACCTGTAGGGATCTCCACCCGTCTATGCTCAAGTGATTTCGCTACCCTCGACATAAAAGCGTATCTCCCCCAAAAGCGTAGGATTACATGGCAAATCGGATGCCAAGGCACTACACCTAAATATAGCATCCGCCGTGCAAGTCACCGCGCTAGTTGCAAAGATAATCGGAATGAGCTCTTTTCAGCCATCACCGGTAGACCACCCAAGCCTAATCTAGGCCATCTCTATCTAGTTCGCAGAGCCTAGAAGCACCACAATTTAAGTTAGTGACTAGTCAGTAGGAGACAACCTCATTAGATGCAATTAGTGATTAGGTAACAAGTTTGTGATTGATAGCACCACGTAGTGTTAATTAAAGTTTTTGAGTTTGAAGGACTTGATGTTGCGTCAACTAGTACGGAAGGTGAAATTAGACTTATTGTTAAGCGGAGAACCAGGATAAGCGGACCCGGGTAGTAATTTTTCATTTTTGACTCCGGTTGAGTTTTTTAGCTCTCTAATGGATGAACCTAACCAGGCGGATGATTTCCTTCCTAGACAACTTTTCATCCATTGGGATGGCCGGATGAAACCTGGCCAAGCGGATGATTTCTGTCCTGACCAGTTTTATCTGTCAGTTGGATGAACCTGGGCAGCTGGATGACTTTCATCCAACCCAATGTTCATCGGCCGGATGACTTCCATTAGGGTTTGGTGCACATGGAGGGGAGCTTGGAAGCTCTCTCTCTCTCTCTCACTTGCAACTTGGAGCTAGAGCTTAGAAGGATTAGGGTTTTGAGGGTATTTAGTGAGGTTTTGAGGTCACATTGAGTTAGAGAGACTTCACCATGTACAAACTATGAGCTAGCCAAGAAAATCCGACGTGATTTGAGATTTTACAAGGTGTTTTGAGCAAATCAGAGTTTCTTAGGGTTTCTAGGGTTTATGTGAAAGAGAGTTTGTAGATCAATCTCCCTTTAACATTGGCGACCATGCACAAGTTCGAATCATGTGGCTCTTGCTACAAGGAGGCAACTAGGGTTTGAAGCTTTGAGATCTAGATCTAGGGTTTTGAGGCTTGTTTTTTTAAATTTTGGAAGGTTTTTGAGTTGCATCACGGGTTTAGAGTGCTTCTCTACTCATTGCACTACTAGGATTTTCTGGATTTTTGTCAAAATCCCTACATTTGTGATTTTATAGGAAGAGAAAAAATTAGGATTTCTGGCCATATTAGTCGCAGCTGCCCAGCCGCAGTCCAGGCAAGGTCCAGGCAGCAATCGAGGACCAGTCCCAGCCGCAATCCAAGCCATGTCCAGGCAGCAGTCCAGGCCCAGTCCCGGTAGCAGTCCAGCCCACCCCCGTGCCTAGGAGCAGGAGGCGGAGGCCACCAAGAGCTGGAGTAGGCCGGACAGCAGTTCCTTAGGAGCCAGCAACAGCCGGCAGCCAACAACAAATCTCTAGGAAAGTTTCCTCCTTCCCTTCTTGAATTTTTGATTTAAAAATTTTTTGATCCTGATTACACCTTCACAATTTGTGTTGACGTTTAGCGAAACTTTATTGACGTTCAACAAACTTTTCTAGTCGTTTAGCGGAACGTTCTTGACATTTAGTGATCTTTTCTAGAAGTTTAGCGGCAGTTTCAGAGGTAGTTTTAGCGGCAATTTTAGAGGTAGTTTTAGCGGCAATTTTAGAGGTAGTTTAAAACGGCAGTTTTGGAGGCAGTTTTGGAGGCAGTTATACATACAGTTTTAGAGTAGGTTTCGAGGTAGTTTTGGCTCCAGCCAACTCGGAGTCCCAACCCGGACATCCGATCATTTCTAGCAACACCTCCAGACCCAGAGGCTTTTAGCTGCAGCCAACCCGGAGTCCCAACCCGGCCATCCGACGACTCCTAGTGACACCCGGAGACCCGGAGGGCCTTCAAACTAAAGTCAATCCGGAGTCCCACCCCGGACATCCAAACTCCCCCAACGACACCCGGGGACCCGGAGGCTTCTAGCTGCAGCCAGCCCGGAGTCCCAACCCGGCCATCCGATCACTTCGAGTGACACCCGGAGACCCGGAGGCTTCTAGCTGTAGCCAGCCTGGAGTCCCAACCCGGCCATACGATCACTTCCAGTGACACCCGGAGATCCAGAGGCTTTCAGCTGCAGCCAGCCCGGAGTCCCAACTCAGACACCTGAGCATTTCTGGTGACACCCGGAGACCCGAAGACCTTCCAGCTGCCGCCAACCCGGAGTCCGAACTCGGACATCCGATCATTTCCAATAACACCCGGAGACCCGGCGGCCTTCCAGCTGTAGACAACCGGGAGTCCCAACATGGACTTCCAATCTGTTCCGACGACACCTGGAGGCCGGAGGCCATCGAGCTTCAACTCAACCCGGAGGTTCAGGACCGGAAACCTGAACACGTTCGGTGAACATTGGAGACTCGGCAGTCTTCCAACTGCAGTCAACACCGGCGTACCATCTGGACGAGGGAACTGTTCCACTCCAGAAGGGGGATGGTGCACTCGAACCACGTAAGGAAACACATCTTTCAAGTTAAAAACTAAAAATTAAAAAAGAAATTCAAAGGGGAAGGAAAAAAAAACATAAAAAAATAAAAAATAAAAAAGATGTTATGTTAGGAGGTAATAATTGCAAAGGAAAATTCTAGCTACAATATGCGGACACTACTTACTAGGCAACACCTAGACTAGATGAATGCACTGCTAACCGGAAAGGAGGAAAGACAATGGATGGTTGGCGGGATTGCATGACCAGGGAGTATTTCGGCACCCGGAAAGGGAGGACCACAAGGGGGACGGAGGACAAAGGGGATCCCCGATCACTACCCGGGCACCTAAGGAAGACCGGATACTGAAGTAGCTGGCAAGACAACTCGACCAGGCCAACACCGGAAGTCAGTCACCCAAAGCAGAAGACAATTCACTCAGCATGGATGGTGACCAGGGAGGAGGAGGTCTAGGAGATGTAGGGAGTCAATTCCAGCAACCGCGCACAACCCGGCTAGTACTGCGGCCGGACAAAGTAGAGGTTAATACGGTCATGGGCAGACCACATAATACCTTGGAGGTCAGCGTACAGCAAGCCTCACATTCACCACACGAAAGAGAAATAGAGGTGCGGAGAGTGGCAACAAGGCTACCAGGAATGTGCAAGATGGAGCTTCTTAGAAGAAGATGACTTGAAGGATATTTAGGATAGAAATATGCAATAATGGCTGCCCGGTGAAGCTTGGAAGTTGGTGTCAAGGCGGAGATTTTGGGACTTGGACAGGGTATCGGCACCTGGACGAACTGAGAAGAGACGAAGGACGAGGAAATCCACGATCTTTACCCGGCCCCGGAGATGGCCTGATTACTGGAGCAGCTGGTGAGAAAACACGTTGGGGGCATACTCAAAGGCAACACCAAAAAGAGTCATAGATGATCTTCAACTGAAAAAAAAAAAAAAAAAACATCAGAGGGCCGATGTAGTTTAGAAGGGGAGTAATGTTAAGCGGAGAACCAAGATTAGCGGACCCGGGTAGTAATTTTTCATTTTTGACTCTGGTTGAGTTTTTTAGCTCTCCAGTGGATGAACCTGACCAAGCGGATGATTTCCTTCCTGGACAACTTTTCATCCACTAGGATGGCCCGATGAAACCTGTCCAGGCGGATGATTTCAGTCCTGAACAGTTTCATCCATCAATTGGATGAACTTGGGCATCTGGATGACTTTCATCCAGCACAGTGTTCATCGGCCGGATGACTTCCATTAGGGTTTGGTGTACATGGAGGGGGAGCTTGGAATCTCTCTCTCTCTCACTTGCAACTTGGAGCTAGAGCTTAGAAGGATTACTAGGATTAGGGTTTTGAGGGTATTTTAGTGGGATTTTGAGGTCACATTGAGTTAGAGAGACTTCACCATGTACAAACTATGAGCTAGCCAAGAAAATCCGACGTGATTTGAGGTTTTACAAGGTGTTTTGAGCAAATCAGGGTTTCTTAGGGTTTCTTAGGGTTTCTAGGATTTATGTGAAAGAGAGTTTGTAGATCAATCTCCCTTTAACACTTATTTATAGGAAATTAGACTTGCGAAAAGCAAAAAAGACATAAAAATCCATTAGTGAATTAGAATTAATATTTTGTTTTAGGAAGTTCAAGTTAGTAGTTTAATGTTACATAATTAGTTAGTGAAAAAGTTAAATTGGAACTTCAAATTTGTATGACACTTATGTTACACTGGAAAGAGGAAAAATTAGAAGATAAGAAAAAGAAAAAAAAGTGTACATGTAGTTGCAAGCAAAACTTACAATTAAATTAAGGAACCACTTGGTTTTTAATGTTCCAGAACTTGGATTTGGGCTTTTGAATAGTCAAGTTAAGAGTTTAAATGTATTTTAAACACATTGGTAATGTTAGTTTTGATAAAATTGCTTTATTTTTAGTAGTTTTAGGTATGTCCAGCCCTAAAATCGGATTTAGGACTATGGGTCAATTTGGACCATTGATTTTAGTTAGGGATTGTTGATTTCAAGGGTGAAGATGTGGCTGCCACCCTTGGGCCATCCTTGTAGTGGATAAGAAATCTTGAGCGGCCATTTCCCTTCATTCTCTCTTGGGCAAAGACATGTCAGGTTGGTTCCCCATCTTATTTGTTTTCTACACACCGGATTTTTGTTGCATATCTCGCTAGATACTTAGCACTAGCACTTGAATTTTGCGGGTAGTTAGATCTTGAAGTCAATTTTTTGGGACACCAAGCACGTCTTCATTGGATGAGTAATGAAGAAGTTGTAGCCGTTTTAGTGAAGGGAGATCCGTTGTCACGCCGATTGGAAGCACCAACTTTGGCCGGCGATTACAAGCGACTCACAACGAATTGAAAGTTGTGCGTTTAGGAGTTTATAGATTGTAAAGTCACCTATCCACCCTCGAAAGGGGGGAGTAGTTCCATACTACTAACCCATGCCCGGTGGGCATGGACTTAGTGGTGGAATGAACGGACACTTTATCCACGCCGGCCCCTTCGGGAACCGGCGTTCTTCTTCTTCTAAAGTCACCTTCCTTTGAACTCTAGGCACGCCTCAATTGGATTATCAACAACAAAATTATTGTTTGTTTGGTAACAAGGGGGTCTGCTGCCTTGAGCAAGGCATATTTATCTTATTTTTTATCCCACTTTTTATCTCTATACAAATTACAATGTTTATCGTGTACTTTGACTTGTACTTTTGACATTGACCATTTTATCCTTGACTTCTACTTATTCATTCATCTTTTACTTCTACATTTATATTTTATTTTTTACCTTATTGTGCATGAGTAAATATGTGAACGTAACTTTATTCAATGAGTTCATCCATTTAGGTTAGAGTTCATCCATTAGGATTGAAATTAGAGTTCATCCATTAGAGTTAGGATTAAGGTTCATTCATTAGCGTTAGGATTCATCCATTAGGGTTAGGGTTAAGGTTCATTCATTAGCGTTAGGATTCATTCATTAGTATTAGGATTTGGATGAATTTAGTTAGAGTGAATTTAGGTTCACACCAGTTATCCATCCTAAAATGGAGGGGATATAGCGCCTCCTGATCTACCAAAATGTCGTAGTTGGTGGCTCCTGTCACAACGCACTGGAGAGATATGTGGAAGAAGATAGGACCAAATCCCACGCCGAACACCAAGTGCAACGGATGTCAGGTGTAGCTCATCGCCTTCTCCGTGCCCTCCACCGATGTAACAATCGTACATGGGCAACGCTCAAGGTTGAAGCACCTAGACCCAAATCCTGGGCTAGCTGCTTGCCAATCATCACTGCCTCAGCTCTGGAGTCCAACATATCACGCAGGCGGGTAGCTTGAGTGGGGTTGTCCTCCGTATGGCCAAAATCCATGACTCCATTGTCATTCACCAAACGTACCACCTGTGGACGCATACTACGTCACTCCCATGCCAATTAGGTTGCAACATTAGACAAATAAGCCACTCCAGAGATCAAAGACTGATCTCCGTAGGAGTGCTCCATAACTGTGGATGTACCATTGGCCTCCAACGCGGAAATAGCTTTTGCTGCCAACTTTGTCCGCATTGCCACCAAACCCTCCTCGGTAGGTGGAGCTGTCACTGCCTGCGACATCTCCAACAATGGCATGAGCACCTAGCCCTCTAACATACTATCTAACAAGTGGAATATATCGAATGGTTGAAAATCAAGTGTCAGAAAGTCCACACCGGCAAATACCGGCAACTGCAACATCTTATACGCCAAGGTGTGTGGGGCATCTCCACGACTGGATGAAATTGGTGCGAGCGGGATTGGAGTAGGAGTGGTAGTAGAAGTTGCCGCATTTGCGATGCTGAACGAAAGAGGTAGCCAGGACAAACTAATGTGGTCCAATAAACCCATGTGACGTAGACGGCCATTACCACCTGGTAGAGTGGGAGAAGGTGCCACCTCTTGTGTAGTAGTCTGAGCACGAGTGGCAACTGCTTCCACCACCTCCCTTGAAGCACTATAAAAATAGCGATCTACGGCTGAAGATGGGTTTAATCCCTCACTGGAGACTGTGTGACGACTACTTGCTCCAAAGAAGCCATTGCTCTCATCTGCTTCTTTAGCTCTGCCATCTCGGCCTGAAGTGTCTTCACGACATCCGATCCAGCAGCCGTAGACCCTGGGCGCTTCTTTGGGTGAAGAGCAAAATAATTCTCATCATTGTGGCCCGATTTGCCACAGCGAGAGCATGTCACAACCTTTTTCTACTTGCCCCCAGCCTTCTCTACAATCTTGGCCGCCTCGGTCTTCACCGTCCTTGCCCCCTTCTTCTTGGAGCAATAAGTGTGACCCGCCTCCCCACAAGCCCAACAATGCACAACCTTTTTAGGTTGTGCCTCCGCTGTCGCGTTGTAAATTAATATATTGTGTGAAAATATTAAAGATGTTGCCTTTGACATCGGATAGAATATGAGGAGAAAGATACAAAAGGTTGGGGTCGTGGAGAAATCCACGGTTTGGTTCAATGGGGGGTAACCGGAGCTTGTTAGCATAACTTGGAAGCCTGCATCTTGTCACTGTAGCTCAGGGAAGCGTAGGTGGCCGGTTGGCTGCTTATTTCCTGCTTTCACTAGCAAGTACCAAGTTGCAACTATCCAGGCCGTTCAACGAGTTTGATAAAGCTCGAACCCGGAACCGGCAGGCAACAATCGACGGACCTTGACAGCCAACCAAGTCCGCAACTTGGCGACCATTAGTGGACTCAAGGTGGCTTTATACAACTGTTGAGGGACTGTACAATGTCGCGACCTTGTCCTTTAGCCAGATCTTTTGATACGGACTACTTTTAGTTAAAATAGAATTATTTATGGCTATTTGAGTAATTCAGTGAAGGCAAGCTTCTTAAAGAAGTTACTGAGATATAAAAAGGAAGATAGTTTCTTTGCCTCACATGATTTGCTTCAAGCCAATAGCTTGGATAGCTTAGAGTTGATAGTATGGATTCTCAAGACCCAGATGAGTGGGAGTTGTCGTTATCGCAATTACCGGAGGATCCATTTCAATCTTCTCAGCCATCAACTTCCAGACGGCGAGTGCGAGATGAAGCGGGGCCTTCCGAGCGTCGTGTTCAACCACGTCCAGATCCAAGTCTACGGCAACTTGCATTTGTGAATCTACAACCGGACGCGAAAGTTCTAGTGATTGTATTGGAGGCTGAAGCTTCATTGACGGGTGGCCGTCAGATGGTGTTTGAAGGGTGTTTTGAAAATACCAATGAAGGCCAAATGGTGAGTCGCTTTTCTAATGAGATGGGCCACCGTCTTTGGCTTCGAGGGCCGCTGACCTTTTTAAGCGATGAACGGAGAGCAAGTTATGTTTCAGCGGTACTCCGTCAAATTCTAGAGTTTTTATATGGTTAGATGAAGGTAGAATCCATTTAGTTGTTAATATAGGAGTTTGTTATATGTTTATGTTTACATTAGATCAAGATCCAAGAAAGAAAAAGAAAAGAAACTAAGAAAAAGTTTGACCGTCTTAGAATTCTTTTGGAACCACACCTTTTGAAGCCCAATGGTTGGGGTTTCTTTCCTATCTTATCTTGATAGACTTTAGAGTGCTTTTGGAGGTTAACCAATAGGCTTTAGATGCCCATGTGGCTTAGGCATGGGCTGATGTGGAAGGATAAGGGGCGACTCTCCTTTCCTCTTGGTGTTTTTTTTTGGTGTGTAGAGAGTGCTGTGAGAAAATTCCCGAGAGGAAGATCGGGCGGTGTGTACTCGTTTTTTATGAGAATGTTATGAAAATTTGTGAAGTTGTTCCTTGTGAAGTTGCGCTTCTTTGAGCGGTGTTTTTGTTCAATTTGGAGTTCATAAACAAAAGTTATGAGAGATTGAGTGAGGAGTAGTTGGCCGCTACCCAATTAGAGGAGCAGCAACTTCGGGCCTTCACCATGGCTTCGATACTTTGTGTTCGGACTTGAAATTTGAGAGAAGTATACCTCATTGAACTAGCTTTCTAAGAAGCTATCACTCGACTCATTTAAGTGTGCTATGAAAAAGTTATAGTCATCTAAGTAGAAGAGAGTTCTGCTGTCTTGGAAGTGAAGAGGCGTGAGTTTTAAGCTCACATAACTTTTAGTTAGTAGATTAGTTTGAAGTGAAATTTAGAGGAATTGTAGCTTATTAAACTAGCTTTCTATAAAGCTATTATACGGCTCATTTAGAATCGTAGCATAGAAGTTATAGCCGCCAAAGTTGGAGGGGTTTGCTGCCATCGACATAAGAAGGCACAAACTTTGAACCTCCATAACTTTTAGAAGGTAGTTTAGAATAACTTGAGATTTTGGAGGGTGTTAGCTTATTGCACCAGCTTTCCAAAAAGTTATAGCACTTGACATTTGGCGGCTCGAACCATCTGTGGCATCAATTAGAAGCTCGCAGCTAGTGTGGTAAAGAACTTTGGGAGGTCTTTTGTGTTTTTGAACACTTCAAGACTTGAAGATAAGAAGACATGAAGACTTGAAGATAAGAAGACAAGAAGACTCGCGTGTTGTGGCTTGTGGCTTTGTTATTCCTAGCCGGCTTTGGAGGCTCGTTGTCTTTATTTGTTATTCCCAGCCAGTTTTGGAGGCTAGTTGTTTTTCAATTCTGCTTCGTAAACTTTGTTGCGGCGAAGTGGGGTTAATGGCCCACACGGTCGTGTTTATGTTGTTCCCACCGGTGAGGCGCGATTGCTGGTCACCGTGGGTTTGAAGTTTAGGAGCCAATCTTTCGGACGGTCAGCTCGTGGTTTGGCCGTCCCGTTTTACCCGTCCGAGGCCGTGGTTTCTTATCACCTACCCTTACCTTTAACCCTTTAGAACCACCACAGGATAGGCCAACGGGGAGGAGTTTGAAGATTGAAGACTGAAGAATGAAGAGTGAAGACTAAGACTTGAAGACAAGAGGAATTCGTGGTCAAGACTAGAGATTTATTTGGAGACAACCTTTGTTCTCAAACCATTTCTAGCAGCAGCTAGGATCTCCGCGATTTCCCAAAGAAAACTCTCGCTACTCGACATTTGGTGCTTCCACTGAGAGCGCTTTGGGGCTGCTAGCTTTGTTGAGGACAATGGGTGATTCTGGAGGTGCTACTGGTGATGGTTCCGGTGGAGCCCAACCAAATATGGAGAGGCTTCTTGGTGCTCTGGCGATGCTTATGGAGCAACAGAGAGCACAGCCGATTGGTGGCCAGAGTTCCACGAAAGCTCTGAAAGGAATTGTGGACAAGATTGGAAGGTTTGATGGGAAGAACATCACAAGCTTCCTACGGGTGTATCTTTGCGAAATGGAGGTTCATCAAGTGCCAGAAAATCGCATGGTTGAGACCTTTGGCTAGGCTGTGATACCTGAGATTCGAGAACGGATACGCGAGATAATTGAAGATGAGGCTGTGACATCTTGGACAATCTTTGAAGAAAGATTGCGAGATGAATACTTTGATGAAGATTCGGAGAGGATGACCAAGAGGTCTTTTTTGGATTGGGTGGAGCAGCAACCTGGAAACGATATGGGGCCGAATGAGTTGTTGCGTGATTTTGAGAAGAAGTACAGCCAGCTGCCAATGGCAGAGAGACGCCTTTTGGATACTAGAAAGGCAGAGTTGTTTCTTCAAGCAGCAGATGCTGCTTTGGAAGATAGATTGCTTCTACTTTTGGGTGACCGAACTACTGAAGGTGGTTTCACGAATGACTGGAGGAGAATTGAAGAGACTGTCACTCTTATTGCCAAACAACGGCGAGTGAAGTCTAGGGGCGTTGTCACTCGAATTGAAGCAACCGTTGCTCCAGCTCAGAAGCTTTCAAAAACTCCAGCGTCCTCTAAAACTGAGCCATCTACTTCAAAGGCTGCAAAAATTGTTGAAGGAGGTGCCCTCGATGAGCTTATCAAGGGTTTCAAGGAGTTGAGGGTGGAAATGAACGAGCTGCGGAAGTCACGAACATCAAATTCTTCTCAATCATCTGATGGTGTGAGAAAATTTGTGAGGAGGTGCTTGTGGTGCGATGAAGAGGAAGACCACAACCTTCGTGGTTGTATGTCTCTTGATGTGGCTCTTAAAGAAGGCATTGTGCACTTCAAGGATGGAAAGATCCATGATAAGGCCACCGACTTGCCATTACCCACTAATTTTGGCAGAGGAGGAATGAAGAAGCTAATGGAGGACAAATCTGGAAGATCAAGTGGCATGCATGTACAAGGTGCAGAGGCATTTGCCATTGGAGTGGATTATCATCCGGTTGAGGCCAAATTGACTCCATGTGTTGAAACATTGAAGAGAGGAGCTCAAGCCATAAGAAAGGCAACCGGATGGGAAGACCCAGTGGATGCTATCAGCATCAGAGCATTTTTGGGTGAGGTGCAAAGTGATGATGAGCAACACGAAGCCTCTGTGGAAGAAAAAAGAGGTAGAGCTGCTGATGAAGGTGATGTTGAAGAGCCTGCACAGAAGAAGAGGCCTCAAGGTGCAAAAGAGGCTGCCAACGAAGAAAAGCCTGGTGTTCATACACGCTCAAGGCCTGCTAAACCTTCATTTGTTCACCCAGGAGATGCACCACTACCTGAGAAAGTGTGGGGAGAACCAAGTGGCAACAAGAAGGGCAAAGAAAAAGAAGATTCTAACAAAGGCAAGGGAAAGGGACCCGCTTATAAGTTGAAATCTGATATTGAATCTTCCATTGACATGAAGGGGGTGTTGGAAGAGAGAATCTTGGATGCCAAGATTGAATTCACGCTCAGAGAAGCTCTTGGCATTGCCAAAAAGGATTTTCATGAGCTGATTATTGATGTCATCAAGAGGAAGAGACAGATGACAGCTGAGACAGTCATGGTGAAGGCTTTGGACACCCACATGACTGAAGATGAAGAGGAAGAGGTTGGGCAAGTATTTGCCTTGATGTGTGAGCCAGAGGCAAAGGAGAAAAGGGCGGTAGATGATGATGGTGGTGAAGAAGAAGAGCTTTGTCTCACTGATGAAGAGGAGGATGAGATTTTGCACATGATTGCCAAAGGATACACCATTGGTGAGAAGAAAGATTTTGCGAAATCAAAGAATCTTTTGGAATGCCATCATGTGGTAAATGGAGAGTTAGAGGGGGTGAACGGCTTGAAGAAATCAACCAAATCACCAAGACCTCTAGAAGAGAAGAAAAATAAGATGGAGAAGGTGGACATTGTGGCAGCATTTGAGGGAAGGGCTATAATAGAAGCCAATACCTTTAAATGCGGCATAGTCCATTCTTTGGAAAGAGAAGGTGAAGAGAGATCGGATTATTTTCTACCTTTTTGGGCTAGAGCCACCACCGAGACGCGTGTGAAGCTTGGGGGGATGGATGATCCGATTTTGGCTCTCGTAGACCATGGTTCTGAGATAAATATCATGTCTCGAAGTGTCTATGAGAAAGGCAAATGGCCTATTGACACTAACCATGGATGGGTGATGAGAGCAGCCAATAGTGGGCGGACACATCTATTTGGAGCTTGTCCTGCTGTGTCAGCAAAGATTGGTGATGTGGAAGTGGAGCAAAACTTCTTTGTCCAAAATCAGGGAGCTTATCCCGTGATTTTGGGGCAACCATATATTACAGCATCAAGAATGGAGACTAAAGTATTGGATGATGGATCCCACTATGCACGAATTCGAAGTCTTGATGGCAAGAGATCCGTGCAATTCTTGACAGTGAGATCTGAGAATGAGAGGCACCGTGTCCAGCTCAGAGATGGTCCTCTACCTACTTCTCATACTTTTTCGGATTTCTAAACAGCACACGTGGAATGTGGAGGTCCACGGGTGCAAAAGAATCTGAAAGTTCAAGACCCTCCACTGTACATACTATTAAAAGTGGGTTTTTAAGTATTACAGAGCATGGATTTTCGCGGTTCACATGTGTTGAAGATTTGGAACTTGTACATAGAAGGGTGGTGAAAAAGATAGAGAAAAATCTAAAAAGAGTGAGTTTACTTTTAGATGAAGAGACTATTTCTGGAGTCTATGAGGAACAAGGCTTTGCAGATGATGTTTTGCAAGTCTTACAAAACTTGCAAGTTAGTAGGGAGAGAAACAATGCTTCTGATATTGTAATCAAAATACATACACAAGCATTGTATGATGAGATTTGCCATGTAGTGGCAAAAGCTGGTGTTTGTCAAAGCCATGGGTTGAAATATGAGGCCATGGTGAACACCAAGTACAAAACAGTGGCTAAGAAAGTCAAACCTGTGGCGACCCAATTACCATCTGACACGGATGAGCACATCAGACAAGCGGGGAGAGAACCGAGTTTGAGAGGGGCCAAGACAATTGGTCACAAGTTTACAGAAGAAACATTGGCAAATTTGAAAATTGGAGGGGATGTATTCTTAACGGAGCTAGAAAAGAAGAAGTTCCAAGATATGCTCTCTAAGCATGGAAAGGCCTTTGCTTCTTCACCAGATGAGATTGGATGTGTACAACCAAGTGTGGTTGCGCCGATGGTTATTTTTACTGTGCCGCATGTGCCTTGGCATTTGAAGCCAATACCTGTACCACAGGCACTACTTCCCAAATTGATTGATTTGTTGAAGGAGAAGATACACATGGGGATACTTGAGCCTTCGATGGCTCCATATTCCAATCGTTGGTTCACCGTACCAAAAAAGTCTGGGGCATTGCGATTTATTCAAGATATGCAGCCAGCTAACAAGGTGACGATCAGAAACAAAGGATCTGGACCTATTGTTGATGAAGTGGCAGAAGCATTTGCGGGGCATGCTATTTATTCCATTGGAGACCTATATTCTGGTTATGATCAATTCCAGCTTGCAGCTGAGAGTAGAGATCTGACAACCATGAAAACTCCACTTGGATTAGTGTGAATGTGTACATTGCCTCAAGGTGCTACTAATTCGGTAGCACATATGCAAAATGCTATGAATCAAATTCTGAGAGACTTTATACCTGAGAAAACAATACCTTTTGTAGATGATATTCCTATAAAAGGTTGTGCGGAGGCAAGAAGAGACTGTACTGTTCAAGACGATGGATGCAGAGTATTTGTAAACGAGCATATCAGTGATGTAAACAAGATCTTGAGCAGACTTGAAGAGGTGGATTTAACTCTGTCCATTGACAAGTCCAAGTTTGGAGTAGATGAAATCTTAGTGGTTGGACATCTATGTGGGAGATTTGGGCGGAAACCTAACCCTGAGAAAGTGGATGCTATTGGTAGAATGAAAGCCTGTAGCAATGTCACTGAAGTAAGGAGGTTTCTAGGAGCTTGTGTCTTCTATCAAATTTGGATACCTCATTTTGCTCATATATCGGAGCCTCTTTATAAACTTTTGAGAAAGAGGAACAAATTTCTTTGGGAACAAGAGCAAACTTTGGCTATGGAGGAGTTGAAGAAGATTTTAGAGTCACCACCGGTTCTAAAACAAGTGGAATACAAGAGTGAGAGACCGGTGATTGTGACAGTTGATACAAGTCCTATAGCCATTGGATGGGCTATTGGCCAAGATGATGCAGAAGGGAATCGGTTTGCTATCCGATTTGGAGCAAGGATCCTTACGGAACGTCAAAGGGCATATCCACAAGTCAAGAGAGAGCTTTGGGGTGCGCTAACAGCTTTGAAAGCAGACAGAAACTACTTGATTGGCGCAAATGTTGTATTAGAGACTGACTGCTTACCTCTTCTTGGCATGATTGCCAACTGCTCTTCACCAGACATTGCTATGTTGCGATGGATAGCATACATCAAATCTTTGAACCCAGTTTTGGTACACATTACTGGGAAGAAGAATCTTGTGGCGGATATGTTATCAAGAGCCAGATACTTTCACGAAGAAGAAATGATGGCTCATGGAGACAGTGAGGACCACTCAGATGAAGCATATGTGTTGGCTACAAATGGAGGACGTTCAAAGAATGAGATATTGTCATTCAAAGAAGAGTTATATGAAGGGAGGCTCAAAGAAATTGGACTTTATTTGAGCACTTTGAAGAGGCAAGAAGGATGGATTGAAAAGACCTTCAAAGACATCAGACAACAGTCCTATGGATATCTTTTACGTAATGGATTCCTATGGAAGAGGGCAAAGAGGGCTGATGAATTACCTTTGAGAGTAGTGGGTGATTTTGAGACCAAAGTGCAAGTGCTCAAGGAATTTCATGATGCACTTTGGGCTGGTCACAGAGGGATTTGGGCCACTTATACAAAAATCAAGGAACGATATTGGTGGAAGGGCTTATACAAGGACGTTGAGGAGTTTGTGGCTTCATGTATTACATGTCAGCTGCAATCAAAGATCCGACATAGAGATGAACTGCATCCCACTTACCCTCCTTCCATTCACTTTCAATGGATGATTGATTTGGTTGCGATGCCACCTGGGATTTGGGGAATGAAATATCTTGTATTGGCAAGAGAAGAACTTTCAAATTTTGTTGAAGGAAGGGCTTTGCGAACCAAGGGGACAGAAGGGATTTGCCGATTTATACTCGAGGATATTTTCAGTCGGTATGGGAGTATTGGTCGAATGCGAGCAGATAGAGGAGAATTGGATGCTAGTGAAGCACGAGAATTCTTCCAAAGATATGGGGTGCAATTGAGGCTGACAACGGCTTACAATCCGGAGGCCAATGGCAAGATTGAGAGAGGTCATCCTCCTATCATTCACGCATTGGTTAAGGCCTGTAAAGGAAAGCCTAACCTTTGGCCAAGATTGCTCCCGTTTGCTCTATGGGCTGATAGAACCACACATAGCACAGTCACTGGTTATATGCCGATTGAGCTTATGCATGGACACAAACCTATAATGCCTGGAGAAGAATCTATTCCAACCTGGGTATTTCTATCTTGGGAAGACAATGTTACAACAGAAAAACTATTGGAGCTACGCATTCAGCAGCTTGGAAGATTGCCCGAGCATATGCAAAAAGCTTTGGAAAGGCTCAAGGCTGCTAGGCTTGGCAACAAAGAAAGGTTTGATAGAACCCACCGTTTGAGAATGAGGAAGATTGAAGAAGGAGATTGGGTGTTGGTGTTTGATAGTACTTTAGAGCATCAACACAGTACAGTCAAAAAGTTTGCAAGGCGATGGTTTGGACCTTACGTGGTGATCAAAGTGCATAATAATGCTACTTACTCACTACGAGAATTGGATGGAACTCCATTGAGGATTCCTGTGGCCGGCAAGCGTATCAAAGTGTTTCGGAGAAGAGGTGGAGGGTTAGAAATCAATGACTTTGATGCGTCTGATACTCAATCAGAAACAGAGGAAGAGTCAGAGAATGATAATCAAAGCGCGGAGGAAAATTAAGAAGTCTAAACTTGGCACATACCAGAGGATGTGCAGGTTTAGAGGGGGTGCATGTCGCGTTGTAAATTAATATATTGTGTGAAAATATTAAAGATGTTGCCTTTGACATCGGATAGAATATGAGGAGAAAGATACAAAAGGTTGGGGTCGTGGAGAAATCCACGGTTTGGTTCAATGGGGGGTAACCGGAGCTTGTTAGCATAACTTGGAAGCCTGCATCTTGTCACTGTAGCTCAGGGAAGCGTAGGTGGCCGGTTGGCTGCTTATTTCCTGCTTTCACTAGCAAGTACCAAGTTGCAACTATCCAGGCCGTTCAACGAGTTTGATAAAGCTCGAACCCGGAACCGGCAGGCAACAATCGACGGACCTTGACAGCCAACCAAGTCCGCAACTTGGCGACCATTAGTGGACTCAAGGTGGCTTTATACAACTGTTGAGGGACTGTACAATGTCGCGACCTTGTCCTTTAGCCAGATCTTTTGATACGGACTACTTTTAGTTAAAATAGAATTATTTATGGCTATTTGAGTAATTCAGTGAAGGCAAGCTTCTTAAAGAAGTTACTGAGATATAAAAAGGAAGATAGTTTCTTTGCCTCACATGATTTGCTTCAAGCCAATAGCTTGGATAGCTTAGAGTTGATAGTATGGATTCTCAAGACCCAGATGAGTGGGAGTTGTCGTTATCGCAATTACCGGAGGATCCATTTCAATCTTCTCAGCCATCAACTTCCAGACGGCGAGTGCGAGATGAAGCGGGGCCTTCCGAGCGTCGTGTTCAACCACGTCCAGATCCAAGTCTACGGCAACTTGCATTTGTGAATCTACAACCGGACGCGAAAGTTCTAGTGATTGTATTGGAGGCTGAAGCTTCATTGACGGGTGGCCGTCAGATGGTGTTTGAAGGGTGTTTTGAAAATACCAATGAAGGCCAAATGGTGAGTCACTTTTCTAATGAGATGGGCCACCGTCTTTGGCTTCGAGGGCCGCTGACCTTTTTAAGCGATGAACGGAGAGCAAGTTATGTTTCAGCGGTACTCCGTCAAATTCTAGAGTTTTTATATGGTTAGATGAAGGTAGAATCCATTTAGTTGTTAATATAGGAGTTTGTTATATGTTTATGTTTACATTAGATCAAGATCCAAGAAAGAAAAAGAAAAGAAACTAAGAAAAAGTTTGACCGTCTTAGAATTCTTTTGGAACCACACCTTTTGAAGCCCAATGGTTGGGGTTTCTTTCCTATCTTATCTTGATAGACTTTAGAGTGCTTTTGGAGGTTAACCAATAGGCTTTAGATGCCCATGTGGCTTAGGCATGGGCTGATGTGGAAGGATAAGGGGCGACTCTCCTTTCCTCTTGGTGTTTTTTTTTGGTGTGTAGAGAGTGCTGTGAGAAAATTCCCGAGAGGAAGATCGGGCGGTGTGTACTCGTTTTTTATGAGAATGTTATGAAAATTTGTGAAGTTGTTCCTTGTGAAGTTGCGCTTCTTTGAGCGGTGTTTTTGTTCAATTTGGAGTTCATAAACAAAAGTTATGAGAGATTGAGTGAGGAGTAGTTGGCCGCTACCCAATTAGAGGAGCAGCAACTTCGGGCCTTCACCATGGCTTCGATACTTTGTGTTCGGACTTGAAATTTGAGAGAAGTATACCTCATTGAACTAGCTTTCTAAGAAGCTATCACTCGACTCATTTAAGTGTGCTATGAAAAAGTTATAGTCATCTAAGTAGAAGAGAGTTCTGCTGTCTTGGAAGTGAAGAGGCGTGAGTTTTAAGCTCACATAACTTTTAGTTAGTAGATTAGTTTGAAGTGAAATTTAGAGGAATTGTAGCTTATTAAACTAGCTTTCTATAAAGCTATTATACGGCTCATTTAGAATCGTAGCATAGAAGTTATAGCCGCCAAAGTTGGAGGGGTTTGCTGCCATCGACATAAGAAGGCACAAACTTTGAACCTCCATAACTTTTAGAAGGTAGTTTAGAATAACTTGAGATTTTGGAGGGTGTTAGCTTATTGCACCAGCTTTCCAAAAAGTTATAGCACTTGACATTTGGCGGCTCGAACCATCTGTGGCATCAATTAGAAGCTCGCAGCTAGTGTGGTAAAGAACTTTGGGAGGTCTTTTGTGTTTTTGAACACTTCAAGACTTGAAGATAAGAAGACATGAAGACTTGAAGATAAGAAGACAAGAAGACTCGCGTGTTGTGGCTTGTGGCTTTGTTATTCCTAGCCGGCTTTGGAGGCTCGTTGTCTTTATTTGTTATTCCCAGCCAGTTTTGGAGGCTAGTTGTTTTTCAATTCTGCTTCGTAAACTTTGTTGCGGCGAAGTGGGGTTAATGGCCCACACGGTCGTGTTTATGTTGTTCCCACCGGTGAGGCGCGATTGCTGGTCACCGTGGGTTTGAAGTTTAGGAGCCAATCTTTCGGACGGTCAGCTCGTGGTTTGGCCGTCCCGTTTTACCCGTCCGAGGCCGTGGTTTCTTATCACCTACCCTTACCTTTAACCCTTTAGAACCACCACAGGATAGGCCAACGGGGAGGAGTTTGAAGATTGAAGACTGAAGAATGAAGAGTGAAGACTAAGACTTGAAGACAAGAGGAATTCGTGGTCAAGACTAGAGATTTATTTGGAGACAACCTTTGTTCTCAAACCATTTCTAGCAGCAGCTAGGATCTCCGCGATTTCCCAAAGAAAACTCTCGCTACTCGACACCGCCAAGCTACCAATCGCGGTAGCAAGCTTCTTGGGCTTAGAAGCATCCATCAGCGTCGTGACCAAATTTGTGGCCTCTCTCATGCCCAACGCTCCAACAACGCCTCCACCTCAGGAAACGCATGCGTCAAAGTGGCATGCTTGTGATACCAAAAAAGAAGATGCGGACTAATCAACTCCACCATTCGCTTATCCAACTTTGAAATGAAGATCTTTACCAGTTGGCGCTCTGTGAACACATTGCAACGCCGTTGGCCTCCGCTAACAATCGTGCCAACCAGGTGTACATAGTGTGAGGGGTATGGTCCTTCTGCACGTAGAGATCCTTGATACGCCGCATCTCATCACACTTGAACCCCTTGTACTCCACCTCTAATTGCATCGTGAATTGCTTCAAAGGATTGAAAGCTCGCGGATCGCCAACGGCCATCAATGCTGCACGTGTTGCCACGGTCAAACGTGACATTGCCCCCATGCGAGATTGTTCGGCCACTACGGCAACGCCCTTGCCCCTGGAGTCCTCACCGAGCAAACCCTCAGCAAACCCTCTTCTACTTTGGGCTCCTCGTTGAAAGTCGAGAGTTGGGCAACCACACTTTCCTTGAGCGCGGTCACTAGCTTTACACGCTGGCGCCAGTACTTGTCAACGGGGCCCAACTATGCATCGTGTTGCGTGGTCCACCTGTCGTGTAACTGAAGGGCCTCCAACTCCAAATGTTGGGGCAAGAGCTCGAACGCATATCAGTCGTTAAATGACGACGTCCGCTGGCGCTTCTCCTACATCTAGGTTTGGAATTGGAGCCGCCAATCGGGCAAGGAGATGCCCTCAACCCGTCTGGAGAACGTGTCTCGCACAACATAACGGAGTTCGTCCTCTATGTCATCAAACATGAATGCTAGAATGTAAATAGTGAGCAGTGAGCAATGAACCGTGTGCAGTGAGCACTAAGCAATTTACTTTTTTGAGTTGGGCACCCTATAACCACAGATTTGGGGTGATTTACGAGAAACAATTTTACATTGTGACCTATTTCCGTGGTATGAAAAAAGTTCAAAATGAGAGAAAATTGGATTAAATATTCCGGAAATAAATTGTTTGGAGGATAATTGGATGAATGTAGATAGATGAATGTAGATGAAAGATTTCTCACCTTATTGTTTAAAAAAATATAACAACTTATAAAATATTAGTAAAAGCTTTTTAGTCTCAGCTAGAGCTAAGCAACTACATAGAATGCAATAATTTCTTCATGTGATTTCAACACTGATATTGGCGGTCTGTAGGACCTTTCTTGTCAAGACCTTTGACTTTTGGTCCGAGCTAATGGTCGGAGCTAATGGAGTACCTAGTGGTAGAAATATGCTAAAGTGGCAACACACTTTGAAAATTCAGAAGTGATTCGATTTTCATTAAAAAACATGAAATCACTTGGGTTGAGGGAAAAAACTTGAATTTTTTTCACTAAAGAATATCTTAGTAATACGTCAATTTTTAATTTGACATTTTCTTTAAAGTGATGGTCACGGGCCCAAAACTCTAGTTGTATGAAGAGAGAAGAAGCGAAGACAAACAAAGCTGAAAACAAACCGGCGAGTTCAAATTAATTGACACGACATCTTCAGTATAGATACTGCTTCTAACATATCTCTAATATTGATCTCTCACTATGTTGGAAATTGAAAAAAATTTAAAAACCTATCGAGAGGCACATCTGTACTATGGAGCGCCCTGAGGATGAAACTTGTTTATTTTTAAAAACACAAAATAAATTAATAATAATAATAATAAATTTAAAAAGTCTAAAAAATTAATTAAAAAAAAAACCCCAGCCGAGGGGTACTTCGATACCAAGGAGCGCCCTGAGGGCAAACCCCCCCCCCAAAAAAAAAACCACCTGCCTAGGGGTACCTCTCTACTGAGGAACGCCTTGAGGGCGAAACCAAAAAAAAATTCAACACGGTTCTTCTCCTTTCAGAGCACTTCCTGACTCCAACAATTTTGTTTTTATTCTCTCTAAGTAACTAGATAAAGTTACTTCTTTTGATGGATCAAAGTTTGTTTTTTCTGAAAAGGACATGCTCATAACTTGTGTTTTGTCCATATCAACACAAACATGTCATCAAACTAACTGATAGAACCATCACATCATTCATTCTCATGAACAAGTCACAGTTTCTAGAGCAAAAAGATTTTCTAGAGAACCTTGACAAGTGAGCATGCAGTCAAGAAATTAATTAGAGAGTCACACTAGTGAACTTTGAGAAGTTGTTTAACACATGAAATAGTCATAGTCTTGATCAAAGGTAATCTTTGATCAGTGACTCATGAGCATGTAGTCTTGAAGCAGACTAGGACATTCACTTCTAGTGAGTATTGGAAAGTAAGCAAAAGTGACATTTTCTCAAGTAACTTAACAAATTGACTCAGCCAAGGTCCATGCATACATTTCTCCATGCGTGTCTCTTGAAGTGAAATTGCAACTATATTCATAGTCTGTCAAAGTCAAGAAAACAACAAAGTAAGAACTCAACAACAAAAAATCTTCTAGAGATACATGAGTTGTGAGTCATGGTTACAGAAGTAAGGTTTTTTGTTCCACTAATTTGAGCAACTTGTAGAAGCTCATGAGGTGGAGACCCTCACCTGTCCCCATGCATAACCACAACACACAGTTGAAGTTAGTACGTAGATGAGGTGTCTTAAGGTCTTCCCACAATTGTTATCCTCTTCACTTGTGCTATCAAAGAAACACCCAAACATGTAAAACATATTTGCAATCAAAAACCTAATATTTACATAAACTTCTAAACCCGAGACAAATCAGTTGGTTGAGACATTGCTTGGACAATAGGCGTATCAACGTCAATTGTGCTCATCAGTAAACCTCTTCCTCTACAATCATGTAACCACACCAATGGATCACGTTGTTTCAATCTTCACAACATAGCCTCCTGTCCACCGCCATTGACACAAGTAGGAACGTCACCTGTGTGTGTCTGTGCACATAAACACCTTCTGAAGTACTTCACTTAGTGCTTTGAATCCTATGACCGTGGTGTACCCTATGACCAAACTTGCAATCAAAGAGTTTATTTCAACCATCAATTGGAAGAATTTGAATTGATTTGGCGTTATCACAAGAAGATGTGATTCCATATTGATGAAATGTAGGTGAACTCACAGTAATATGTGATCTCCATATCATTGAAATGTAGGTGAGCTAATTGGAATAAACATGAAGCAACAATCATATAAGTTGTCACTTCATTGGAATAGGAAGAATGAAAACAACCCTACTTCATGTCATTATGTTCATATTCATACATTCACTAGAACAGTGTATGGTATGTTTACTCGATTTGACATGTAGTTAGTGGTTTAAGGCAGTGGGTACAATGTTCGAGGCCTATCTTTTTCCACTAATTAACTAGTAATTTAACTATCCATTTATAGTCCCATTGTACAACTTTCCTTCAATAGTGTAGAGGAGGAAGGGTGGGACTTTAAATCGTCTACTTTTGGATAGAAATAGGGTTTATGTTGTGAGTTTTTTTCAAAACGTCACACATATGATTAAGAATAGCTTCTTCTATCTTTAGTATAAGAAGTTTTAAAATCATATCAACCAGATTGTCTAATCTTAACTCTTTCTTGCATATGTTGCTCAACATAATGCAAAAAAAGAAAAAAAGAAAAACCACCTGCCGTGGGGCACCTCGGTACCGAGGAGCACCCTGATGGCAAAACAAAAAAAAAAAAAAAAAAAACCAGCTGTTGAGAGGCACCTCGGTATCGAGGAGCGCCTCGAGGGCTTTACCAAGGGAAACAAAAAAAAAATACCAAAAAATACCAAAAATTTTTTTTCTCCCATTAAGAAAAATTCTCCTTAAGGGGTTACCTTAATTGCCCATTTGACACTCCAAACTTCTCTGTAAAGTTGAATACAAAAATTCTTGCTTCCACTACAATTTTACATAATTTTACAATTCTTGCTTCCACTACAATTTGAGTGAGGGGAAAAATGGCACCTTGGTATCAAAGTGCCCATTTGGCACTTCAAACTTTTATGTAATTTTGAACACTAAAATTCTTGCTTCCACTACAATTTTACATAATTTGAGTGAGGGGAAAAATGGGACCTCCGTACCAAAGTGTCCATTTGGCACTTCAAACTTTTATGTAATTTTGAACACTAAAATTATTGCTTCCACTACAATTTTACATAATTTGAGTGAGGGGAAAAATGGGACCTCTGTACCAAAGTGCCCATTTGGCACTTCAAACTTTTATGTAATTTTGAACACTAAAATTCTTGCTTCCACTACAACTTTACATAATTTGAGTGAGGGGAAAAATGGGACCTCCGTACCAAAGTGCCCATTTGGCACTCCAAACTTTTAAGTAATTTTGAACACAATTATGTTATTAATAATATTATGAAAGTTGCAAGATGACGGATGTAGAATTGACGAATTTTGTTTGCGGAGAGGCTTGCATCACAAGACTGTAGGTGGTGCTCTCTAGACTACTGTCTAACTTAAATGTTGTTGCTACAATAAACATTAGAGAACTTCATTATCATATTGACGATGAGTACAACAACTTGGGGGAGGAGGTTCATGTGTGTTGTTTTTTAGCATATGAGATAGTATCTTGTTGAAAGAGTCGGTGTATGAAACAACACTAAAGAGCATGCGAAATTAGCTATTGGGTTGAACAACCAAAATCACTCCGTGTGATAATGCCATTTTCCTAATCATAGAGATATTGTACAGATCATAGATGGCACTTCAATTTTTAGAAAGATCAAGGTAATTTGCAAGGGGTCAATTGAACGATGCACATCCATAAACTTTGTTCATCCCTAAACTTTGTTCATCCACAAAATCTGTTCATCTATAACTCTATACATCCATAATATTTTTCATCCAATAAAAATCATCCACTTTAAAAGAGGAGAGAGGAATTTTGATATCGAAGTTGGTGCTAAACCTAATCTTATATTATTCAAATGACTAAAAATACAGTCATGTAAGAAGCCATCTAGAACATTACTAATACCAAAGACAATTCACAGTCCACGGTTATAGGTTTAAAAAGTTACTATTACTAGTTAAAATGGAATATCATTTTAAGAATATTCCCAATTTTAGTATTTTTCTACCAAAAAAAGGCTCACCGCTTACTCCTCGCGTTCTAGCGTCGTTGTGTCGTCAAACGTGCCCACGTTCCAGACTCAAGGCCTGCGGTCGGTATGCAACGCCAAAACAAGCTCAAAAGCCTCGTCGATATATTATCCTAGCCCAAAGTCTGTGGTGGAAGCACTCTTTGACTGGTCTGGTAAGGGGGAGCGGTAATATCGACTCCGGGTACCCACCATAAGCAAAAACCATCTCGGGTTCTATCTAAAGGATGAGGATATGAACCCTAAACCTGGACTTTCAAAACCACCAAGCTTTGTAGTTCACTGGTCATCACCTCCGGGTAGCACATGTCCAATCACAATCCCCCACATAGAAAGGTCTTGCCGGCCATAAACTTGACTTTACCCCTACGGTACCCTATCACAGTCTTCTACAATGAGAAATGGGGCCACCGGAAAACACCGGCAACAAGGCCCGCAACAAAGAGGAGGTACCATATAAGAATTTTTTATAAATCAAAACTGAATCCTCTCCCTCAACAACATAAACTCAGAAAAGTCAAGGGGTCAGAGCCACAGGCACACGCCTACAATGGATGGCTCAAGTCGCAAACGTGCAATACAAAGAGAAACACTAAAAAATGTTTCTTCCCAACGTCTAAAACTAAGGGAGTAGTGGAGATTGATCACGGTGTTCAAAAACACTAACCTTCCAATGAAATCACATAGTATATTGGTGGATAATCATGACAAACCCCCAAATTAAGACTAAAATTAGATCAAATGGCGGAAACCATAACCATAAGCATAAATGTCACTCACATCCGAGTAATAATGCCCTTCTAATCTACTCCCAAAGTTTAGCACTAACTTTTATATCTAAAAATTACATAAACATGTTTTTCGATGTCTCGAAAACTAGCAATTTTTTTTAAACTAGCAATTTTTTACACTAGTACTGTTAGATTTCTTTCCCAAACTCAAATCCGAAGTCAAAATCGCAAAAAGACTAAAATTGCAAAAGTGGAGTTTTTTAAGGTTTCGACTCTAGTGACTTCCGAAAATTTTGCTTCCAAACTGACACCTTAAGGATCCGCGACACGGTTTTTGGGGATACCTCACATATATGCGTTCCTAGTGCTTTTGTGCTCCACTTGCTCTTGCCCCTAACGGCGTGTGCCCCCCTAGAAGGTCGCCTACAGCTTCCAACCTGTAAGCCTAATGGCTGCAGCCTGATGCATTTCTCCCTCGCTTCCTCCAAGCTGGGTCCCCTCGAGTTTTTAAACTCCCGCTATGTGGGTGTCTCCTGCATGCCCGTTGTTTCGGGTCAAGCCTGCTCGAATCTCGCACCCCGATGTTCCCTTCACGGCACCTCCCAAAGTTCCTTGCTCGTAGCTTGTCCTCGTCTCAACCTTAGCTGCCCCAAGTCTGCAGTCACTTCATGTGGGTCCCTTCCTCCGCGGTCAATGTCGTGGCTGTTCCAAAATTGCCCTCGCTGCGTTGTTTCTCCAGCGTTCCCCCGGCATTCTTTAGCCTTCTCTCGCCACTTCGAGCTACCGGCTCGTGCAGGCCGTAGCAAACGCTCGAGCAGCGTCTCCCATTCGACCCCTTTTCATCCAACACTAACTCTTATTGTTCAAACTCAACCAAATGTTGCATATAATACATAAATAATCGTAACCCATTTAGTAATGCATCATGTTCAGCTCTTTTACAAACTCTCCCAATGCGAAAGTGGCAAGAACTAGAGTAAAAATGGAGGTCTTTTTCAAATGAACAAGTATGAAATCACTCACATAGTCAAGCGTCTCGCACTCTACAAAGGAAGAATCCACGAGTGCAAGTATTATAAGAGAATGCGGAGCCTTCACTAATGATAAACAATCACTTACAAGCAAAGGTAATCACTAAACACTCTCTAATTTACAAAGCTTAACTTGACAAAGACGTCAAGTCAAGGACGTGTACAGTGCTATACGCACACACATACAACCCTAAGTGGATGGAAAACATCCACAAATGAATGTGGTACGCCGCCATACGTCCCTAAATCCATAGGCTAGTAATAAACTAATTTATGCAAAAACACTACGATGCAGATAGGCCCTCGACGCCACGTCCCGTGACAGTGCGTTGTTTTTACAACACCTTTCTTTGTGACATAGGCCATGGAGGTGGTGCTTGAAATTTATGAAGAGTAGCTTTCTTCTATTTGCGACTTCTGCAAAGATAAGAAGATACCAAGAGGAAACATGATCAAGGGGTGGTGTGACTATAAGGTAGAGGATGTAATGTTGTCGTTGGTACTGAAATCTGAGGTGCATAATGTGGATATGGTGGATTTGATGTTGAAGCTGCGTTTGCTATACAAGTCTTAGAAGAAAGTGGTGAATAATACCATGAGCTCATTCGACCTTATATCACCAAAGCGTGGCTTTGAATTTGCAATGTTGCGGTGGGAGAGTGAGCGACTCCCACAAAGAGGGCCATTAGTACATTGCAAAAAAAACATGGACACCCTCACTTTGGACGAGATGTTGGAAATTGAGGGTATAGAAAATCACACTCATTATGTTAAACATCTCAACATGCTCATTGTAGGAAAGAAAAGAAGAACAACAACAAAATGGTAGATATTGTATCCCAATATTATATGATATATAACATTTTCTACGTATATTATAGGTGCGTGTATTTCTCTATATGTTACTTAAACTACAATGTGTTCCTTGTTTCATTGAACATCACCTCCGCACCGCTTATTATAAATGAAATATGGTATATTACATGTGGATGGCAAATGAAAACTATTCATCAAAGTGTTGACAAAGGCTAGATTCGATTAGCATGGGCCAGTGACATTTTCTCAACACAAGAACTATGCCAGGCTGACGCGGATGTAGTTGCGAACGACTCTTAAATTTACATTTCAATTAGCCTCGTCAATATGGTGGGCCAGTAGCATCGATTTTGAAGAAGAAGAACGCCGGTTCCCGGAGGGAACCGGCGTGAATGAAGTGTCTGTTTGTTCCACCACTAAGACCATGCCCACCAGGCAAGGAATTAGTAGTGTGGAACTACTTCCCCCTCTCGAGGGTAGACACTATGTATCAAGTAGCCTCAGGATCACGAGTATCCAGAGAACACAAGTAACCATCAAAATCCAAAGGGTGTCAGGGGGGAGGAAGCCGGGAGAGGGGAGAGAAGAGGAGGGTGGAGAGAGGGGAGGGAAGGGGGGGAATTGGAAAGGAGGAGTGTGTTTTCAGAGTGGGGGGGTTTTTAAAATTTGTAAGGAAAGTAAGTGATGGGTGATGTTTTATGGGAGACTTTGTGGGTCTGGGAGGGCTTGGTTGTTTTCAATTTTTCGTTTGTGTAGGAGGATGGACATGGCATGTTGGATGGCAATGGTGTTAATATTATTGAAAGTGTGTGAGATTGTTTCAATGGGGATTTTAAAGGTGTCTTCAATGATTTTTATAGATGGGATAAAGGTGGTGGCACGGGCTCCTGCAGCGATTACAATAAGGGGGTCCGCTTTCCATCCTCGGGCTATGATGTCATCAATGAGGGGTTGGTATTTATTCATTTTGTTTTCTATTGTTTCAGGGGAGAATCTGTCATTACAATATGTGAATTCGATGAATTGGATAGTATAGTCTTGGTTGATGTGGTTGGGTGCGGGGTCATTGTATGGTAGACCTCGGACGCAGAGTATGTCTGGTTTTAGTCTAGCGTTATAGTGACAACGTTGAGTTACGCATCTGCATGGGAGTAGCCAGGGGGGGACCGTATTTTCCTGTGGGTTGTTATTAAAGGTGCCGGCATTCATGCGGATAAAGCATCGTGATTTGTTGTGAGAGGTGATTAGTTTCCGAATTTCCCATACCGCTTTGTTATGTCTTTTGACAATTAAAGAATGTATGTGGTGGTTTTGGCATTTAAGGAGAACATGAAGCCATGTGTCGGGGTCCGTGGGGGCGCATATGGGACATGTTATAGATGGGAATCTTTCTATTCCAAAGAATAGTTGTTTTCGTGCGTTTCCCATATATTGACTGGTACGAAATTTGATGAGGCATGTTATTTGGGAGTCGGAGATGATGGGATTTTTCCAAAAATTTGTGGAGAGTTCCTTGTCTATATTGTTATTGCTAGTCCATTTTTCTATGTTAGGGAAGTTTTCTGCAATTGTGTCAAGGTTATTGTATAGGTCTTGTTTTTTGAGGTGTTTGTTCAAGAATCCAACTGGGCCTTTGTCGGGGGTCTCTTCTTTAGAAGGCCAATCCTCTTTTTGGAAGTAATATGGGGTAGCATGTGCGTGTTCGTATGCATCTTTGGCATTTTTATGTGTTTTTTTTGCGGCCATCTTTTGCTAGTTTCTCTACTTGTTCATTTCCATCTATATTAGCATGTGCTTTTAGTTTGTGAAAGGTTGTTATTTGTGTTCGGTTTTGTAGCATTTGGACCATTGATATTAATATGGTTTGGTCGGTGTCTACCCTCGAGAGATGGAAGTAGTTCCAGCTCACTAATTCCTTGTCTAGTGGGCATGGTCTTAGTAGTGGAACGAACAGACACTTTATTCACGCCGGTCTCCTTCGGAGACCGGCGTTCTTTCTCTTCTCTTCTCTTCTCTTCTCAGGTTTAGTCGGGGTGACTATTGTGTAGGGTAGGGTGTGTTATTTGGGTGTTTAGTAGATAAAGTGCATTAATACAGTCGGTGAATATGTGTGCGGGTTCATTACTGTATTTTGTTATAATGATTTGTAGTGTTTTGTGTATAGCCATAAGTTCTGCTCTAAGGATATTTTGTAGTCCATGGAGTCTTTTGGCTAACTTGATTTCTTTGATAGGGTCATATATGCCATAGCCGGCTTTTTCTCTTCGCCAGTTCCCTAGGCTAATTTGTTCTGGTGGTTTAAAGGATCCATCTGTATAGTAGCTATATGCCGGGTTAAATTTTGGTATGGATGGGGTTTGGTAATTTGGAAGGGGTGGGGGTATTACCAGGTAGTCTAATGTATTATTTATGTAGTTTAGTTTTGACCATTTTTTACTTTTGTTTACGGGGTTTTGTATAGTTGATGGTGGGGCTGGTTTTGTGTAAATGAGATGTGTGTTTAGAGTTTTTGCTATAGTGGTGAGTTCGGCTAGTTGTTCAGAGGTGCCAAGATATTGGTTTTGGTGGTGGATACATATTATTTGTAGTGTACATGGTTCATTCCGAAACTTTTTTAACTCAGGTGGGATAGTAGGTTTCTTTGTATGAAATTGAGTCTGCTTCGAATTGTGCAATGATATGTGAGTCTGTATATGGGTTGGGGTGTTGATTAGAGTTTTGGTACCAGTTTTTGTCCGTTGTGATGATGAATGTAGATGTGTGGTGTGGGTCACTTTTGGCTGCAAGGCGGGCCCAATGTAGTGCTTGTTGAATTTCTTCATCAGTGTGAGGGTGGGCTATACCATTACCGGTCCATTTATAGTCAAAGGCTTTTTCCAAGGAGCCAAATATTTTATCCCTTTCAAAGGGTGAATAGAATTTTTTTAGCTTAGTGGAACACGTGACAGGGGAAGAGAAATATGATTGTTCGATGTTAAAGGATGAGATTAGTGAGTCTAGAATAGGAGTGGGTATGGTGTATTGAGTATTTTTGAGGGGGTTATTTTTTGGAGTGCGGTACTTATATCTTTGGTATAACCAAATTAGTTCGGTTTCAAATGGTTGGGTTGTTGGTTCAATGTTTGTCGGGGTTTGTAGTTTCATATTGTATTGGTTCCATAACCATTGTAGTCTAGTGGTGGGTATAGTGTATAAGTGCCGGCCATTTTCTTTATATAGGTGGGCTTGGTTACTTTTTATTTTAATTGTGTTTGAGAGTGTGAAAATATCGTTTTCGGGGTTACATTCTGTTGTATGGATGTTTAGGAGTGGAATAATTATGGGTGGGGTTACGAATCTTGAGTCTTGTAGTTGTTCTTGCGCATGGTGAGCTTGAATGATTTCTGAGTATAATTTATCTCTAATGTTTTGATAGTATTGTTTTAATTTCTCGGTGTTATGTATGGAAGTATTACAATCGTGTCTTGGGAAAAGGTTTCTTTGTGGAAGCCATTTGTTGAATGTGTTATTGTTGTGTTGCCATTGGCATAGGTATCTTGTGTAGGTATTCTGTATATTATTGGTGTCTAGATGTTGTATTTGTTCATGTTTTATGATTTTATTAATGGGAAGGTGGTGGGATTTTTGGGAATGTATGTTGGGGGACGAGGGTGGTGTGGGTGTGAGGGGTTGGGAGGGTGGGGTGGTGTTGAGGTATTTCTTGGGGGGGTGATGTTATCGATGGTGATGAATGGGTCTTGGAGTATGGGAGAGTGTGGATGTATGTTGCAGGGGATAGCACATGTGGTGGGGCATGTTGGATGGCAAAAAAGTTGTTTGGCAACATGTAGAGCACTCTTGATTAGTTTAGATGGGGTGAAGTGGGAGCTTTTGAATTCTTCATTGTTCATGATGTGTGTGCCGTTTGGTAAGGTGATTTGTTTTATTTCGAAAATATTTTTTGAGAGGAGTTTTTGTAGAAGCTTTTGGGAGAGTTGGGCGTTGAGAGTGTTATGGTTTCTTGCTTCTTGGTTCCATGCGACTTCTAGTGGTGTTCGATCGGATAGGAAGTTTGGTAGTGTACTCATGAGGTGAACTTTGGGTACATGTTATAATAAGAAGAGTGTGCGGGTTATGGGTGATCTTATACAGTCCGTTTTTTTATTCTAGGTATATTTTCGGCACCTCCATATTGTGCAAGTACATATCGGGTAAGTCCAGTATATATTTTCCCAAGCCTTCCTTTGTCATTTAGGGCATTTTGTAATTGTTCCCCAATGCATCGCAGGTAGGCATTTTTTAAGGAGAACGCTTCAAGTCCAAATAGGTTGTGTGGGAGTTGGGTTATTGTGTTTGACATGCATTTTGGCATGCCGCAGATGGTTTTTTGTATGGCTATAATCTTTTGGTCCAATTTTTTAATAGCTGGCATGGAGTATGGTACGGCGTAAAAGCTGTATGCTATACCTGGGCGTATTACGGTGTCAACCATTTTAATTTTTTGTTTCATAGTGGCCGGGCATGTTGTTAATTCCTTGTATTGTTTAATGAGTTTTGTGGTTGTTGTGTGGATTTGTATTTTCCATTTTAGAGAGGGGACGAGATTTGTACCTAGGTATACATATGGTTCATTTTGGTGTAGTATGGGGATAGGTTGGCCGCGGTAATTTATGTTAGAAGCTTGTATTAGGGCTTTAAATGTAGTTGGATTTGTTTTGGATTTATTTGGACATCCAATGGCAGCACATTTTGGGACTCCTATGTCCATACCAGTCCATTTATAGTATCTATCAATTTTGTTAATTTGTGTTTGTAATGATTTTATTTTATTGGTTATGGTAGCAAGGTCATCGGCGTATACTGCAGAGTTTATGGTGATTTGGGATGTACCAAAAGTGTATCCATTATTACCCCGCTCTAGCCATCTAAGTAGTGGTTCTAAGAATATGATGAATAGTTATGGACTGAGGGTATCTCCTTGTATGGTTCCTCTATGAATGGGAATAGGTTCGGTCTTTCCAAAGTATTCACCGGTGTAGTACGTGGATGATTGGGAGTAGATATTTCCAACTAGGGTCGTAGCATCTTTTGGGTATCCCATGTCGGTCATTAACGCTAGTAATCAAGCGTGGTCAATAGAGCCAAAGGCGTTTTTAAAGTCAATGTATAAAATTGATATGTCTTGGTTTGTGAATCGTGCGTCTTCTAGTGCCGCTATTATGGTTTGTATTTGTCTAGAAGTACTTCTTTCTCCTCTAAATCCTTCTTGACTGTCATGTAGAATTTTAAACTTTTCGCCATATGAGGATAATATAGAAGTAAGTGTGCTGGTGTAGAGTTTATATATTGTGTTAGCTAATGCAATTGGTCTGTGGTTTGATAATATTGAGGGGTCGCCTTTTTTGTATAGTAGGATTGTTGTGCTTGTTTTCCATGAGTTTGGTATTTGTTTTTGTTTATAGCATTGGGAGAAGAATAAGAATAATAGATTATGAAATCTTGGAGGCATGTTTTTAAGTATTGAGTTTGGTATTCGATCTGGCCTTGGGGCTTTGTTATTTCCGAGGTTGCGGAGGCATGTGTCGTATATAGCTCTGTTAAAGTATGTGTGTAGTGGAATTTCGGGTTCACCTCTTTTGTCTAAGGTGAATCCATCTAAGTCATGCCAGGGATATTGGCGTGTTGCACATGTACATCTGATTGAGTGTTGTGGTTGATAATTACATGTTGGTACTGTTGGTTGGTTGTTTTTTATCTGTTGGTTGAATATTTCATTTGCAATGTCTTCGGGACTAGTTAAAATGTTATTGTATTGGTCAGTGATATAGTCTAGTGGTGGGGATTCGGATTTTTTAAAAACTTTTCTGTTTATTTTTTTGGGGCTAGTTTCGTATAATTGCCTGTATTTTGAGATGGCTTTTTTTAATATTATCTTGAGAGTATTTTGTGGTTATTTTTTAGGCTTGTATATTGGCGTTTTTTGCAATTAGTGCAATGTCTTTTATCCATGTATCATGGGGTTGGTCTATGGGAGGTGGGATAGGGATTTGGATGTGTTGCATGCTTAGCAATTCATTGTATATAGGGTGGTTATGCCATTGTGGGTTATTTTTTATGATTCTAATAGTTTTTCGTATTGTATGGTATATAGTTAGCTGTTGTTTCCAGATTTTTGCGAGTTTGTGGGATAGATAGCCGCCTTGTTGTGATGTTCGGCTTGTCAATGTTGTTATTGGTGGAGCTTTACAAGTTTGTTCTAGTGTATCGGTAATATTGGTGACGAGTATGTCTAGGGTATGACATGCTTCTTGCCATTGTGATTGAGAGAGTTGGTTATTATTTTCTAGGGTGTTTATGAGAGAGTCAATTTGTATGGAGTTTTTTTCAAAGAACTTTGTGTTGAATTTTTCTAAGTTGTCTTTTGGGATGGGGTTTAGTATTTGTATAGAGTCATTTATTGAGTTAATAGGGGTACGGCTTATTAGTGTGTTTTTCGGGATGTGTAGTTGTATGGGTGAATGGTTTGAATTAAGAATAGTGACTTTGTTTGTGGTAGAAGTGTATTGTATAGTATTGTTTGTATTAATATAGAAGCTGTAGTGTAAAAAATTAGAATTGATTATCTAACCCAAGCTACTCTATAAGGTTGGTTCGGGAAAAGGTCTTTTCGTTTAGCCTATGTTTGTAACTAAGGGTCACGTGTAGTTCACAAAGAAGATAAGTTAATTATGTTTATTACAAAGAAATGTCCCAAACAAAATCCAAGCTAACCCCATTTCTTATTATCTCTCTTTATTCTAGAAGTATTCGGGTAATTCAATTTAACAGTAACCGAGGTGCATAAACCTCAGGCGGTGATAGCCTAGTCCAATAGACAGTGCCCAGGTCCAATAGACAGTAACCATAAATACCATCATTCCATATATATATATATATATATATTATTCATATTATTTCAAGATCTATCTAAATATATCATATAATGATATATAAAACATAATAGGAGAATTCCACTTATCTCAAGCAATTCCTGCTTGTCTTTCAAGTATCCTTCCGTTACTCCAACATTAGTTCCTATTTTGTGTTACCATGGCTTTACACACTAATCACTCTTAACACCGTTCACTTCTAATCATAAATACCATTTATAATCTTTAGAGGATAATTCACTAGTATTATTACAATGACAATTACAGTTTTCAATTAAGGGTGATCAATCCTCAAGAAAAATCCCTCGGTTCAACACTAGCTTCAATCATATAATACTAAGTTTCTGTTATTACATTCCTTGGTCAAATCCATTTCCCTCAGAATCGATCATGATTGGTATTTCACGATTACAAAGACGACATTAACTCTTCAGTTATTCTCTTCTTAAAATCAACTTACATTCACCCTACAGTCTCCAAGTTTCTCACAGTCACATGACACACATGCATACTAATTAGGCTTCAAAATTACTAATTTTACCATGCATGATTAATAAGTCCAATTAAGGAAAAGACTCTCTATTCAATTCCTTTCTTACTGCAACCACTGATTCTTTCTCAACTTTCCACTCCATCAGGTTTTACTCTCTGGTACAATGGATTCAATTCGACAGTCACCATGATATGAATGCGACATATATGAAGTACACCATGCATGCATCTGATCCGGTCAACTTGACTTTGAATTACTCCTTCCTTCTCTGATCTACTTCTCCTTAGGCTAGACTACTTAGTGTTCACAGTTATATACCCTCAGCACATCATTTGATCATCCTTTTCATTTATATTTAGCACAATTCACATGATGTTGACTTGACTTGAAACATTAACCAAAGTCTGCAGTAATCCTGTCTATTTGTAACACTAGCACTCAAGCTTATCTCTACTTGACTCACACACTCAGAATACTAGAATTGTAATGTTGTGTGGTGTTCCTTCTTCATCTCTGATTTACTTATCACTGCCAAATCCAGTTAGCTTCAGTTATCAACCGAATTCTGGAAGGTACAGCCGCCATCAACTGTCAAAATACTGTTTAATAACCACTTTGACAAAAAAACTTCCCCTTTGCTCTAAAAGTAGTTTTTAGTTCATATTAACAAACTAATCTTCAATTAGTTCAGATACTGACTCTCTTTGTACTACTAGTTTGAAAAACAAACTAAATCAAAATATTAGTGTTCACATAGCCCCCTCCTTAGCCTACTTGACTCCTGACAAGTTGAACTGCTAAGAAGATCAATTAAACAGGGATTTAACACTTTTTGTATGACTGCATGTTCTTTTACATCTTTTGTCTGATCTTCAGCATCGTAGCCGCTTGTTTCGGTGCTGGTCTTGGTACTTCGTGTTGTCACGGATTCTTTGCGCCATCAGCTTGCTCACGTCGCGCCGCACGTCGTCGTCAACTTGAAGTAGCGAGGTGTTGTGCGTATGTTGGTACGTCAACCAATTATCAATGGCCACCTTCCTCGTGCCATTAAACTCATTAATAAAACACCCGTTAGTGCCATACAAAAAATGAGTCATGCACATGATCTCCAACATTCTATTCCAACGAGCACTGTTGTATCGCAACTTGAGGGCAAGCAAAAATTCAGGCTTGCGATCATCGTACCTATTCACATTGACTATCACCTTAAAAGTCCTGCACATGTGTGATAAGAACTTGGCGAATATAGCTGCCCGGAAACACACCGGATCCGTATGTTGGTGGTGCACAACCCAAAAGTCTTCATATGCATCGGCGCAGCTTAGTGCGGTATCAAATCGACCAGGAATTTGAGGCCAGTTGTACTCCACAGAGTCGATTGTAGCATCCGGTGCCCACTTAAAACGTCTTCTCGTCAAGTTGCAAAAGTGCGCGTTAGTACGAACCGTCTCTGGTGCTTCTATTGTCCAGGTCTGGTTTACTGAAACTTTGTAAACTAGATCCCACGCTTTCTCCTCCACTCTCGACATGCCGTAATCCTCCAATATCCAGGCCATCGCATTCCAAGTCGGAACTGGGATCTCATATTTTAAGTCGAACAGGCGTTCATAATGGCCCAAATAGTGTTCCTTTGCATAAGAGCCTGTCACAGGAGTAGCTATTTGCAGCCAAGCTGGGGAACGGAATGAAGAAGGTGGTAAGTTCAATTGGACTTGTTCCACACATGAGGTAATGCAAAGTTGACTAGCCTTCAGCTGCGGCACGATCTTGGTCAAATCCTTGTGAGCTTGGTACAACGCATAAATGTAATTTCCAGTTGACAACTCACCACGTTGGGCGCACCCTTCGCGTTCCAACACATATGGTAATTTAGTGAGTATACTCTCCTTGTTGCTCACCGCGGTCTCCAAACCTCCCATCAAGGCCTTCCACGTCGATAAAGTCTCAAGTGGAGTCTGCTTTATGACCTCCATCATCTCCTTGCTGAAATCAGGAACAAGAATAGGTCGCACATCTTCTACTGCTGAGTCTAATTGACGTCGCTGATGCAGCTGAGCTTCAAGCTTCAAGTAGTATAAAACTACTCTAGCTCCGAGATGACCAATCGGGAGCAAAAGCTTATTGAAAGCTGTGAACTTCAAATCTCCTCTTGCAATCATCTCGCAGATGAGGTTATGAGCGTTCTCAAGTCCACTTGACATACTCCAAGCTCTGTCAAATTCCATCTCATTAAGTAGACTGTATTTGGGCCGATCCAAGATGCGCAGCAGCGTATCACGCTGCAACTCATAGGCATGAAAGAGAGAAAAACTTGGAGGTGATGCCAATTCTCCCTTCCACATGACTCCTCGTAACCGCTCGGGCTCCATCTTGCCAACCTCCATCTGTTGGTTAGCTTCATGAAGTAAATACTTCAAGGAGTAAAATTTCGACCAACAACTGGTTGACCTTCGGCATACCTTCTGGTGGTAAATCTTTCTCAAGATGAGCTACCTCTATCCGATGTGCCTCTCTTTCCATTTCAAATTGACACAACAGAGCCTCTTTCTCCTTTCGCTCCCTCGTGTAGAGGTCCGTGACGTTAGTCCGCCGTTCAGTCAGTTCGTTGAGTTGGCGTCGTGTCACAATGTGCTCCAACTTCTCATTCTCATACAACTCTTGAAACTTGGTGACGTTTGCTCTTGTCCCATCGGCAATTTGCAACAGCTCTTCATTGAACTTTGTCAAATTCGTTAATTCAACAGTTCTTACACGCAGAGCTTCTACTTGCTCACTTGCCTCCATTTGGAGCTGCATGTTTGCCTCCTCTGCCTTTTTCAACTCCTTGCAAAGCTGCACTTTACGCAAGGCTGTGGATCTCATAACTTCTGGGGTTGTTTGATCCAAGGTGCCGCCACCCCTCCTTTCATCATCTAGTGAAATCAAATTAACTGGAGCCACCACTTGAAGTGCTTGCGCTTTCTTGGGTTTCCTCCCTCGTTTCTTCTCCGTTGAAGAATTCAACTTGACTTGAAGACGCGGTCTCACTTCAAATCCGTCCGTAGTGGGTGTAGAGCTCCTCCTTGTCTGCCGGATCTGTGTAACTTGTGATGAAGATGGATTTGTTCCTCCCTTCGCTGTCAACTTGACCGCCTCCTTTCTAGTAAGATCTCTCAGACTAGGAAAATTGGTAGTGGCTGCCACCGGCTGGAAATCTTCGAGTTGATGCACTTGTTTCACCAGATTTGATATATAGATCACGCTGTACAACACTATCGGAATCTGTCTATGAGGTTTAGCAATCTCTTGTTTGATATACTCAAACACACTATTGCCCCAACTCATTTGGACACCATTCCACCCCATGACAGCTGCAGCTACTCCCTCCTTCGACATCACTCCAACTCCTCGTTGAGCCATCATGATGCGTTCGTTGAAGAACTGCAACCACTCCTTCCATCCGCCTTTCGCCTTCTCCAGTCTATATCCTTCAGTAGTCACTGCTTCGGATTCAAATAGACTAGTCAAGTCCTCATCTTTAACAGTACCCAACTCATATTCCATTAGACTGGCTCCAGCGGGTAGCTTCAGTAATGCTGAAATTGTCGTAGGATTGAAAGAGTATGACATTCCATCCACGACTGCCATGTTGCTAGTTCCATATTTCGTAGAAGTCAGGAACTTCGTCACATGCTCATTGTCCTGCGGCTCCAAGTTGAGTAGAATAAACTCCCACAAACCCGCTAATTCGAGATTGTTCTGATTATCCGTGAACCGCTTCCAACTCGCTGGAGGTATCTGCCTCAGATGCATCTCTTGAATCCTCCTTATCTCTGGTTGAATCCCTTGCTCAGCCCGTTGTTCAGGTGTCAACATCAATGCCTCCAAATGAAGTTTCTTAGCACTCTTCATGACACACTGATTGGGACGGGCTTGTGGTCCAGGTAGACTTGACAAATCCACAAACAAGACATTTTCGTCACTCATATTGACTGGACAAGTTACAAATTTTCTTATGATTGGATCATGTCCTCACAGAATGTATCACTCGGTAGCTTGACTCTACCACTCTGGATATTAATTTCTTCAACTTGACATCACAAATATAAGTATGACTCTTGAGACATATACCATGACTACATACAGTTGACATATATCACATTTTCCAAAAAAAACCATGAGTCTCTCAGACTTCTGTCTACCTAAACTTGACAGACATTACTCAAAGGACTTTGACAAATGTTAAAATTTGTTAGTGAGTTAGTAATTAGTTTGTTTCAAAACTTTCTTCTTTCATATTCTCTCTTCTTCTGATTTTCTCTCAACAAACTATATCATTGCAACTCCAATGTTTAAGTCAAATCAACTATCTGCATTCACTCAACAGTTAAGCTTAACATCTTTTTCACTCAACCTTGGCTTCTTTTAATTCTCCTTCTTTCTCTCTTTTCTATTTTTATTTTTTAGCCTTTCTTTCTACACACAACTTCTCTAACATATTTAAAGGCAGAGCCGTCACAAAGTCAAAGTGACCAAGATATACAAATGATGCATGGATCAAATAAACTTCATACACGTCATGAAATGTAATGCTCTCTCTTGATAGTTCAACTTGACTGAGATGATATTGGTTACTTGTTCTCTCAACCTTCACCTTAGTGGCCCAACATTGCTCATTGTTCTCTTCAATTATCACTGTTTGTCTATAAGTATACGGATCATAAAAATACAAAGGTGACTCACGTAAAATTAGCTCCCTTACTCGTCTATTTGACTCTACAGTATCTTCATGATATAAGATTACATCATTGACATAAAATTCAAACTGATCAGTAAAATTATTTGCTGACATCTTTGTTCACTTTCTTAGGGTTTCATAGTACAAACAAACTCACAAGGGTTCTGTAGCCTACAGCACAAAAAATGCACAAAACTTATCACAATACGAACCCGAAGTGTTTGCTGTCAGGTTGACAAAAACTGCAACGTTGTTCCAATGCCTGCTATTCCCTGTCGACTCCTGTCTGTCTTCTTGACTCAAATCTCTCTCTCTCGCTCAATACTCTTCTTACCAACTTGACAAAACCTTATGTGCTCACTGAAAACATACTCACAAATCACACATTCTCAAAGAAAAAACAACAAAACAGGCTCAGGTTTGTAACTGTCTCTCATTTTCTTGCTTACATCTCCAACTCATAACTGTCATGCACTTGGTTTTCACTCATGAGTTCAGCCCTTGATTTGACAATTTAGTGCATTGATGCACGCCATCACTCACTTCCACGTGTCATCATTACTTGAGATTATGTGAGTGATTTGATGTGTTCCTTTCATTACCATTAAGTCTATTCGACAGTCCTTTTCTCTTTACTTATTACTTCTGGTCCTTTGTCTATTTGAACTTCTAAATGTTAATAATTTTTTATTTTTTTTCATTTTTATTTTTTCTCTAATATTTTTACTATTAAAATTTATACTAAATTTTAAATTTTTAAAGGGGTTTGTATTTTATTTTTTAATTGATTGCCCCTTCTTTAGTCTATAACTTGTCCTCAAGTTATATAAGGTTTAACACGATAACCATTGTATCGTGTTGAATGAATTTGACCTTCAAAATCTTGTAACTCAATAGAACCATTAGGGTAAGATTTTAAAATCTTATAGGGACCAAACCATCTCATTCGAAACTTACCAGGGAACTTTTGAAAACGACTATCATATAATAACACTAAATCATTTGGATTTAACGTTTTTGGTGTAAGTTTACTATCATAATAGGTCTTACGGTGTTTTTGAATTGCCATATTATTTAAATAGGCTTGAGCTCTTGTCTCATCTAGTTTTTCTAACATACACAATCTTTGGCGTAATGATTCCTCATCACCTAATCTTTCATCCAATGCAATTCGTAAAGTAGGAATTTCTAATTCAATAGGCAGAATGGCTTCTAACCCATAAACTAATTGAAATGGTGTAAATTTAGTAGATACTTTGTAGGCACATCGATATGCCCATAATGCATCATAAACTCACGCATCCCAATCTATATTTGAACCTTGAACAGTTTTAGTGATTATTTTACATAAAATACCGTTAGTTTTTTCGGTTTGTCCATTTGCTCGTGGGTGATACGGGCTAGTTTTCCTATGTTTAATTAAATATTTTGTGGTTAAATTTTCTATTATTTCATTTAGAAAATGAGTCCCCCGATCACTTACAAGCTCTTTTGGACATCCAAATCGCGTAATGATATTTTCATATAAAAATTTTGCAACTGTTTTAGCATCATCGTTTTTTGTTGGTAAAGCCTCGGCCCATTTAGTTACATATTCAGTTGCTACTAAAATATATCTTTTTTGTCCATGTCGGCTAGGTGGCTTTATGGGTCCTACAAAATCTATGCCCCACTTCTCAAAAGGTGTTTGGGTTAAGATTGGATTTAAGGGCATGGCAGTGGTAGGAGTAGGTTTACCCACCCTCTGACATGGATCACACTTCTTTGAATATCTATGAGCATCTTTAAATAAAGTAGGCCACCAATAACCAGAGTTTAAAACTTTGTTAGCAGTTACAACTCCGGCAAAGTGCCCTCCACAAACATCATCATGACATCCTTTAAGAATTAACTGTACTTCACTAGGAGTAATGCAACGTCTTAATATTCCATCTTTTCCTTTTATATATAGTACATCTGAAATCAAGGTATAAGGTAGAGCCTTGTAAATTAATTTGTGCTTCTGTTTATCACTATATTCTTGAGGAAAAGTATTAGTTTTCAAAAAATGAATAACATCTGCATACTCAATAGGAATAACATCAACTTGAAAAATATGAGCATCCGGAAAACTATCATCTATAGACATTGGATTAACGTCTTCACTTAATCGTGATAGAAAATCTGCATTAGCATGTTTTTTTCCCGGCCTTACATTTACAGTAAAATTAAATTCTTGAAGTAATAAAACCCATCTTGCAATCCTCCCACTAAGTTGAGGTTTATTAACCATATATTTTAAAGCGTCATGATCAACATGAAACGTAAATTTATAACCCAATAAATAATGTCGATATTTTTGAACAGAAAAAATCATTCCTAATCCTTCTCTTTCAGTTACAGAATAGTTCTTTTCAGCTGCACTTAATTGTCTACTGGCAAAATAAATTGGACGATCATGTCCTTTAGTGTCTTTTTGACTAAGAACACTTCCAATAGCAACATTGGAAGCATCAACATAGACTTCAAAAGGATTTTCCCAATTAGGGGGAATTAGGATAGGTGCTTTACTTAATCTTCTTTTTAATTTTTCAAATGATAGCGTACATTCCTCTGTCCAAACCGCCGGTTCCTCTTGTTGTTTGGTTAAATGAGTTAAAGGAGCGGCTATTTTGGCATATAAATAAACATATCGTCTATAATAACCTGTTGCTCCTAAAAATCCTTTAACTCCCGTAATATGTTTAGGAATTTCATACGCCAAAATACTGGCAATTTTATCGGGATCTACTGCAATTCCATCTATGGAGACGATATGCCCTACCAATCTCCCACATGGTACTGCAAATTCGGATTTAGCCGCATTTATTGAAATACCATATTCTTGACATTGTTCGAAGCATTTTTCCAAACATTCTATATGTTTAGCCTTTGTACTAAAAACGCAAAAGTCATCCAAAAAAATCTCAACAAATTTTCGCAAATACTTTTGAAATGCAGTTGTCATTGCTCTTTGGAATGTAGCTGGTGCGTTGCATAATCCAAAGGGCATGACATTATAAGCAAATGTTCCCCAATCAGTAGTGAAAGTTGTTAAAGGTCTATCTTCCGGTGCAATTTTAACTTGGTTATAACCGGAAAAACCATCCAAAAAAGAATAACATTCATGGCCTGCTACCCCATCAAGTATAGCATCTGTGAATGGTAATGGAAAATAATCTTTTTTTGTTACGCTATTTAGTTTACGAAAATCCTGGCAAATCCTCAATTTTCCATTTTTCTTTGGTACTACTACTATTGGAGATACCCATTCACTATAAGGTACAGCATAAATAAACCCACATTCTAATAATTTATCAATTTCTTCTTTTACCATAAGAGAATATTTAGGATTCATTCGGTATTGCCGTTGCCTTATAGGTTGTGTATTAGGTTCTATAACAATTCTATGTTGACATACTTCAGGAGGTATTCCTTTTAGATCTTTATAGGTCCAGGCGAAGGTATCTTTACACCTTTGGAAAAACATTTTCCATTTTTCCAATTCAGATGGAGTTAATCCATCAAAAACCTTGATATTTTTGGGCTCTTCTTTTGTTCCCAAATTCATGTCAAAACATGAACTTTTTGGTGGTGGTATTTTTTTGTATTTCGTGTGAAACATATTTTCAGCCAATTCTTCAGAAGCACTAGCATACGGTGGTTCTAGATCAGATTCAATTTTAACTTTTATATTATAGACAGGAGCATTTTCCCAGGCTAAAATAGCATCATCTGAATCTAAATCTTGCACGTATGTGTACTCCCCAAGACCTATACATTTGATTTTTGGCATATCTTTTACTACCTGATGAGTAGTTTCAGTCTCAATATCATAGGAATTATTAGAAGTAACTTCCGTATCGTCTTCCTGTGTTTCCCCATGATATTGAGCAGAAAACATTGGTAGTACAACCTTTTTACCATTTATTTTTATAGTAAGCGTACCCTTATCCCAATCATCTTTAGCTTTAGCCATTTTTAGCCAGGGTCTTCCTAAAAGTATTGGATAAGTGGATACAGACTCACTAACTCTAAAAACCACGTAGTTAACTTTAAAAGTTAAACCACTTATAGTTGTTTCTACATTTCGTAATATTCCTAAAGGCAACACTCTACTTTGGTCTGCCATCCTCAAAACTATGGGTGTAGAAACCAGGGATTTAAGGCCCAACTCTTCCATAGTATCAATATTCATAAGGTTCACACTAGCCCCACTATCTACTTGCACACCTTCAATTAGAGTACCATCAATGATAACATCAACACTTGGAGCTCCGGGATCTAAAGATATGTCATTCACATCAACTACTTTAGCCCTTTTTCTAACCAATGATGAACTTAATTCACCTCGACACTTTGGTGCAATTGCTAATAATTGCCTAAGTGAAATATCAGGTTGAATTTTATCCATATTTGTTAATATATCATAAGGGATCATCCCCTCAGCTAGTTTCATACTTCTATTATACTTTCTCTTTTTAACGACACTTGGTCTAGAAGATTTCTTCTTAGGAATTTGGTAAAAAGAAGGTAATGGGGAAGTATTTAGATCTGGTGGTACTACTGATGATGTTTCTTTTAGAACATCATTAGATGGTGTAACCTCTTGATTGGAAGGTATTGGTATAATAGAAGGTACAGGTATGTCCATAGTTATGGGGACGTCAGGAAGTAAAATTGGTATTGGATTCAATGATTTAGGAATTATTTTTTTTGGCGTAGATTTTTCCAAAATTGTACCGTCTCTTGTCTTAGCAGTTCTGTAATCACTATCAGAACTACTATCCTGGTCACTTTCTATTAGAGTTAATTTAGCTTTGTTTGTTGCCCTCGTGGCAAAAACATTTTGAGGTATAGGGGTAACTTCTTGTACCACTTGATTTACATTTCGAGAATTACTAGGATCCTCGAATTGAACTTGTTTAAGAGGGTTAGGTGCAGGACACTCATTGGCACTATGTCCTGTTGCTCTGCACCTTTCACAAAGGGGTGCATATCCCACTTCTTTTCTAGCATTGGGACAATCTCTAGCCATATGGCCTAATTGTTGACAATTATAACAAACCAAAAACTTTCCCTTTTGTGGGGGTCCATACCGTTGGGTTTTAGGATTTGTAGGTGGTCCATTCCAATTTGGGGCTGAATTATAATAAGTTCCCCACCTTGGTCTGTTATCTCCGTTTTTATAAGGTTCACTTGTATTAGGTCGAGTAAATGGTCTCTTAGATGTATAACTATAGGGTACTGTAGTTTTGTCAGCAGTTTGCATATTTACACTTACTGCTGCCACTACTTTTCCTAGGTTCCAACAATTTGTCACATCATGATTCCCTCCACAGAAAGTACATTTAGGTCTCCCTTTATTACTATAATCAATGTTATGTACCGGAGTAGGGCATTCATTTGATAAATGCCCATGTCCTCTACAATTAGTACACCATATATTTGTCCTTACATTTGTAGGTTTAGGACGCTTTTCCTTCCCTCCAGTCACTTGTACAGATAACTCACTCAATTTCTTTTCAAGTTTAGAAATATTTTCCATCATAGCATCCTCTTTAGGCCCTTTAATGGCTAAAACTTGTGTATTTGGATTAGTTATTTGTAAAGGTATTACGGGTGCAGGTAATTGGAGTCTATTAGAAGGATAAGGATAATGGTCTTTGCCATACATATCCATTCCAGGGATATGATCATACCCTTCTCGTCTTGGCGGATAAATATCACCATATTGGGTAAAATCAGTATTTACCCTTGCTTCCTCCCAAGTTTTAGCTAGAGTATAAGCAGTAGCAATATCCTCAGGATTATGCTCTTTTAAATATATTCTTAATTCCTCCGGCCAAACTCCTCCTACAAAGGTACACGACAACATTTGGTTTCCCAATGCATGTCCTGTCCATCTTTTTAACAAAGTACTAAACCTTGTATAATAGGAGTCTATTCCCTCATTGACTCCCATTCTAATAGTACGAAAACGATCGATTAATCCTGGTATAAATGACCTTGGACGAAATCTAGCAAGAAAAGCAGTTTTAAGTGCTTCCCAATTTGCAGGTGGTTCCAGTTGAACATACCATTGATGGGCATCATCCAACAAAGTACTAGGAAAAGTAGATAGATATAACCCTTCAGGTAGTTGATTTGCAATTGCAACTACGCGAAATCTATCTAAATGTCGATCTGGATCAGCACCGGGGAATCCATGAAAAATGGGATAAGGTGCTATATTCAAAACACGAGGTGGGGCTGCCATATTGATAGGATTTACTGGCTCTTCTGGAGGTGATGGTGGACTAGGGGGTCTTTCAAGAGGTGGAACTAGTAATTCTTTATGTGGAGTAAATAGTTCCTCTTTCACCTCTTTGTCAACTCTCTTTTCTTCTAGTTTCCCTGAGGTACTACTTGGAGACTCTTTTGATTCTTGTTTTATCTGTTCCCTATCAAAATATTCTTTTATTGACGGGGTTGTATTGCGAGAATTTGTTGACTTATGGCCGCCACTTGGTGAAAAATTGAGAGAGTCTCTGATATTACTGAGCCTATTTTGTAGCTTAGTGATACCAATAGTAGTGGGAGTTTGAAAATTCAAATGTTTAATTGTTGAGTTGTTCGAAGAACTTCCCAAAAATTCTTCTTTTACTTTCACATTGAACGTTATTTCAGCTTTCAATTCCTTACCCTTCTCAAGAGTAACGGGGTCGGGTTTATACTCCCGAAAACTTTCTAATTCATCATCACAAGTATAATAGGAAAAACTTTTCCTCCCAATTTCTATAGTTTCTCTCAATCGTTCATTGGGGGGTAAAACAATCGCTGGTCTATAATCCTCAGGGGTTTTAGGTGAACTTAATAACCTTGTATGTTCATCTTCATAATGAGCTGGTAAAGGGTTCCCAAAAGTAAATCGTGAAGTATGAGTACCCAAAGGACTTGGAGAAGGGGTTGTATTATAGATGGGATTATTAATAGCTAATAATATATTATTCCTTATTTCATCCCGTTTTCTTTGACGTTCATTTCTAGCTTGAATATTAGCTTCCCTCCAATCTTGGTTTTCTTTTGACATTGATAATTGCCATAAGGACTAACTTTTCAAAAGTTTTCAATATGCCGCTATTGGCCAAATTAACTCAAAGTCATAATCCATCCCCAATCATGCTTCATTGATTCTTTATAAATTCAAACATAAATAAAGGGTCTCTTCAGATAATTCCATTTCTTCCAATTCTTTTTCTATATTTCTAGGATATTCACAAGTTGTTAATAGTCTACTCATTTCATCCTCACTCAACCACACACTTGCTTGCCCTATCAATTGGTCTATATGTCGTTCAGCTTTTTTAAGTATTTCTGTTTCATTTGGTGCAACATCTTGGTATCTAGCTATTTTACGACATAATTGATTTAAGATGGTGTTTCCAGGAACATCTGGATCATCATCACCATCAAAAAGACGGCCGTGTTGTTGATTCATTGCGGATGTGACGATAAAACCACCAATGAGTCAATGTAAAATCATCATTTTGATGGATAGGATTCAAATATCCTATAGGGTAGGTTTTAGGGTAAAGATATCCCCTAAGTACTCCCTCTATTGTTGCCCGTATTCTTGGTTTATCTTGGTTTTCTACTCGTATTTTTTCTATCTCTTGTTCCAATAATTTAATTAATTTAACTTCATTCCATTTTGCATCCCGGTAAAGTGTAAGAAGTCTTTTCAAACGAATTTGGACTTCGTTAAGTGTCTCTCCACGAGATGCCATACATTAAATAAATAGATATTTAAAATCATCTAATGGTATGGGATCCGGTTTAAAGAAGGAAGGTTGGTATTTTTGTGTTTGACCAAAATATTCACCATACTTGTGAATGAATGTATTTTTGTCAAACGGAAACCCGTCCCATACTCCACATCCTTTTGATATTAAAGGTTGCGTTTGATATTTTAACCTACCTTGTTGTGCAAATAGAAATAACAATTGAAACTTGAGATAGAGGGTGCCATTTTTTACAACTATTTCATTAAATCCTTGTCCTTCATTCCATATTTTATTGATTATTATTTGTTTAAGATCAAGGGATAATTGATTGAATTTATCCTTAAATTCTTTACCAAGCTTTGGATATCTCCCGTAAAATTGATATCCTTGCCCGTAATAAGCACTTTTATACACTCTATTTAAAGCAGCAAATAGATGTGGCCCGCTAAAAAATTCACATAAATTATCTTCGTTTACTTCCCACGGGAATGACATGGTTGGATGACATGTCTTGGTAAACTACAATACATTTACTTATTTTGATCTACGGGTTTAGTTTGAAATTTAATATGTTGTGAATGAATGTTCTTTAGTTTAGAAATTTGTTTCTCCATTCATAAGATCTATTAAACTTTAAGAAGAAACATCATTTTTCATAATTGGTATTTTTACAAAAAAGATATGTATTCAACTTCTCAAAATGGGATCTTAATGTCAAACAATCAACATAAAAATTATCTATTTTCTTTGTAAAAAAAAACTACAACATTAGTTATGGCTTAACCGGAACCCCATCCCCGGCAGCGGCGCCAAAAATGTAGTGTAAAAAATTAGAATTGATTATCTAACCCAAGCTACTCTATAAGGTTGGTTCGGGAAAAGGTCTTTTCGTTTAGCCTATGTTTGTAACTAAGGGTCACGTGTAGTTCACAAAGAAGATAAGTTAATTATGTTTATTACAAAGAAATGTCCCAAACAAAATCCAAGCTAACCCCATTTCTTATTATCTCTCTTTATTCTAGAAGTATTCGGGTAATTCAATTTAACAGTAACCGAGGTGCATAAACCTCAGGCGGTGATAGCCTAGTCCAATAGACAGTGCCCAGGTCCAATAGACAGTAACCATAAATACCATCATTCCATATATATATATATATATATATTATTCATATTATTTCAAGATCTATCTAAATATATCATATAATGATATATAAAACATAATAGGAGAATTCCACTTATCTCAAGCAATTCCTGCTTGTCTTTCAAGTATCCTTCCGTTACTCCAACATTAGTTCCTATTTTGTGTTACCATGGCTTTACACACTAATCACTCTTAACACCGTTCACTTCTAATCATAAATACCATTTATAATCTTTAGAGGATAATTCACTAGTATTATTACAATGACAATTACAGTTTTCAATTAAGGGTGATCAATCCTCAAGAAAAATCCCTCGGTTCAACACTAGCTTCAATCATATAATACTAAGTTTCTGTTATTACATTCCTTGGTCAAATCCATTTCCCTCAGAATCGATCATGATTGGTATTTCACGATTACAAAGACGACATTAACTCTTCAGTTATTCTCTTCTTAAAATCAACTTACATTCACCCTACAGTCTCCAAGTTTCTCACAGTCACATGACACACATGCATACTAATTAGGCTTCAAAATTACTAATTTTACCATGCATGATTAATAAGTCCAATTAAGGAAAAGACTCTCTATTCAATTCCTTTCTTACTGCAACCACTGATTCTTTCTCAACTTTCCACTCCATCAGGTTTTACTCTCTGGTACAATGGATTCAATTCGACAGTCACCATGATATGAATGCGACATATATGAAGTACACCATGCATGCATCTGATCCGGTCAACTTGACTTTGAATTACTCCTTCCTTCTCTGATCTACTTCTCCTTAGGCTAGACTACTTAGTGTTCACAGTTATATACCCTCAGCACATCATTTGATCATCCTTTTCATTTATATTTAGCACAATTCACATGATGTTGACTTGACTTGAAACATTAACCAAAGTCTGCAGTAATCCTGTCTATTTGTAACACTAGCACTCAAGCTTATCTCTACTTGACTCACACACTCAGAATACTAGAATTGTAATGTTGTGTGGTGTTCCTTCTTCATCTCTGATTTACTTATCACTGCCAAATCCAGTTAGCTTCAGTTATCAACCGAATTCTGGAAGGTACAGCCGCCATCAACTGTCAAAATACTGTTTAATAACCACTTTGACAAAAAAACTTCCCCTTTGCTCTAAAAGTAGTTTTTAGTTCATATTAACAAACTAATCTTCAATTAGTTCAGATACTGACTCTCTTTGTACTACTAGTTTGAAAAACAAACTAAATCAAAATATTAGTGTTCACAGAAGCCGTCTATTAGACTCCAATCACTGTAATTGTATTCCCCTTGTCGAGAATATTGTGTATCAGTTTTTATGTAAGTGAAGTTTAGACTTTCAGTGAAGTGACGCCATTGATAGTCTATGGTTAACATGTAAGTGTGATTAGGGTTATTATTTATTTGAGATGTGATATTATTTTGTATGTCTATAGTGAATCTAGTATCTTCGGGGTGGGACGGCATATATATGTGAAAGATTAGCCATGATTGGAGTGGTTGATTTGTAATTTTAATTATTTGGAGGTAGGGAGATATGTGCATAGGGGTAGGGAGTTTTTTAATGTTGCTCGAGAAAGCGTATTGTTTGTGTATTAGCGTAAGGAGGCCTCCGCGGCCTGGTGTGTATGGTCTACGTTGTTGGATGCATCTTGTTAGTGCATGTGTGTTATTGAATAGTAGTTTGTAGTTTTGAAATATATTTTGAATGTATTTTGTAGATTTTGTGGCTGTTATTTTTGTTTCTTGTATGACTATGATGGCTGGTGGCGTGTCTGTATATGTGACCAAGGTATGTAAGCTAGGGAGAGCAGTGTTTAGAGATGAAGCATTCCATGTAACTATGTATGTGCTTTCATTGTTTGAGTTGTTATTTTGGTTTTGTGGAGGGAGGTTAGGAGGTGATGGAGGTGGGTGGTTATATTCTGGTATGGAGTCCAAGCATTTTAGTGCTTCGTTAATCAATTTGTTAGGAAGGTAAGGGAATTTTTGTTTTATTGTGTTGCGTGTGGGTGATAGGGTATGGCTATGTATGAAGTCGTATAACTCTTTATGTATTGAGTTGCCATGGTTTATGATATTTAGATTTTCTTCGAGAAATTTTGTGTAGGGGTGTGGGGTTTGAATATGCCTTTCGGGTGGGTTTTGCAAGTTTGATAGATTTTTTAATAGTGTGTTAGTCCATGTGATTATATTCTGTGGGTTTAATAGGCGGTTGCATTCTTCTATGTTTGGGTGCATGGTGATTACTAGTGCATATAAGATATGTGTGGGGGGGTGCGAGTCTTTTTGTTGTATATATTGGGCAATATTTGGGTGACTTGTGTTATGTGCTTGATGTAATCGGTGTGTGGGTTTTAGTAGAAGTGCAAATGTTTTGGCAATTTGTTTGTATACCGGTTGTAGTATTATGGTATTCGGTATAAAGTATATTTTGGCATTCTTCTTGTGTATTGTAGGGTGTCTTTTTAGTATATTAGGCATGGGTCCCGGGTTGGTTTCTATGTCTCCACTTAGTAGTAGTATGTTTTTGAAATGTGTGGGTTTAATGTGTTGTTTGATTTGTTTGTGTGTATATTTTGTGTGTTGTTGTTGTTGTTGTTGTTGTTGTTGTTGTTGTTGTTGTTGTTGTTGTTGTTGTTGTTGTTGTTGTTGTTGTTGTTGTTGTTGTTGTTTTTGTTTTTGTTTTTTCTTGATTCTACTATTTTTGTTTATGTATATGTGTAGGAGTGTGGGTGCGAGGTGGGTAGGGGGGTGGTTAGATAAGGTAGTAGAAATTGGGGAGTGACGTGGAAGGGTGGTCACGGTGAAAGTAAGAAGTGATATAGTTGGGAGAAAAGGAGTGTAGTTTGTGTAGTTGAGGAGTATGTAAGTTTTGTGTGATAGAGTAAAAATGGAGAGGGTAAAAAGAGGTGTTCTGGATGTATGAGTGGTGGGAGAGTGTTTTAGTTTTGTTTTGAGTAGTAGGGGGGTAGATGTTGAGAAGGGCTAATTGTATTAGTATCTAGTTGAGTAGTAGGTTTTGTGAGAGTATATATTGGGGGAAGGGTAGTGAGGCTATGGGGGTATACATTCATAACGGGTGGGGCAGGGTTAAGCAAGAGGGTGGGGAGAGTAGGAGTACAGGGGGGAAAATTAAAGAATAGAGAAATGACGAGTGAGATTTTAAAAAGAGGTAGGAGAAAAGAAGGTGAAAAGGTAGTAGTGTGGGTTGCTATAGTGTGGGCATAAGTGGTTATCTGAGAAAAAAATGTGTAACGTGTTAAATAGTATAACTCTACTATTTAAGAGAGTAAAATAAGGGGTATAGAGGTTTGGAGTTTTGTAATTTGTAGAAAAGTTAGTAGGTAGGTATTTTGAGGGGGGAGGGTATGTGTTGAAAAGTGATCTAATAAATATATGTTTGTAAAAAATCATTAATTTGGTAACTGGGCTATTATGGGGAAGGGTTTATAGGTGATGCGTTGTTGTTGTTGTATTTTGGAGTTTAGATTTTTTCTCAATTTTTGTGTAGTATTTATAAATACTATATATATGATTTGTTTTTGTGTTTTTGTAGTATTTTTAAATATATATATATATATTTTTGGTTTTTTTTTGTTTTATAATCTCCGCCGTTCCATTTAATAAAACTAGTTTGGCTGCTCCAAGGAGTCCGTTGGGAGGAGTTGATCCATGATCATCATGAATGATCTCATTTGGTTTTGTAACGCTCTTATCTCTGCTCTAAGTGCGCTGGTGTTTTTGATTTGTTCAACATGTACTGTATCTATATATGTTTTGGCCTCCGTTACTATTGCCTCTTTGAGACTATCCATTTCTTACCGGATTTCTCCCATAGTAGCTTTGGAGCTCTTGCTACTGCGACATCTATTAGTGTGTCAATGTCTTTTTTGCTGTAGGTGTCCCTGTCGTAGTACGCATTGGTAAGTATTCACATCTTAACACAAAGATACCCTTAAGGTAATCGTTCCCACAGAGAGTCACCGAGAACTACAACGACTAATAACAAACCATGATCTGTACAATGTCAACTATACAATATATACATCAAAAGAAAAGAGAAAAAGGTTTAGATTACAAGGGGTGAGCGTTAATTACACAAACCGCCCCACCCCAGGTACTTTATATGGCCCGGATTCCACATGGCCCGGATCGTACATAGCCCGGATCGCACATGGCCCGGATTCCACATGGCCCGGATTGTACATGGCCCGGATCGTACATGGCCCGGATCGTACATGGCCCGGATCGTACATGGCCCGGATCGTACATGGCCCGGTTTGTACATGGACTTTACAACTATATACATTGTAGACATCCGGGGTACTTGCGTATCCGGAGAGCGTTTTACCACCATGAACGATGGTTCACGGACTCAAACAGGTTTTAATAAACGTCACTTCTTCCTCACAGTATCTCCAATCACTCCTACTCACTAACTTGGGATGGTTGTGGTGTCACTGGGTTCCCCCCGTAAGAGGGGATAAGGTTTGGACCTTAAGGTCTAACACTTCTCTTGTAGCAAGTACTTGTTTTACCTACCATTCGAGCTGTTGGACCTTCCTTTACCTCAGAATCAGCTAAAGGAGTATTAACTAGAGGCTAGCATAGCTATTAACTCAAAGGAAACCTGATTCCACTCCTTTTCTTGAGGGAACAAAGTCTTCCTCCTATTACTCCGATGGATCACAGCGCAAAGGAGTTAGTTGGATACTCTTTCTTCTCTCAAGATAATCCGAGCTGTTAGAGTCGTTCTGGACTTACTGCCCTTAGGTCAAACCAGTCTACTCCGTCCTCAACACGAAGGGTTGATGGTGTGTAATGCTCATGTGGATCAACCTATCTGACCAAAGGTTGATGCATCCGGGATCCAGAGTACATCTTCACAATCAATAACATACTGCCGCCGACCGGTCACACAAGACATATTAAGACTCCTTCCGCACCCGTCACTCCCCCCTCGTCCTCCCCTAGCCACTTATAATCTCACCTCTTATTCCCCTCCACCACGACTAATCTACTTGAGGGAACAAGGAAACAATCACAAGGGGTCAGAGTTAGAGTCACGCCCAACTAACCATCTCACCTGTTATTCCCCTCCAACACGACTAATCTACTTGAGGGAACAAGGAAACAATGACTCGACGGTTAGTCTGGACTTGAGGAGTGGACTACTTGAGATGGTACTCACAGTCATATAGAATCCGAGCTCTCCAACCGTCGAAGGTTTTTTGAGAGCGTAGGTTTAGAATTGAACTGAAAGCAAGTACACACATCAAGCAGTGAAGAGAGAGGCCACGAGACTCCTCTCTTACACTGCGAAGGACTCACACAAGAGTCTAAACTCAAACGATACCTTCTAACTAAAAATGGTGACAATAACTACTCTTGGCGGCGGTGCTGCCACTACACACGACGTGCATCGTCAGAGGTCACTTATTACACAAAATCCAAGGCAAAACCAAGTCAAAACCAAAGTCAACCGGGGGCCAAATCCCGGACTGAACAGTGACCTACAAACCAAGATCCTGGCCTATTTCCGGGCCAGATCCTCGAGTCTCTTCCGCTCCTCCCTCCTCTTGCGCTTCTTGGAACTCCGGCTTGAAGTCGGGGTGGGCACGGCTACTGCAAGTGCCACCAATGGTGCAAACACATCGGTGGAAGGCGTGGGTTGGCCAAGCGTTGCCCTCAACGAGGTTTCCCTCGAAGGCAAGGAGGAATCCGGGTCATCCGGGGTGATTGACACGGTAGTCATGCCCGGATGTGGCCCGGATCGTGTCGGAGGGGCCGATGCCTGACTCGGGGTGCCCATGATGATATCCTGGCCGGATATCTGTCCTGGAGTGTACAAGTAAGACGAACTCTCACTTGCGGTCTTCCCAATGTGAAGCCCACTCTGCAAAGGGGCCACCATCAGCGTAGTGCGCGGGGAATCACCGAGTGGCAGCTGGCGAGGGTGTACGGGAAGGGGTAGCTCCATCACAACCCCTGGGCGTTCCTTCCAACCGCTCTGCATCGGTGCGGGGACCTCCGAAGAGAATGGTCCTGCCGGGACCCTCGAGCTCACGAGTGGAGGGGGCAGATCCGGGCTGTCAAGGTCCACCACTTCTTTCTCCTTCCGTGGGCCGTGATCGCCAACGTGACGCTCCTCCGGATTGGTCTCCAAACCCAAGTCTTCATCCTTGCCGGAACTGTCGGAGTCTTCCACAAACTTGGATAGAATGTAAGTGAGATTACTCACCAATAACCGCATGTTGGCATAAGCCGCCTCAACCTTCACGGTTTGCTCCATCACGAAGGCAATTACCCGCTTGCTGGAAATGTGGTCATCCCTCTCCAATCAAGCATCGAACATCTTGGCTTTAAGTACCACATCTGCGGGGAAACGTAATGCTTCGTCTACTTGTTGTAACGCTGACGCCGAGGCATTGGCTTGGAGAAGAGCCGCCTTGCAACTTCTCTCTACCTCCAACGCTCGACTCCTTACCTTTGTCACCTCAAGCATTAGTCGGTTAACCTTCTGCTCCATGAGGCGAAGATCGCCAGCTCTTCCGACCTTCTCTTTGATCGCAGCGATTAACCCTTCACGTGGAGGGTTACCCACCAAGCTGCTCGCTTGTCCCAAGGTCCTATCCGAGTCTTCCACATATACGCGAATGGCCTCGAGTAGCTCGGAGGCCGGGTAAGACTTGCCTCCAAGTTGTGCCGGTCCAGTGGCTGCGGCGCGTATGGCTGCGCGGGTGCGGGTGGAGGGGGCTCCTCCCTATCGTTGTCTCTGGCGCTTGGGGGGTGGTACAATCTCCTCTCCTGACTGTGATGAGCTACTTCCTCCTTCAGACCCCGGTTCGGGTTCTGATTCTGTCCCTTCAAACTTCTTCATAATCAGTTGCGTTCCGTACGAGCGACGCTATTTTGCGAGCCTAGAGCGGTGAGCGGTGAGCCTAGAGCAGAAATTATTTACTATTTTTAGGATGTTGGATTAATTTATAATATTTTATTATTTTAAAAAATGCCTTTTGTTATTTTTAGTAAAGAATAGGACCTATCACCGTGGAGAATTTTACATAATAAATAATATATTGGGTTCATCGAAGTAGATTTAGAATAACAAGAACTTGAACCTTATCACATACAATTAACCATGGCTGAACAAGATTATTCAAATCCAAGACTGAAATTTGTACAAATCAAGATATGACATAATCCTTCCTGGAATAGGTAAAACCTTGTAGTGGCCTTTTTAGTCTCACTACATCTTTACTGCATGTTTAAAAACTGCAATACAAAGTTGTTTAATGGCATAGGAAACCTTAAGAAATAGGATGGCTAAGTAGACTGCTTTCAAGAATGCGCTTGATCTCGTTAAAATTGAGACTTGGAGCATGTAAAAAAACATCAATATCGGAGTGTAATCCACAGATCACAATGAAGATGTAATACAAGTGCTTACAATTTGTCCACTAACCTCGCTTACCTAGAGATTTCTTCATCATTTCTTGAAAGAATGGACAAGAAGAAGTGGGGAACTATCCAACAGTGATCATTTTTTGGAGGAGTTCCGGAGTGAAACGTAACAATGCATCCAAGAGCTGGAATAGGTATCATGGACAATCGCCGGAGACTACCTTTGACCGAAATGGCGGATGCACAAACATTAGCTTGTTTCATTGAAGGTGCTTTTGCATTTCTATGAATTTTTTTCCAAACCTGAGTTTGGAATGATCATTAGGGAATTCCGGAAGAGTAAATTTGGACAAATCAACCGGAATCCGCTGACCTTCAAATAATCTTTGAGGCGATATCGTAGCACGTGGCTGAAGTTGATTGTAGTGCAAGAATTTCAGAGGTAGTTAGGTTAGTACCCATCTTCACCGGCCAAACCTCTGGCACAGCTGGTTTTGACACCACCCACTTGCGCTTGGTACCCTTGACCCACCTTTCAATATCATCGTTGCAGAAGAAGAATTGCGTATGCTCTTGCCGATTCTTCTCGTAATTGTGCATCTGTCTCTGCATGTACTTCAACTCTTCGAAGGCACAACTTGCATAAAGGCTCAAACATAATCATCCATAGTGGCGACGTAAAGGTCATTGCCAGGGTTTCCAGATTGTTGCAACCACTTATTATCCAATGTCTCCGCAAGATTACAAGATGACATTTCAGCCAATTCAAAATCCGGGAGGGGCTATCCAAAAGCAAGATCTATCACACAAAATATTAGAGTGGAACAAAAGAATGGACTATTAATCTTGATATGTGGATTTCACAAATTCCATATTAACTTAGAAAGCACGAGAAATCTGGCGAAGAGTATACCAATTGCATGAATCCGCCCCATTGGCGATAGCGGAAATGCCAAAACGCAAGCCAAAGATCAAGACTGGCGAGCTCTTGATCTGTTGTTGCTTCAAAGGATAACCACCAGGATCGGACAGCATGGTATCTAGCCTCCGCCTCTTTGATGGATTTTGCATCCTCGTATTGCTTGCACGTTCGGCGATGCTGTGCTTGGAGATCTGGCCGAATGCTTGCTTTGGTGTGTTTGTCTAAAGATTGGATCCAATGGAAGAGGCATGTCCTCTCTTGATTCTCCATCTGTAGTCATGCATCTCCAGTTCCATAGATAAGGCGAAAAGCATTCCAATTTGCTTGAGCAATGTCCGCCATAAAACCTTTAATAAGGATAGACAACCATGTTCTATCAGATAAAACAACTGTTGAGATTCTACTACTAACAATATATATTGGGTTACTGAGGGTCCTTGTGTGTCACGAACCTACTTATTCAATTTTAAAATGAATAAAGCATTCGGAATTGCGTTCACCTTTGTCATTGAATGTGATTTGATATGGTTGATCTTTCGCAATATAAGAATGCACATTTGAACCGCGTAGTAAAGAGTGAGGTAGACAGTGTTTGAAGGGATACATAGATTTTAAGAGTGAGGTGCTAGTTTGTTGAATGCAGTGTAGGTGTGTAGATATGTTTCATTGACTTTATGCAGCTAGCAAACGTCAGTGTAGATCTTATTTGTATTGTTAACAGGAGGAGGAGGAAAAAACGCCCGGCGTTGTATTTCTCTACTGCAAAAGCCCTTAAAAGATCCAGAATGAAACAAAAGAAAGTAGTATGCAAAATATGGGGGGGCATCACCTGGAAAAGTACAGAAAACGTTGCATTTTGCGGTAGGAACAAGTAGCGGAGATGTTGCCACAGTCAATGCAATTAATGATGGGCAGTCAAACGTGCAAGAGAGCACACTAGACAAGCACAATGAAAGAACGGAAGTCATTGAGGTAGGTGTTCGGAAATCAATTTTCGTAGGCAATTATTGAGTAATATGACTGCGTTCGGTTAATTGGAAACAATTATCAAGTTTGAATATATTATGAATATCATGTAAAATTATTTTGTGATGTTAAAAAGGCTGGTTAGGAATAATGACATGGGATTCTGAAGGCATGGGTCCTAAACCCGATTGGAGAGACTCCAAATTTGTGACCAGGAACTGCAAACCCAAGTTTTGGAAACCTAATAGGGGTAGTCACAGTTGGAGGGAGTAGAGAGACTCTCTCCACAGAGAACTTCTCCCAGTTGGTTCCCCGGGACCAATGGGGAGAGTTCTCCACTCCCCGCAACTGTGACGACCCCTTGTGCATGCTTGTGAAGAAAGGCCCTGCTGATGTGAAAAGTTTACTCACAACGGTAAAACAAAAGTGAGATGTGAAGAGTTTTCCGAGGAGACAACGGTAAAACAAAAGTCGGGACGGTGAATTCTGAAGAGATAGGTGAAACTTAGAGCTAGAAGGTCAAAAAATTCGCACGCGAAACTCTCTCATAGGCTTCTCTTCACCTTCGGAGCAAGAGAGACGACCGTGCGAACCATTCACAAAATAAGAATATTCGCTTGCGGGGGCGTCATCGAAAGCCAATCTCATCCAGCCACGTTCGCAGCAGGTGGAGAGAGTCTCTCATTCTCACGCACTATGACTATCCCTAATATGGTTTGAAGGGAACGCTGGCTTGTCCAATTCGCCTTTGTTGTTGGCTGAGGGTCTCAGAGAGAGGCGATTGAGGGTTCCGGCAAGGGTTGCGAGGGTTACCCTGACCATGAGGGATTGTGTGCAGAATGTTTTGGAGAAAGAGGAAGCAATGAGGAGTACGCGGAGTCGGTCAAGGGAGGAGCCGGACGACCAAGCTGACGACCAATCGAGTTTGAAGATGGGGAGGACAATCATGCAGACTAAAGAGCGCTTAATCTCATCATTCAATCTTCCCGTTGTGTGGAATTTGTGTGAGTTTGCGGGGATTTGAGGTTCTGGTCGATAGAACTGGAATGTCAATGAATGCAAGTTTCTGTGAAGTATGTGGATGTGTCCCGATTGATGCCGGTGAGAGTGTTGCACTGCCTGGATGCTGGTGCTACTGCTTACGTTGAATATCTTCCGACTCCACGTGGCTCTGAACTCATCTTGGATTCGAGAGATTATTTCTCTCCTTTGGGGGGAAGTGGCTGCTGGTGCCCATGCCTGGGTGCCTGTGAAGAATTTGCTTTGGATGCTGGTTCGCTCTAGATGCTGGGGTGATATCATCCTTCTCGGATCCGATAACACCTTCACGGGGAGAAGTTTTTGCAGTCGGGACGTTGACTGCAACGCAGGGGTAGTGTGGGCCGGGATACATTCACGTTGCAAGACTGACTTTGGTCTTACATGTGTGCATGTGTCCAGATGTCGGTCCGGTGCTGAACGTGCCTGCTTACTTGACCCGTTGCTAGGCCTGGCGAATAAGATCACACCAACTACATGATCACATCAACAACATTGAGGCCAACTATTAAATATCCACCAGGTACAGCAAGGAGCAAACGAAAATCTCTCGTGAAGTATGGGTTCGCTCCGTGGAGAACAGTTCATTACCTAGACTTGGGATTGTTCTCAAAAGAATTCTCCATGCCAAAAACAGATTTCGATTGCATGTAAACATCCTCCGTGCCATCCACTCGCTGAAAGAGGTCAATGCTACTCAATGCCAAATTGCTGTTGAAGTTGTTCTACTGCTTGAGAATGGCGGCCAGCTCAACCGACACTCTCCAAAGGCGGTGACAGAAGCAGAAACATGTTTAGGACAGTAGAGCACAACCCTAACGTATGCAATGTGTCGGAGGCTAAAATCCCTGAATCCGTTCAATTCGACACTAACCTACGAGGCTCCTGACGGGGGTTACGATGGGTGCGGCCCGGTGTTGCAGCGGCTCCAAGGTGAGTATCCGTATTCTACAAAAGATACAGGCGTGGTTTGTGAACCCCTACATGGTGCTAGGGTTTTGTGAATTATTGGCAAAGGGGTGCAAAGATGGCCGCACCTGGTGCTGAGCGCTTGTAGAGACCCATGAACTGAAGAGCTCCTTGTTGTCCCCGCGCGTATATTTGTCGACCTTATGAGGTGCAAGAGACCCAAGTGCTCCACGATCGGCGACGACGACAGTGACACCTTGGAACTGCTCTCCACGAAGCTCTGGATGAAGAGCTCCTCGGTACTCTTGCAAATGAATCCCCCGAATTGCTGATGCTGGCTGTCTGGGAAGTTTCTGCTCTGGATGCTGGGGTAAGATCACCCTTCTCGGATCCGATAACACCTTCACGGGCAGAATTATACATGATATATAAGGGGAACTGTGCCTCGCTGGATATTTTAACACCTTCACGCGAAACTCTGACTGGCTGCTGGTGCTGTTGCCTAGCTGCCTGTAAAGTATTGGCTCTTAATGTTGGGGTGAGATCACCCTTCTCGGATCCGATACCACCTTCAGGGGGAGAAGTGATTGCAGTCGCGACGTTGTCTGCGACGCAAGGGTGGTATGGATAAGGAATTACAGTCAGGTTAGAATGCTAGGATTTGCTCTGATCGACGGTCCCCGCCGTCGTCACTCTCGGTGAAAAACGAGAATATCTGTTGCTCAAAACTCTTCTCGGATCCGAGAGACTTTCGCATGGCTACAACAGCAATAACCATGCGTGCGTTGACACTGCATTTGGTGGCTTGGTATAGGCACAACCGCCGTAAGCTCGGGATGATGGTGGTCATGTTGGTGGTAATATTGGTGGTGGTTTACGTTGGCCGGACTCGATACAACTTCGACAGGCTGAACCATTTAGAATCAAATGGCCAATCCTTGATAGAGGCAGCTTACGGCAAAAACCGTCTCGGGTCCGAGAGGGCTTTCAGCGGTCTCCTCAATTACTAGAGATTTCTATTTGTATTCCTGCTCTAGTTGTGAATGTATTTGTTGTTGCAAATTAATATCACGCAGTTGGATCTTCAATCAATGGAGTGGATATCTCTTACTGCTGGTACATCTCTTATGTCTCGGATCCGAGACGGCTTTTTGGGTTGCTCTCGTCACCTAGGTATTCACGATTATATTCGTGCTCTTCAAGCAAAATATTTTGCAGTTGTATCATTGGTCGGGGATTCGGACAATTCCTTGAAGATGTGCACAGGTCATTTCCGCCTTTGAAACTGAAGGAGCCTGATACATCGCGTTAACAAACAAGACCTTAGCCTGCAAACTAAACCTTTCCAGGATTCATTGGTTCACTTTACATGGAACCTTGGTAACCCAAAGTAATACAAATATCATCTCGGATCCAAGAAGGTATTCATACGTTGCTCAAGGTACTTCAGCTTCGATCTGTATGGCTCCCACTCTGCTATCAACAATGTCATACTGACCGCTTTTGCGTTTGTGCATCGAGGCTCTCTTCACACTGTTTGTATGGTGGCGTATTGGAGTAACGCGAGTGATGTGGTGGGGCCGACAAGGTATGTGTTATCTTACTTGTCTAGCTTTAATTTTGATATGTGCCCCACTGGTTGGGTTATGCTTTCAATATCCTAAAGTTGATGACTGTGTCTCATTTTGCCCATGTGGTTGGACTTTCATATCGAGTTGTTGGAGTGGCCGGAGCAGGCGATATTAGGTGTACACTGGATTTTGGTACCAATAACTTACGGAGGGCGGTTACATCATAAACTTTAATGTGGATTGCATGTCAGTGGTGTTGCAAATCTGAAGCTGTAGGCTCAACAAGTTTGAATCCTGCCTAGTAAGAGTACCTCTAAAATGTAGAATATGATCATCTGTAACAAGATATTGGATTTTGCAACGCATGCTTCTCGGATCCGAGAAGAGTCTGCAGGAGTGCCTAATGAACTCTCAAATTTGGTACCTCAATTAAAGTTGTTGCAGTGGTATGTGTTTTTAGTGTACATTATGCTGCCTCATAGAATGTCTCTCAGATCCAAGATACATCCTATACAAGACCCTTGTTCCCCCCAAATTTGGAGTGATTTATGATTTGTTGTGCATTGTTTTTTCATTGTCTTATTTTTCTGATTTGATTTCTATATTGTAGAAGTTGCTTCCGAAAATCGATGACGTTATCTCATCTGGATCTAAGGCCCCTCAGAAGGTTTCAGTTCATGGAGCTCAAGTTTCTCCAACTCTTGAGGTCTTCGGAGATTCGTCTTCCCAGGAGGTTGTTGAAGCTGCAATTGTAAGAGCTGAATTCTTTCATGTTCACAATCAGGGTGCACATTTGATGACGTTTAAAGAATTGCATGCTTTCTATATAACTGACTTATTCTGGAGTCAAAGTTTAGAGAGTTCAATTAAGAATTACAATAGTGATAATTGTGAGGGCTATTCATACATTGTTGTGTCCTCATGTGAGGGAAAATGATCTCTTTCATGATTCAGAGATGTGATTTGTGTTGCTACATCTACTCTTTAATGGTTTGAGGAATAGTTAATTGGATTGAAATTTGTAGAGTGAATTTGTATGTACTAGTGGCTAAGGAGTCTAGACATTAAATCTTTCCCCATTGTCCATTCATGGTAAAATTTACTACTCATGATTCATTGTGTGATAATCTTCATATTTATGATTTTGTAATGACAATCGCAGGAAAATGTGTCACCTCTGACTCTATCTCAAGGGCATCTTGATTATGGCACTCCGGGAACTGATGAGACTGCCCAACCCAAATTTGGAGGTCGGGCGGATGATGGTGAACTTGAAGGACCGGTTGATGAAGGTCTTGAGAATGAAGAAAAGGAGTTGTTTGAATATGACTTGCGTCGTCTCCAAAAAGTGGATTCCGTGACTTCAATCTCCTCATTAAGAATGAAGCCTGAGCATCTATTCCGCCTTTGCATCCCCTTGTGCACACTTGTTTCTATGCCAATCGTAAGACCAACTCTTTCATGCGACATTGTGAAATTTGAACAGGAATTTGTTCATGGATATCGAGATAGGGCTGCAGTTTTTTATGTCTCCACAACTAATGAAGCCGGAGTGATCATGGAGTTCACGGCGGATGAGATTTTGAAATTTGGAACACTATGGAAGAAGGAGAATAACTTGTTTGAAAACCATGTAAGTTCAATACCCGAACTCAACTTTCTGAAGAATGCAAATTTTTTTCGTTGCGACGGCAATCATCGGCTTCTAGCATGGATGAACCACATTTCGAGGCTTCATTCACCTGACCCCTCCTGGCACATTGCCATTGATTGTATCGTGCTGGAGACAAGGGGGCATATTGAATTGGTCATGCAAATTATGCATGACATAAACAAGTGAGTTTTTAGTCACTCACTTTATTTCAATGACACTAGTTTTCCATTCGGTTTCATGCTTCTAATATTGCAATATATGTAGATTTTTGACCTCAGTACTGGTATCACTTGTAGGTCCACTGAGGACTCCCACGTGAAAACCAACGTAGTTCACACACTGTACCGGGTACAGAAGTACGGTCTTATGCCTCTGGAGAGGTTTTATGACATGCTCAGACCATCAGAGAGAACACGGTCTTCATTGCAGTTGCCTCGGAAGACTTGGTATTTTCTGCCGGTTGATGTCTTCACTGCATTTATTTTTAGGGTGAGACATACTACAATTTTGACTTCCATTTTACAAATCTGTGTTACATTACGATTGAAAGTTTATTGCAAACGTTGCATAAATTGAGATAGTGCTGGATATTTGTAGCAAAAAATTGTTGCCGCGTTAGATGCCACGATACAAAAATACCATGAAAACACACCAATTGATGAAAAAACGGACGACGGTGTTGCGGATGCAATGAGACTAGGAGCTAAAGAGAAGTCCACGAAATTATATCTAAAGATGCACAAATTACTGACTGTTGCCAATCTTGCTCTTGATCCAGGGTTTCTTGAGGAGGTAAGTTCTCCGCATCGATTCTATCCCCCTTAGTCATTTTTAAATTATGCATTCGACTCTATGATAATTCTCTCTTCTGGATCTAATATCAGGTGGAGAGTCATTGGAGCTCAAACGAAGTTCCAGAGATGACTTTGGAGAAACTCCAAATGGTAGCTACATGTTCCACTACTTCCAACCACAAGATTAAGTTTCTTCAGTGGTGGAACTCATCCATGCCATCTTGTGACGCTAGGCATTTTCCGGCGCGCGGGGAAGATGGCAATGGTATTTGCAGAGTTTGGTTGCTCTAAACCAAAACCCAACAAAATGAAGTATGATGATAATGTTTTGCAATTCATAGATGATTCAACAGCTAGTGATAGAGAGCCTTCAGAGTCATCTACGAGTGAGGATTTTATGTCTGAGGTTTCTACAATTGAGTCTTCATCGTCTTAGACTCCTGGATTTTTTAGAAATCTTGAATATTATGTACTGATTTTATTATGATTGGATTTGTGTGCTTTATGGCTATATAGCTTGGTGATGTCTTGTTGATATTCATGTTATTCATCACATTCTTTATACCAAACCATATACATTTTATTAATGTAATATATCTAATCACATTATTGTACATTAATTTTTGTACATGCTCCAATAACAATTATATAATCACATCAAATTTAACAATTTTGAATTTTTCTAATCTCACGGTAATAGGTCCATCACTTTTTTTTCTTTAAAAAATGGTACAATCATAGCCTCACGTCCTATCAATTCTTTTTGTCATGGCTTAAAATATTTAGCTTACCGCTCATTGCTCACTGCTCACCGCTCACCGCTCACCGCTCTAGGCTCACATAATAGCATTCCCCCGTTCCGTACGCCATGTCCTCCTCCGGAGTTGTCTCCTTGAAATGGTGGTATAGGTGGATCAGAAATGGGCAGAGGGGTGCACGCTTGACATTGTGAATGCTCCTGGTCAAACGAATCACCACATCCTTCACGATGATGGCCCAATTCACCACTCTCTTGCCAAGGTAGGAGCCATACACGGTGTTCGCGAGAGTAACCGTCACTCGGGTAGGTTTTTCGGGGTGTAAGATGGGTACAAGGAATGCGAAGACTCGTCGGGCGTGGGGGTCCGTGCAATCTTGTACCGCATACCCGTTTTTGGCATCCTTGTTACCAAACCTCCCCTTGGCATACTCCTCCTTCTTCGTACTTGTCCACCCCGCCCCTTGTCGTGGAAAGCCGTACACCTCTTGCCACCTCTCCATGGTCCACCGATCTGGACAAGCCCGAATGCTATCTCCATCGGGTACTGGCAAGGGATCTTGCCGCATCTCCTGCACCGTAGACTTCACCCAAAAACTCCAACAAAATTCCATGAGGGAGAGACAACCCATACGAAGGAGATCCTCCTTGAGCTCAGTGAGCTCAAAGGAATCCCTAGGAATGACTGGACAAATATCCTTCTTCCCCGAGGGTACCAGATTGGAGGCCATGTGATTTGAAGTCTTGAGGTGTGAACACCGGGTTGAAGCTTGCTCCTCTCGTCCTGCTGCTGCCTCCTTCTTACCGGTGGTGCTCTTAAACCCGCTTCCCTCAAGTACTGGACTCCTTCCTCCGGGGCTGGCCCGGATCTCCTATTCTTTTGTGTTACGGAAGGGTGTAGGTGGACGTACCTTCCTTCGAGGTGGGCCTCCTCTTCTCTCGTATGCTGGCCCAGAGCTCCCTCGCTGGACCCTAGTGCTTGAAGGCTGGCCCGGAGCCTCGTGCATGTGTGTTGGTCCTTATGCTGGTACGCTGGCCCGGAGCCTCATGCTTGTCTTCGCTTGGAAGCTGGTCCTGCTGTTGATGATCGTCCTCGCCCAGCCTCCCTCGCTGGTGTGTTGGTGTGCTGGCCCGGAGCCTCGTGCTCGTCTCCGCTTGGAAGCTGGCCCGGAGCCTCGTGCTCATCTCCGCTTGGAAACTGGTCCTGTTGTTGATGATCGTCCTCGCCCAGCCTCCCTCGCTGGTGTGCTGGTGTGCTGGCCCGGAGCCTCGTGCTCGTCTTCGCTTGGAAGCTGGTCCTGCTGTTGATGATCGTCCTCGTCCAGCCTCGGTCGCTAGTGTGTTGGTGTGCTGGTCCGGAGCCTCGTGCTCGTCTCCGCTTGGAAACTGGTCCTGCTGTTGATGATCGTCCTCGCCCAGCCTCCCTCGCTGGTGTGCTGGTGTGCTGGTGTGCTGGCCCGGAGCCTCGTGCTCGTCTCCGCTTGGGAGCTGGCCCGGCTATTGATGATCGTCCTCGCTCTGCTCCCTTGCTGGTGTGCTGGTGTTGATCATCCTCGTCGAGGACGTCTTTATTCCTGGTGGCCCGCGTTTTAGGAACCTTCCTAGTCCTATCCAGTCCCGCTTCTCCCAACCTTCCGGGCCAAATTCGGGTGGTGTACCTCTTCCGGGCCAGATTCGGTTTCGTGCGGGTTGGCCCGGATGATGGCATTTCTTGCCTCTTGGTCTTCTTGCGGGGTTAGGGCCCGAGGGACTGTTTTTAGGTTAGAGTCTAAGTCATAGCCCTAGGTCCCTTCTTGCTACTATTAAGGCTTTTATAAAAGCCCCGTATTCCTCCTATCCTAATCTTATTTAAAGATTAATCCTGGGTGGGAATAACCTTCTAGCCTAGCTATCTTACCTAATTTTAATACCTATATGTACCTAACAAAAAAAAATGAAAAATTTGAGGTACGACAGTCCCCCGTTGTGATGTTTAGGGTTTCTACGGTGTTCGCAATTGCCGTGTTGATATCCAAAAATCCAAGCCTAGTCAGCTCTTCCGGACTAGGTCTAAGTTTCCCATCCATGCTACAAGGATGGGCAATGAACTCAACGTATTTGTTGAGCATTTTCTCACATTTGTTTAGGAATTTCTTGTAGACCGCAACATTTTTGCACTCCACATTGCAAGACCCAACATGCTTCCCATTCTCAAGTCTAAAATAGATACTAACAACATTTTCCTCTCCCATGAATTGTTTGATGGCTGCTTCTAATTCATTGGTGGATTTGGTTTTGTTCAGGTTTTGGGCAATTAGGACAACGGCATTCTTCTTGGCTTTCTCATCTTCCGTCATTCTCCCTCGTTTGGCAAAAATTGGTACAAACACCTCACTATCCGCATATATTTTTTGTTCTTTTATCTTATTTGCCTCCTCCGGGGTTGGTGCTTTCACCCATGCAAAGTCGGCCTCTTCTTTTTTCGTGACTGTGGTTATTTCATATTCCACTCCCCGTTTGAATCCTTCATTCACTATTTCAAAGAGGACATCAAACCATTTTCTACTTTTGAGGGAAGGGCTGCTAATCCTAACTGATAGGAGTCTTTGGATCGCAATGGAGTCAAAGGATTTGCAAACCTTTCCTCTCACAAGCACGGTTTCATCTAGTTTAAGGATGTAGGGGCGAATCCCCGTAAGGGGGTCACAAGCATCTCTCTCCGGATTTTTAAGATGGATTTTGACTACTCCACTCCAATTTTCCGACTTGTGGAGACACATGACTGCTATTGGTTGGGCCATATTCTCCCCTAGTGGAATTTTCATATGTGTAAGTCTTTCTTTTACTAGCCTTAACACCGTGTCTTTTGAGACAATGCTTTCACCAATCTCAAAAGAGATGGCGATTTGGTAGTCAAGAGAGAAGCCATATTCATCCACCTCTACATCACGTGGAAGTTGTGTGAGGTTTAGATGGTTCCCCTTTTTCCCATCAGCTCTAGTGTTAGGCCATTGCTCTTGTGTGACATATGGAAAGGAAACAACTGCCTCGCTTGCTTCTATCGCTTCCAATTCATTCATCCCTCCAAGTTCCATTTCACTGACACTAAGGTGTTTGACACAGGGACCTTCACGAATTTGTCCTAGGGCATTTAAAGCATCAAATCCTAACCAGAATGGGGGTCTTGCACGTTTTACTGCCATTACCTCAAGAGAAGACGATGGTGCAACATCTATCTCTAGACGTTTGATGGGTGATACGTCCATGTTGTTGGAGTCGTCTTTGTTGGAGCAGGATGATGCTTCAACTTGTAGTGTTATCATTCTACATGGCAAAGAAGAAAGGTGTAAAGAGTTTTTTCTAAGGGGGGGGGCACTTCCGAGGATTCCACTACTCCAACCATTCCACAAATTAAGTTGTGGGCCGTGTAGGATAGGAGTGTGGGGTTGGAAGTGATGTTTTAGCAATATGTTGAGGTACAAAGAAATATCAAGTATGATACCTCCTTTACCATCATTGCATAATGCGCAATATTTACAAGGGCAGGGATTACTATAGTAGTAAAACTGCCTTGTTGTTATTGCTAGACATTTAAGACTTAAGATATGATCTAAGCATTGCATATGTCCTAGTATTGAGGTTCCATGGTTACAACAAGTAAAGCGATTTATTCTAGCATTTCTATCAACATGAGTACTAAATTGTAAGCAAGACATCTGGCACACATCTTTACCCCATTTGTTACTTCTACATCCTAGTGCGAAGAGGCATATAGTAGATACACCATTTAAATGCATGGTGTATCTTTCCGTTTGGCATAGCTTCATATTAGGTGCATAAAACCTACATGATAGTGGGTTTACACAATAAACCTCACTATATAGCATATCAATAAAAACAAACCAATACCAACCTTGTGGGCTTCTTGGCTACTGGCTGGCTCCCTTTCTTCCCTCATTGTGTAAATTTTTTGTCGTTAATGATACCAAGGGGGTCACTTTTTCTTCTAGCAGCTGAGTTGACCTCCAGAGGCTCTGACTGCCTCTTGACAGCCTTTCTCGTTGAGGACGCCAGTTTAGCTCCAGAGGTGTTTGTGTACTTGCGAGGAGGTTGTTGGGCCTGATCTTCAAGCACTCTCCAGGCCGGTCTAGGTTGCAATTGCGAGTTGGTGTAGCGAAGAGGTGGCGGTTGGCTTGTTTTCGAGGCAGGTTCTGTGTTGGCAACATCTTGGGTTTCTTCTGGGTTGGAGTGCTACTCTTGGGTTGAAGTGCTACTCTTGGGTTGAAGTGCTACTCTTGGGTTGGTGTACATTGGTGCTCCGTTCATCCTCACCGGCGTGTGTCATGCGCAGGCTCTCACTCCAGGTTGGCTTCTTGGGCTTCTTCACGATCTTCCTCTATGAAATTACGTTGTGCGAGATTTGGTTGCTAGGTAGGCACCTCCGCTCTTGTTGTACGAGTCTGGACGTTGTCCACCGCTAACAGCCTGACTTCTGGACTCTTGATCCTCCTTTGAGTTGTGTACCTCGCAGGGGCTTCGAGTTACGAGGGCACGTTCTTCAGCTTCGGGCGAATCTTCCTCTGTACCGTGCACTTTGTGGGGGCTGCACGTTGCGAGGGCACCTACTCCGACGATTGGCGATTCTTGTCGTTGTGCTTGGTTTCCAGCTCGGCTTCATGGTTCTTGGTCTACTCCTGTGTGGGGCATTCTATGGGGGCAGTGCGTTGTGGGGGCACCATCTCCGTTGTCGCGGAGCTGTGAACGTTGCCCGCGCTCTATGTTCTGGCTTCGGGGTTCTTGGCCTTCTCCTGCGCCTTTCAATAGGGATGGACAGCGTAGGCAGGTGGGAAGCATGTAACATATACAAGCGATGCAAACAAGGGCAACTGAGAGAGGAATTAGAGAGAGAGTTCACCGAGGTGGCGATGCACTGGAACGGCCTTGTGCTCCACGCGCTGCCACTTGCCCTCCCGCTTGCGGCTTTGTTGTCGCAGTGTGCTCCCTCCACTTGCACTCCAGGCCGCGAGCGTGCTACCTCCACTAGCACTCCAGTCCACGAACGTGCTTCCTCCACTGGCACTCCAGTACTCGAGCAGATGTGAGGTGCGCTGAGGGACAACCTGACTCCTGTTGTGTGGTCGTGAGAGGGAGTTCTTGCTCGTTGTTCTTGGTTTATATGGTGGTTCTTCCCGGCTAGGGTTTCTCTCTCCTCATGGTGGCTCGGTGGCTGGTTGGTTGATTTCTTAGGGCTTCTAGTTGTTGTTGGCGCTAATTTTAGTGTCGAGGATGTTGCCGTTGGAGTGGTGGCGTAGATGGACGTCGGATGTGATGGCTTCCTGGGCTCCTCGGTGGTTCCTCCCTTGGAAGCCTTGTATTCGATGGAAGTTTCCTTCCTAGTGTGCAGTCGGTGGCCTCTTCGGCTGGAGTCAGTTGAGTTACACATATCCTTGTGCGTTTCTTGAGTTTGTTGTTCTTGATGCATGCATTGGAGATGTTGAGAGGGTAGGGGTTACGCTGGACTTCTCTCGGCCTTGTGGGCTCCTCTGTGTCGACTCGTACTGCTTGTCCTCTGAGTTGTTTGATCCGTCTTGGGTTTTTTTTGCAATAATCTTGCAGTGTCTTGTTTTGTGTTTCGTTGATGTGGTGTGGGTTTGTGTTGTGCTCTGATACTGCGGCGTTGGCATCTTGGTAATGATCTTGTCTTGGTTTACTTCTGTCTTGATCTGCTACTATCATGTTGTCTTGATGTTGATTATTCCTTGGTGGTTGATCTGTTGGTCTTGTGTGTGCAGTCTCTTTGGCGCGGCTTGGAGCTTGATTGTGCATCATTTCTATCTTGCAGCTGCAGAGCCATTGCTTCCACGGGCAAGACATACAGGCTAGACTAGTGGATCTAAGTCTAGTGTTTAGTAGATTAGTGTGTACATTCTTGTATATTACGTCTGTGTTAGATTTGGTCTTGTTGTGTAGCCTGCTAGTTAGTTTTATGTTGTGTATTCTTATGGTTTTTTTACTAATACCATGCTTTTAAGAAACATAAGATTTTCGTTGTATTTTCTAGTGGTGCAGGTGTAATTGTGGTAATAATTGGTTTTATGATAGCATGCATTCCAATAGTAATGAAGAGGGTTCAGGGAGAGAATAACTGACCTGAGTGGGGTCGGTGTGAGGTTGTCGGTCAGTGTAACGAGTGCCGAATATGTGCTCTCTCTGTGTGCCGAATGTCTGCTGCTTCTCGAAGATGTTGTTGCTGCTTGTTCTTGTTGCCATTTGCTGTTGCATTCGACGGTTGTTTTGTTCTGGATTTTGTCGAAAGTTGTTGTGGGTTCTTGCTGCTAGGCCGAGTGTCTGCTTCTTCAGGGGGATGTTGTTGCTGCTTGTTCTTGTTGCCGTTTGCTGCTGCATTCGATTGTTGTTTTGTTCTGTATCTTGCCGAAAGTTGCTGTGGGTTCCTGCTGCTGTGCCGAATGTCTGATGTTTCTGGGAGATGTTGTTGCCGCTTGTTCTAGCCGCCGTCTGCTGCTGCATACGATTCTTGTTTTGTTCTGTATCTTGCCAAAAGTTGTTGTGGGTTCCTGCTGTTGTGCCGAATGCCTACTTCTTCTGGGAGATGTTGTTGCTGCTTGTTCTTGTCGCCCTCTGCTGTTGCATTCGATTGTTGTTTTGTTCAGTGTCTTGCTGAAAGTTGCTGTGGGTTCCTGTTGCTATATCGTTTGAGTTCTTCGTTGTTGCCATTTGTTGTTGCTGATCTTCCTGTGTTGTTTGGGTTCTTTGATGTTTGCACTTGTTCTGGAGGCGTCGTTGTCGTAGTGGTTGGACTTGTTGTTGTTGTAGAGGCTTGTGTGGCCTGTTTGGGCAATATCTTGTTTGCTTCTATCCCTAGGGTCAGAAATTCTACTGTCTATGCTATGAAAGAAATTTAAGAATATTGCAAAATAACAAATGATGAAGTAGATCTTAGCTGCTTTGGTGTCGTGCTTGCCTCTTTGTCTCCCGTTCGTGTGTTGTGATTCCTGCATGTTGTTGTTGCTTGATTCCGGCGCGGTGGGGACTTGGGCGTGTAGTGGTTTAGCATCACGTGGTAACTAAGATCTAGATCTAGTGACTGAGTTTTGAGAGAAGAGTGTATACCGAACGAGATCTAGGGTTGTTCCAACTCCAAGCTCGCTTCAGATCCTTGCCAGCACTAATTTCAAGTTCATTGCACTCCCTATTCTCCTCAGTTCAACCAGATCTAAAGCTTTTGATCCCTTCCATCATTCTCTGTAATGCTAATGTCCACAAGCGTCAAAAATGGGGGTCACAGAAAGGGATCTACAATGAGGCCCAACAACTCTCAAAGTTCTTGTGTCCCAAATTTGCGCCTAACACCTAAGCCCCTCCTCACCAGAAAATGCGGAGCTACTCCTCTCTCTCCATCCTCCCCCTCCAATGGCACCCAACGAACTCCATCGATTTTGACATAAGAACTAAGTCACGTAGATGTGACTCTAGTTGAAAACGGCGAGCGCTCCATTCACTTCGCAAAAGCGGGTTGCTAGCGGATTCCCATTGTTAAAGTTGCGTAGATGTTTTACAACTGTCAGGACAATATTTCCAAATATTGTTCTACCCCTCGATTTCTAGTAACGTCTCTACTTCTAAAAATTGGTGTAGGACCTGGTATTATGATTAACGTAGTAGTATGAAATTTAGACACCAAGTGAAGTAAAAGTCTGCTAATACACGCAATATAAGGAAGAAAATGGACCGCCTTCATTACTTCAAACATTATAATCTTTTAATATGTGTGATCAAAATTGAGTAACGTGCTCGAGATCCTATAGTTAAAACTAGAAAATAAACATTTTTGTTTTCTTCCTTACTCATTGCACTAGAATCAATTCTTTTGAAGTGTATTTTGGTGTGAAATGTTAAAAAGGTATTTAGGGGTTAAATCACATTTTATTTAATAATATGTGGAATCAATTTGGTTTAAATTATGATATATTTCATCATAAGTGAAAAATAATTTTACATTGATCCTTTTTTTCACAAGTTCTGGCTTACAAAATCCATAGTACTTATTTGTTTGCCATAGGATAGCGTACCTTATAACCGAAAATGGATTTTTTTTAATGGTATTTAATGGAGGAAGTACTAGATGGTAGATTGTTCAGAAAACTTGTGAAGTCTTTCAACTAATAGGAATTTTAAAGTGTGAACAGTTGTTAGAACATGTAAAAGAAGCTTGAGTATCCTTCATATGGTACAATCAGTTTTCAAGATGAATAATCTTATAATAGTGAAAATCATCATGTTAAAGTTTCGGCTTATGTATGGAATTATGAAATGATGTATGAGACCCATACCAAATATAAACTCTAGGCAAGTTTTGTACATCACATTTGAAATACACCATGTACCTGTGTAATGGCCTACCAAAATTTCGCATGGTATGTTACATACAAAGTTGCAATGTTGCGTAAAAAATATTTTCAAGCTCATTTCATCAGGTTTGTACAAATAAGAAGCATAAAAGTTGATGCAAGTAAAAAAATTACCATGACTTTAAATACTTGAGTGTACTCACATTCTCCAAATAGTACTACCGTACATAGTGGTCACTTTTGGCACCTACTTGCCAAACTAGTTATTTTTCCAAATCGCAGTGGTTCAGACACAATGGATCACCTAGGCATTACACAGGTATCACCTTAGCATAAGATGAATATCATTAAACCAGTTTCTTAAAATTTCCAAAAATTTAGAACATTTTCCACTGAGAACTAATTAAGGTAACCCCCCACAATCAACAAGATAAGCAATGTGCATATATGGAGAGAAAAAATAATCATACAAATATTTTATAGTAATAGCGAATGTATTACAAATTGAACCCATGTGATTCTGTGCTTTTCCAAAGTAATGTAAATTAGTTATGAATTTTCAAAGTATGGTACCATTGTTTAGACGGTGGTCACCAATAGGTTCTACCCAAAAGCAAGTGGTCATGCCTAATAGCAAACCTTCATTTGGAGTTGAACGGTGGTAATGGGATGAAAGTGGGTTGGATATACCCCGTTTTTCTAGGTGTCAATTATGGGTTTTGGTTGGTTAACAACTTAGCAGGGGTTACCTTATGTAAGAAACTGACCACTACGTCCGTAACTTGCATCCACACCCCAGTACACAAAATCCTCAGTCCAACAACAGCCCCCACTGTTTTATATGTATTTACACGCAGTTTCATGCACACTTCCACCACCGCTGCTCCATGGAGCATATTGTACAGAGTTATATGAATCTCTCTACAGGTCGCGAAATCATCAACCAGTATTATGTCACAATTGCATCCTCCGCTTGGAATGTTAAACCCTGTCAGACTAAGCATGATCAAGGAGTGCACAAAGTGGGGTCGTTTTTGCAGTTGGGATCCGCCGGATCGGTGGGGTAGTCCGCGGCCACCAGCTCTCGCCGCTCAAACTCCTGGAAATTCTCGTATGATCGAACTTCTGGAGCTGCATCGGTCGACTCACGGTACAGCAACTCTTGCGTCGAACTACCCGAACCTGTGCACACAACTAGGGTTTCAACATACACAGTTGACGAGGCGAAAGACTTTCATATCCATTAAAGATCAACTCATGTCACTAGTGAAAACATTTGGTCTAATTGTTTGCCACTGGTCTCAAACAACTCTGCTACGAAATAAAGACGTTTGACACAAGTTGTGAATCTGGAGCATGAGTCAGATGATACAGTGCACTTCCAAAGCCATTCTAATCAGACACAGCTAGTACTACTCGATTCAATTCAAATTTACGAGCAATCGAATCTCCATCAACAGGACCAAATTCTCAACCAGCTTAGAACCCTGGAACTAGAAAAAAAAACACGGCGTCTTACCGACTAGAACTCCAGGCGTCGTTGACTTCGGCTCCAGTCGCGAGTCGACTACGGCGACATGATCCACCAGCAGCAGGAGCAACAACACGGCGAAGCTGCAGAAAGAGAGCCGTCCAGGAGCCATGATGATTTCCTGCTGTCGTGATCCGGATTCAGTGCTACGCCGGAACCCTGGTTCTCCGAGATACGCTAGCTCCACATTGACTTCACTGCAGGAAAATCTTTCGCAGGAAAATCGCACCGAAATCCTCCGGAAGAACGGAGATACTAGCAGTGAAAACAGAAGAAAGTGCTACCTAGAGACGGATTTTTAACATGAAATCCACGTCGATCAACCATGTATGCCAGGTTTCTACCCACTCACCTACTACTCAAACTGACCTGCGCTTGCTGCGGAGTCCAAGGCCTGCTTTGCCGTCCACCTGCGTCAACGCCCACTTCTACTTTTCCGTATCTTATCGACTTACGTGGCCACTTGCAGTTTATCTAGAGGACCGGAAAATGGGACGCTTCATTCGTTGGTACGTGGTTCCATCATGCCCAGGGCGAACTGACCCCCTCGTTGGTACTAACCCGAGGTGGGCCCCGTCTTGATTGCATGGGGTCATTTTTCTGGCCCTCTTATTTTGGGGGGTCCGGAGGCTTTTTTTGGAATTTTTTTGGACAAATATGTAGCCTACGACCATTGTTTACACGGAAGTACCTTCCCTTGCTATAAGTAGGGCCCCATCCAAAAACAAAATAGGGGCCAGATTTGGCCCCACCACTTCGTGGCTCCCTCGGGTAAGTACCAACGAGGGGGTCAATTCGCCCTAGGCGTTCCATCATGGTTGGATTCTAAATATTAAAGAATCATGAGTGAAAAAATTAGGAAAACGTTATGTGTTAGTTTTATGATTTATTTTTATTTTTATTTTTTTACACAAATAAAGAGAGCCTTTACAGCAAGGAAAGGGAACAAGGCCAGCCCCGCCACGGCCAGCGAGGCCGGGCCAAAGCCCGGGCCGGGTCAGGGGTTAGGATGAATGTTAGAGTGAGAGTTAGTCCTATTGCTACTCCTACAGCTAGCATTAGTTCTTGAAGCACTTAGCATAAAGCTTACTTTTATCCGGAGCTTGTTTGCAAAGGTTGAGAGTCATTAGAGAAGTTTTGGGGTCTCCAAAAGGCCCCCAACGGGCAGCTGCTCCCCTCTCGAAGTACACTCCACGTAGGAGCTGGTGACGCAGTCACCAATGGTGCCATGGTGTATGTACCAAAGCTCAAAGCAAATCAGCGGCCGGTTGCGTGCATGACATGGCCTGGTCACGGTTTTGTCCTTCCTACAAAAATTTGTAAAATATTCTATTTGAGGGGAATAAAAATATGTTGAGCCCGTCCTTCACCATCGAATAAAATATGTATGCTCATGCGGACCGTAGTGCTGAGTGGGTCCTTATATTAGAATATATGTCTGGCGGGAATATTGTTGAGTCAAAGGCAACACACTCGGCCATTGTCACAAAGAGGGTTTTGATTTCCTTGCTTTGCTGTAGCAACAGTTTTTTACCGCCTTTGTTATTTCAACACAATTTGCTGTTGCAAGGAGCATGTCTCAGTCAAAGCCCATTGAGGAAGTTCAGAGTGTTGTGCTTTACAACGATGTAGATGCCAAGGGGAGGTGGATCCCACTGCGCGTAGAGATAGGATCATGGGTGACATTGAAAGCGTTAGACAGGGGTCCATGGGCGCGGGATGCGCGTGTTCACGGTGTGGACTCCTTTGCAAGTGCCTGGAAGGCTCAGATCTTGGAGTTTCAATTCAAAATAATCACGCGACAGGGAAAGGATGTGCTTCAGCACAATGCTATCAAGGTGCGACATGCATATTAGCGCCGACAGTTGCAACTCGACCCAACGGCCGCTGCAAATGAGCCGCGTGCATGTAACCTCCTTTATCTTTCGTACTGGGATGATTGGGTTGCTCCATCAGCAGTTTTGGACGTCATTCTTGTGCTACATCATGAGGTTGGAGAGGCCGCACGCAATGGTTGTAGTTACAAACAATTGTTGGAGAATGGCACCTTTTTCCTGAAAGCTGTGTATGTTCCGCAGTCCGCCTCTTGCTTGTATGGGGAATTAGAGGAGTTGCCACTGCCCAGTCTTAGCGATCCTCACTGGCCCATTCCAGATATGCACACGTCAGAGGCATTTAGAGCGAAGCTTGCGGTAGACATTGCGGAAGCAATGAAAGGGGGTACAAGGAGTAGGGCGGCGCACGTGAAGTGGTTCATGCCTGTGCACGTTATGGTGTACTTGTTCGCAGTAGCAGAGAACATCCGTCGTACAGCCACAATGTATGTCTTCAAGGAACCATCGAATGAAGTTTTGGCAAGCCTGATGGACGTTGGATGGGACGAGAAGTTTCAAGCAGGGCAGGATGTGGTGAAGTGTGTCGTCAGCAAGGCCACCATGGTCTTCCGCTATCATTTAGCACGACAGGTTCTATATGTCAATTTTCAGTATGTGCACTATAGAAAAGAGGGCACCAGATGGGTGCTTATTGATCAAGTTGTGATTCCGAACATGATGTCCATCACAATTGAGTTCGGAGGTAAAGAGCTGCCTAGGTTTGAGGTCGGTTCGCTTTGGCCGGTATCCCACATTCGAGAGGAAATTTCCATTTTGCTACCTCGAGAGATCATCCCCGAGTACTACGATCTTGTTGTGCAACGCCCCGGTTTTATTGATATCAAGGTTAATGCTCGTTTGGAGCGAAGCACAGAGATTGGTGCAATCTTGATTAGCAAGTCCAGTACATTGAAGATGGTCCCATCCTGATGCTTCCGCTTCACATGGACTGAGGAATTGGCAATGAATCTAATGTAGCTTATAATGGAGTGTAGAAGTTTTGAATTACTGTGTCTACTTGAATCAATGAGTATATTATACTACAAGCTGCTAGAAGAATTTTGGATGTGGAATTGTCAGAGCCGGTTCTTTACTATGAAATTAAGAGGTTTTAAAATTGCAAGCCTACTGGTTTGATTCAATGCCTGCATTCATTGCATTACTTAAGCATTTCAACCATTTATGAATTGTATATGCATGCATGTAATTCATTCTATAGGATACAAAAACAATATAATAAACCAACATCTTCCATTTGGAGTTCATTTCAATGTCTCAACCTTTTGGCATGTTTAAGAATAGTATTATAAGTCTACAAAGCCTTAGGTAAATCACTCAGCATAATAAAAGTAAAAGTTTTAAAAAAGCAAACAAAAAACTAAAAGCATAATAAAAATAAAAATAAACAAAAAAAAAGTCAATTAAAAGAAAAAGTGAAAGTAAAAGTAATTATAAATGTAAAGATAATTAAGATTAATTCATACGTTGCACATAACGGGTATCTAAAGTAATTAATGGGCTTATATTGATAGTAATTGGGGATTGTCCCTTTGTCCATTGGGCCCAAGGTGAGGTCCACTAAACTAAACACTAAATATAGTGTAGAGTTATTGTTGATGTGGATCACCCGCACTATTTTCATAAATATATGTGCATGTCATGTTCTAAATTCTAATTGAGTGTATTTTTCTCAAGTAAGCAGTGTGTCACAATGTCAATCAACCAATGCATATAAATTTCCAATTAGTATAGGTTTTTTGAAATAATAATGGTCCACATTCTATTCAATGTTTTAGTTTAGTATGGGCGTGGTATGGCAGGCCGTAAAGAGGGATTAACCCCCAAGGTACCATGACAAATTCACACCAAAAACACTTCAAATTTGTTGGATTCTAGTGCAATGTATAAAGAAGCAAACAAAAACTTTTATTTCTAGTTTTATCCGTAGGATCTCAATGAAGCCTTACTAAGTAACATGCTCACAAATTTTCATAAACTTTGACCGCACATGATTGAAAGATTATATTGTAGGAAGTCAAACAAATGGTTCATATTCATCCCTACATTCAATGGATCAGCAAAACTTGACTTCACTTGGTGTCAATTTTTTGTACTGCACAAGGTCTTAATCCATTACCATTGTATTCAGCGGCATTACTGATTAGAATGATGATGTGAGTTCCTTGTACACCAATTTTTAGAAGTAAAGGAGGGGTGTAGCATATTCACAACACTTGTGCAATGAGTGGAGGTTCAAAAATTATCAATTCAAGTTTTATTTTTGTGTGAACTAAGTGTGAAGTTAGATTGAGACTCCAAATGGTTGATAAGAAGGTTTAATAATAAATAAAATAAAAGGTTAAAGATATGAAGCTCTCATAGTATTATGTTTTAAAGGAAAAAATATTATTGAGTCCTTGATTAAAAATTTGCAAAGGTACATCTATCAAAAAACTCCACCTTTAAACGTGTACCTGTAAGTGAGCTGATTAAAATTTTGATAGAAAAAACTCCACCTGTAAGTGAGAGTGAGCGTGGAACAATAGGCCGTGTAGGGGGCTTAAGTCCAGCACACTACCCCAGGGGCCGCCACGTCAACTTAAGTTAGTAGCCTACACAAGCCGGGTATACCAAGGCTAGGATATTCAAAAGACATTCAAGGTGCACTACATTATATTGAGGTTTCCCGCAGTGTCAGCAAACAATATGGGACAATGCCCCAACTTGCTGCATGGGCAAGAATTCAAATCTTTAAAACACTAAAAGCGTGGAGAAGGTTGGATGACAAAGTTCTCATCAGTGAAGGAGTGTGCTATAGCACCTCTTCCAACATCATTTTCAGAATAGATACATACAATTTACAAGACCTTCAATGCTTCAAAATTTTGGAATAAAAAATCCAAAAGTATGCTCACTTATCAACAACTGAGTCATAATCGTTTACAATAAAGGTTCAGTCTTCACAGCTTCACATGACTTTGACGGTGCAGTCTTCTGAGTTACTCAAAAACATTGTTTTAGACTTCAAAGCTGCTTTAACTACCTTGCGATTGCAGAACCTATATACAAAGACACAAAATCAACATCTTCATCTGGAACTACATAAACCTCCAACTTCAATTGGGCCGAAGAACCGCCATGAGTTTCTCGTGTTTATCACCTAGTGCAATGACAGGAGTGTTGGCGGCTTCAGCGAGACGATCAATTTTGTCTTCTTCAATATTCTTGAGAATGGTGGCAAAGACGCTGCACTCTCCATGCGCTCGATCGTCCAAGTCGCCACCAAATTGGGCCACCCACGTTGGAGCAAGGTGAATTGGTGATGAAGCAAGGAGAACATCTTTGCATCACCTGCAATGATAATTCTTGCTTGCAAGTAATTCTGCAACACAAGTGCAATGAAGAAAACAACCACAACTGCAGAGGAGAGCAGCTTTCGCAACAAATCCAAGGTTAGAGTAAGCACACACTTGGATACCAGGCATGCCTAAGGGGGGAATAGATTCAGAAGAAGGATAGTTAAACACGTGCTTGGGTTGTAGGATAAGATTTTGTCGTGTTGCTTCTCGATGAGCTGCTTCAGCGTCCTGCAATGATGCAAGCGCCTCGTTGTGCTCCCTACGCTGCTCCAACAATGATGGCTTCATCTCGCACCGCTCCCGACGTGCAGCATCCTCTTTTTCGCGATGATATGTGAGTTTGTCATGAAAACTTTTTGCTTCAGCGGCTTTAGCAAGGTATTCGCCATTAGAGGACGCTTCTCGAGCCAGGTGTCGTGCCTCCTTTGAGGCAGCAGCGTATGCAGCTTCCCAACCTTCTGCCTCCACATCCTGATCATTTGCTATTGAAAGTGCATCGGCAAGTTCCAGTTCGCGGGACGCCTTGTCCACATTTGCCGCAACAACCTCCACTCCAGCCAAGCGTATTGTCACCATAGCCTTGGCAACGTCAACGTCCTTCTTGTTTCCAGCAGCAGACGGCGTGGCCACATCGCTGTTGTTTCCAGTAGCCAGCGGCGCAGCGAGGTGTTTGATGATATTACACAAACCCTCCACTTGGGCGCGCGTCGCAATGGGCCCAAGTTTTTGAGGGTTTCGGTTTTTTCGTCGCAAACGTATCTTCAACCGCGACCGCGCTTCCGCCACCCAGTTAACGAACTGCTTCTGGAGAAATGTAGCATAACATGCTTTGAGAAAACGCAAAGAGAAATAACCATTATCGGGACGGTTACCATACACTTTGTAATATTGCGTACGAAACTGGTGGACTTGCTCCGCACTTGTACAGTTAACAATTTCGTATCGGCTTGGCTGGCCGTCCGCTCTCTACACCTCCTTGATAGCATTGTCGGTGATGAATGGATACACTTTGGAAACGTCTGCTAAAAGAGGACCCTCGTCGCACAGTCCTACATGCAGCTTGAAGAAGTTGTCTCCGTACTGAGCAGCGCGTCCCATCAGCATGGGCGCTGCTGCAACCATACGCACAACAACATCGGCTTGGATCCCTGTAAGGTCCATGGCGTCATCGAACTCCCCGGCCCACTTGGGCGCGTCGTGCTCAGGAGAAGATAGATGAGTATCGCTCTCCACGTCGCTTTCGGGTTGCTCCTCACTGGAGCTGGCCGCGACGCACTTCCGCTTCTTTGTTGTCATTGAGGTTGAACCACGCCGATTCTTCTTTCCTGACGTCATTGTCCACGGCACAAACAAATATTAGTTTGTTACAAAAATAGTTAGATCAGCAGAGGACACGGCAGAAATACTTTGAACAAAGATGGCAAGGCATAGTGTAAATGAAGCAACTGTAAATCAGTGTGTTGGACCGTTAGGAGACTAGAAGGTGAAACTAAACTTGGACAAAGTTGAAGCAACAATGGCGTTGAAGCAATGATGCTGAATCAGTGACGTTGTTAGGCATTGATGCATTTAGTAGAACAAGCTTGTTGAGTGTCCTGGAAAGGTCTAAGTTTCTAATGAATCTAATTTATTCCAACATGACCCTTTGAGGACCTCATCAAATTGTGTTTCATCAATCATTCTAAGTTCCAAACTTGCTTGTGAGACATTAAAGGTTTGAAGTGTGATAAACAATTAATGGATGCTCACTCATTGCTAAGTCACACGCCCGCATCATGAAGCAATTTAAAATGAAGCATGAGAGCCAAGTTTGGGAAGAATGATGAATCAGTAGAACCACCACTTGAATGATGAATCACTGGAACTTAGGCCCCTACTTAAGGTAATCCGCCCTATGACCAACATCATTGAGCAATGTCTATATAACAAAAGCTTAGTATAATAATATGTAATTTATTTATCAATGATAGACGACCGAATTGCAATCTCAACCAAAGTAATTCCATAATTTTCCGATGAGAAGTGAATTAGTTATTAATTTTCAAAGTGAATAAAATATAGAGAATTACCTTCTTTTGAGAATGTAACAATACAACCTTCTTTTGAACAATTGATATCAGAGGATGTCCAATTTTTTGTGAGTTCTGAGTGTATAGATTGAAAGATGTTTGAAAATTAATCTTCAAAAGAACACTTAGTCATTTAGAGGCTTGTGGATGGTTATGGATTAGTAGTCAATGGTAAGCCCACAGCCATGGGCCCTTTTTTACCAGACAAACTGTAATATGTTATATAATACTAGGGATAACCCGTGTCCTCCGGACACAACATTTTTTTGTTTTGAGTCCCCACCTCCCTGTCCCCTAGCCCTTTAGGCTTCAATCCATCGTTCCCCATCCTTGTCCCCTTGTCCTCCGTCCCCCGTCCCCCATCCCCAATGTGTAACATGCTGAGACGCAACCCCACGCCGTCATTAGAAAATGAGCAACGTTGAAATGACAACCCACACGCCACGGTAACTCCCCCCAGTTTGTACTCATGACATTGTGAAACAATTGTAACAATCTTCTGCGAAACATTCTATTACGGACTCAGCGCACCAACTCGTATCAGAAACCCTAATTGCAACATGTTTTTCAACCAAGCTCGTTTTTCATCGGCGCGTTCATCCATTCGGCGCGTTCATCCATCCGGGATCGTTTGTCATCCTGTATTCTTTTATAGATACAGATATATACAGATGTGCTCAAAATTTTGCACTTAAAGTCATTTATCTAAAAGTGATAATCGAAATATAACAAAAACAAAAGCAAGTCACCTAAAAGTAAAAGTAATAATTGAGTCCTTGATTAAAAATTTGCGAAGGTACATTTATCGAAAAAACTCCACCTTTAAACGTGTACCTGTAAGTGAGCTGATTAAAATTTTGCAAAAGTACATCTATCAAAAAAACTCCACCTATAAACGTGTACATGTAAGTGAGAATGAGCGTGGTACAACAGGCCGTGTAGGGGGCTTAAGTCCGACACACTACCCCAGGGGCCGCCACGTCAACTTAAGCTAGTAGCCTACACAAGCCGGGTATACCAAGGCTTGGATCTTCGAAAGACATACAAGGTGCACTGCATTATATTGAGGTTTCCTGCAGTGTCAGCAAACAGTATGGGACAATGCCCCAACTTGTAAATGGGCACCATGCACCTCGCTAACCCTGACCTTGTTCATATTATGGTTCACATTGATACCTGGTACCTCACCGTGAAATACCTACCTTGGCTGCTACAGCAACCATGGTAATTACTAATTCGTGTGTAGTATCACGACAGGTTATACGGATATTCTTAATTATTCTATCAATATACATTAATGGAAATTGTTGAAAATGAAAGTTAGCAAAAATAAAACTCAGCAAAAATAAAACTCAGCAAAAATGAAATTTTTTGAAAATAATGCTTTTGAAAGGTGAAACTATTGTGAAATAATAATTTTGGAAAATGAACAGGCAAGTCAAAAAAAGCTAGTAAGTGCAAAAGTATCCTTTTTGAAGTAGTGCTTTTGTAAGCTAGGGTTGGTGCTCGTCGTCCCGACGGGGAGAGCGGAGTGTGGTGTGTTAAATTTACGTTTGTATGTTTTGTATTTTAAAACCTATAAGCTCAAATCGAATCTAATTGGAAAAGTACATATATTTTTGGAGTGCATGTAAACGTTACCCTAGTTTAAATCCACTTCAAAAATAAAGTACTTTTGCTTTACATTTGCATTTTGATCAACCCTTTGTGCACATAAGTATCACTTGCCCAATATAAGAAGAGAAAACCCTTCACATCATGAGGTCAAAATCAAGAGTCATTAGGTTACTACCTAATATCAAGAGTCAAGAAGAGTGCATCACTTTTAACTTTCGCACCACTTTTCCATCCAAGCTCGACGTGTTTTACATCCGACGCGTTCATCCATCAGACGTGTTCTTCATCCTGTATTCTTTTATAGATACAGATATTACATAAGTTTGCCAGGGTCAATACACATGGGTATCACTACACCACTTTAGTATGCCGCCACTTCTACTCATCTTTGTGAAATTTAACACTAAATATCAACGTGTAAAATTTTATTACCGCCAAAAGCCACCATATGATTGACAATTGATGTTGAAGTTCGTATTTATTTTTTGCTACAATAGTAGGGTAATCAACATTTATTTTATTTTATTTTATTTTTTTGTTTTTCTTTTTTGGGGGGGGGTCTAGGATCTAGGGTTTAGGGTTTTTGGGGTCCCACTATTTCTCATTTCTCCCTCTTTGTACTTTTTCCAATTTTATGTTTTGATTGCCCCTCTTTCCTTTTAGGACACTATTCATCATTTTAGTGTAATGAAAAAGGACAATCATTTTATTATTCTTCGTGTGATGTAAACAAACACTATTTATCAATTCTTGTGTAATGAAAACAAACAATATTTATCATTCTTAGTGTGATGTAAAAATGACACTATTTATCAATTCTAGTGTAATGAAAACAAACAATATTTATCATTCTTAGTGTGATGTAAAAATGACACTATTTATCAATTCTAGTGTAATGAAAACAAACAATATTTATCATTCTTAGTGTGATGTAAAAATGACACTATTTATCAATTCTAGTGTAATGAAAACATACAATATTTATCATTCTTAGTGTGATGTAAAAAAGACACTATTTATCAATTCTTTGTTATAAGCTATAACCTATAACCTATAACCTTTCCTCTTTTATTATACCCGGTATTCTAATTATATTATTTGCACTATATTCTAACTGTACTATTTATGCAAAGTATTAATCAAACCTTTTATACTCAGATACCAATTATACTCTTTATATTATATATTGATTAAACCTTTTATACTATGTACCATTTGTACTATGAACTAATTAAACCTTTTATGCTACGTACAAATTATACTATTTATAACATGTAGTAATTATACTATTCATATGCCACGTATACTATATATACTATCATTTTATGTTATAAATATGTGTATTGTAAATACTATAAATAGAAGTTTGTATTATACAAATTATATTCACACATTGTATATACCATAGGCTATATTTACAAAAAAAAATTGTATTTATAATATCGAACAATTAATATTCTTACAGTATGTACCAAATGCAATACAATATATATATATATCACATATGACTATATGTGCTATTTTTATATATTGAGATATGCATTATAATTTCATCTCTATGAGCTTAGGATGTGTTTAAAGTTTATCGTAAGTACAAATTTTGCACTCTTGGGCATTTTGGGACCATTAGAATGGGGACTCTTACAAATATCAAAGTTGTAATGAATTCTTTGAATCCTATGGATCTTTGGTGTATCAATATTATTGTAATTATTGTACCCTAAATATTACCCTAAACCCTAAAGATTCTTCACAAACCCTGATTATTCTATTTGTAGCGGCATGATAGAACACTTTGAACATGCCCAAACGTGTTGTATTTTATTGTTAATGGACCTCCATGCAAAAGGGACGGTATGCACATCTTTCACCATCCCACTAACATGCCAATGATGGTTCATTGAACAAGTCACCACATGAAGGAGTACAAATTGTTGACTTAACCATTCTTGAAAGTAAATATTTAGAATAAACATAATTTGTACAAGTCTTTCAGAGTACAAGTAGTGTGTGGAAAAAAACTTTATCCTTTGAAGGCCCAAGCATTTTTCTATACTACATCATAAAGTCAGTGTCATGTAATTAATTATATTTGAGCCCTCATGCACTGCGTGCATGGGCCAAGGTCTGATTAGCATGAGCTTACTACAGAATCCTCACATTACCTTGGCAACAACTCTCACCAAATTTTGCTACAGCACCCATTCACCATTTGCTATAGCACGCATTTAGAATGGACAAACGTGGGAAACTATTCATGGGGTTCTCCGAAACTTGGGTGCAAACCATGTTGACGAGATTTCTAGCGATAGTAGTGATGGAGCTCCTCCTCATTCTCCTCACATTGTCAATCCTAGCATCTGGGCTGACCCATTTGACCTTGGGAATTTGGGACCTAACATTACGAAGCAACTAACAAAGCGTGCCCCATTTCTCCTTGGTGACAATGCACTCTACAATTTAGAGTTTTTCCATGAGGTAGGAGGGCTTTCTATGAGAGGGGTTCCATTCAAGCGCTTGAAGGAAGAAAACGGTATTCCTTTAGAGCAAATCGTGGGCACCTATCCACTCAACAGGAGCGACAATCGACATCCTCTACGACACATGGATGAAGAAACTGCAGCAAGGGCGCTTGGAATGTATCAACGTGTTTATGGAGGAACAGTCCCAGACAATGGAGAATTTGGGACTGCTTTTGTTAGAGGACTGATGCTTGAAGCAAAAAAGTGGAAGATCAACTGGGCAGATGGCGCTGCAGAGCTCGCGAAGGTAATCAATACTTTGTCCTTGTGAATTTGTAGCTTTTTTCATGCTGTATTATAGTGGTTATCAATGTAGATGTTATCTTTAAATAGACATAGGAATTAGTGACCAAGACCGCTGGACTAAACAACAAAACACATGTCTGCAACAAGTTTTGTTGGTATCTGTGTGCTTAATTTGCATGGTGCTCAATGTGCAGGGATGCCTCAAGAATCCGAGTAGCAACCCAGGGAAGCTCACCCCGCCCTGCTTGCAAGAACAAATCCAATCCATGTTGGATGTGTTCCACGATCTTCTCTCTCGGGTGCTTATTCCAGCAAAAAAATCCAGCAACACTACACAAGATCAACAGGGGTCACATCGAAATGGAGGCATTGTGCGACAACCACGTACAAAGACAAATGCGCCGGAGTCCATGGAAGTACCACTGAAGGGGGTAGCTGCATTGATGAAGGCACGGGAGAAGATGGAGTCAACACTACTTCAAACTGGAAAGCGGCTTCAGCATGCAGAAATGGAGTTGGCAAAGCGAGAGACGAGGCAACAGGAATTGACCTGTGGTGAGGAAGCAAAGTGGGAGGAGTTTGCAGATATCCAACGGTCAAAGGAAGGTATGGTATTGGACGAGCGCTGCAAAGCAACAATAGATGCTCGCTTGTGCTCTGTGATGGAAGTTGCCGGTTCTGTGTCCGCTGCTTCGAAAGCTCTGACACCTGAAATCAAACATTGGACTGATGTTGCTGAAGCATTGCGCACGGAAATGGTTCCACTCCAGGACGCCATCGGTCACCTTAGTGCCAAAATTGACGTCTTGATAGTTCAAGAAAGTTGCCTTCGCCCCCAACAATTCTTTCTTGCCTTCCCTATGAATCGTGAGGGAATGGTACCGCTGAAGCAACATCTCCCATGCGTCTTCTGTGGACGCTATTGGGCAGAAATGGCTTTAGCAAACCTCCCTTGCGGATGTCTACTTCATCCAATTTGTTTGTATCAGGTTGCGCTGGGATCTCACCCTTGTTGTCCTGGCTGTAACGCTAAGCCTACTGGAGGTTGGATGGGCCAGTGGGGCTTTAAGAGTGGTGACGCCTCACAAGAGACTGCTGCCGCAGCACTGCATAAGAAAGGATGGTCACCTCCACTTGGTCGCCATCAACTGAGGTTGCAAGATGTTCAGCTACCCAAACGCAAAGGTATGACATCACCAGAGTATCCCTCAAAGCGATCATATCAAGTACCCAGCTCTGATTGGATTCAAGTCCCTCTTAATTCTCCAGAACCTACAAGCAATGTAGTACCCAGCGTTGAAGCCGGCGATGTAGTGCCCGATGTGGTAGTCGGCAATGTAGAGGGCAATGTAGTACCTGATGTACTAGCTGGCAATTTACCTGGTGAGGTAGTAGACTCAACAGAGAGTCATATTCACGTCCTTCTCATAGCAAAACCTCAACCTTCAAGTTACTCCGACATCCTCGAAATTGCCACTGCTGCCGCCCTAGAGGCGGATCCTTGTTCAGCATGATGCTTTGTTTAGGGTTCAGAATATGGTATTTGACAACCCCTAGATTTTCATCCGGTTCTCAACTACTTTTTATTCGCTCCAGTTCAAGTAGTGATATATACAATGAGCGTTGATATTAAATGTGGCTAGCTTCTTTTTACAACATGCACACACATTTTAGGCTTTTCACTGCAATGCAAGCTCTTGCATTTAGTAGAGTCATATCAAGTTGCTCCTTGAGCTAAGCGAGCTGTTCCACGCAGACAGGGTTGTCATACTGGACGGACGTCCAATACGCCCGTCCGGTAGAGCTCTCGCCCGTCCGGGTAAGTCAACTGAGGGTTGACTTACCCGCTAGGTAAAAAACAGGCGACATGGCAGCCATGTTGGCACGACATAGTTGCCACGTAGGAGAGGGTCATGTTTGAGTAGGATCGGGGACTAATGGCAAGAAGGAGGTGGGGCGGAGACGTCCCCGCCCCTGCCCATAAAGGGGCGGGGACGTCTCCGCCTCTACTAGTGCAGGGGCGGGGACGTCTCCGCCCCTTCATGAGTTAGTTAATAGTGTTTAACTGTTGACACTATATTGGTAAACTAAAATTTATGTTTACTGTAGTATACACTAAATGTGAACCCATAGACCAATTGCAAATGAGGCACTTAGTGTAGTGACGTAACCAGACACTAAATGCCATTTACTACACTATGTATCAATTTTTGTAAAAATAATAAATTTATTTCTTTCACTTGTGCACATTTAGTGTATCAATAGTGTATCAATAATTATTTGTGCTTGAACAAATACAAATCTTGGATTTAGAATTTAAGATTTGGACGTATCCAATTTTGATTAAAATATAACGTATGGCAATTGCCAAGTACACATATTCTTCTACGAAGATGCCGTATTGCCTATTTAACAACCACATGCGAAACTAATGCAGCTAATTAACAAAAAACTATTGTCGGTAACAACATAGAGGCATAGTCCAATTGTGGGGGGTTTCATTAATGTATCTAAAACATCTGGTACAAAAGATCGTTCTTCGAGCAGTTGTTTTTGCAACGCTGTAAGTTTTAGCTTCAGGTTTACATATTGCTCCGTGTTTTTGCTGGTGAAATACGAAGTGTCCCAATCTTCTTTCCAAATTTTTTCACAAATCCAATTGACCGCAAATGCATCTGCTGCCTTGGAGTAGAGGTGTGACCGTTGCATGACTTCAAGCGAGTTGGTGGAGTCCTGCGGCCCAAAATTATAGAACAGTTCTGGTGCCACAAACCGTCGCCGGTCTCTCTCTAGTTGAAGCTCCTCCTTGAATTGATAACCATACTTTGATGGCTCATTCTCCACAACCCGACTAGAAAGCCCCCAATCGCAAATTCCGATGTACACCGTATCGGGTTTCCACTCATCAAAGTGGAGCAAAACATTCGATGGAGAGATGTCATTGAGTATATAATTTGCGTCGTGGCATTTTCCCACAATGACAAGCAATGATAGCGCGAGGTTCACTCGATTTTGGCGGTAAGTTTTTACCCACCGAAGCTCTTGGATTGACAACCCGGTATTCGGATGCATCTCAATCCGTTCAAATGGCAATGCTTCGTCCACTTTCGAGCAGGGTTACCAATCCGACGTCTTTGGGGGTCTGAGAGTGTCCTAGGGCGTCCTAGGACGAGGACGTTGTCGGGTAGAGAAGTCTTTGCCTTGGGAAAATACTGGATTTCTTGCTGCAGTTAGTTTTGGCTTAAGACATGAAAGACAAGGATAATATAAGAAGTATTAATCCTTGAACACATCATGTATACATACTTCTATCTATACCCTTTTGTACGTATACGTAGAGTATTCCTATCCGTATACGTAGAGTATTTTTATACGTACATGTAGAGTACTTTAATACTTGTATTTGTCATGTATAAATACAGTAGAACATACTATACGAATACATGATTTATACGTACAAGTATAATACTTTTATACATACATGTACAAAGTATAAATACGATCTACCGTATACAAAACCGTATAAGTTTTGTACATACCTTCAAAATCCCGAATCTCCCTCAAAAATAATAGCCAAACTTCAAATAACCACCAAATTAGCATAAACACTTCAAATCAAGAGTGCATTAGCTTTTTGGAAAGCTATCAAAGTGCTTAACAGAGGGAAAGAAAGATTAAAACTCTACAAGGTACTGTCAAGAGTCCTTAGCTCGTCAAAGGTCGTACTCCCAAATTCAGCATCAGCTGCACCTCCCTTTGCTTCACAGAGCACTCTGACTTCATACAAGCTTTTCCAAAGCCGAGTGATAGCTTCCTAGAAAGCTAATAACACCACCTAAGCTCTCTACAAAATTCGTCTTCAGAATCTATACCAAACGTTTTCTATGCTCAGTTGAAGTTGGTGCTTACTTCCACTCTTGAATTTAGTCGGCAGCTCAACACCCTCTCACTTTCAAAGCCATAACTTTGTCTCAAACAATCTAAATAAAAAGTTACAAAGCTCCATAGAAAACTAACACAAAAACACTTGACTTGCTCAAATTTCATAAACAAAAACACTATAAACAAGTTTCTACAAGCTTTTGAAGTCTCGGTCTTCTAAATTTCTTTACAGCAGACACTGTCCAACTCAAACACTCATAGAAATTACACACAAATCTCAAATAGAGCGTGCTATATCATTATGAAACCACAACGACAAGATGTACAAGCTCTTAAAATCTCATAGTAAAACTCGTAGTACACACTGAGCTCTTGCTCTCCAAAAACTGCACACCGAAAAAAACTCCCCTCTCGTGGAAGAGAGAGGGGAACCCGACCCCTTTGCCCCCTCCCAAAGTCAACACCAGCCCATACCTACGCCTCATGGGCCTCAACTAGTCATTGGCTAACTCCCTTAAGCTTACTTCAGCCTTATCTATCCCTTATCTTAGCCATAAGGCATCAAAAGTCTACCAAATGGAAAACTATTTCTACCTTTCATCTACCAAACTTCTAACATTCAAGGTGAAGTTTGGAAACATTAAAAGCTAAACAAATAAAATCAAATATATGTCTAAAAGAGCTTGAAAAGAATTTCAAGAGGAACTTCACTCCATCTGCAAGAACTTGAGGATGCGTTGAAGGATAAGAGCAACAAAGTCAGCACGAGCAGCCTTGGTCAATGGATTAATTGGACCTTCAAGCCAACGTTGATGACCGCGACTCCCTTTGATAGGCCTAAGACAACAAGAGTATTGATTGTCATTTAGGCCTTCAAAAATCCCTCCAAACGTCACATCTCGAGTACCAGGTTCAACACACCCAACCTGCAATAGAATCACCAGGGCACGAGCATCTTGTTGAAGATTGCCGTGCCACCGCTGCTCCACACGAGGTTGCTTTGGCGGCCGAGAAGGCCCAGCTTCTTCTTGTGGACGCTCAAGCAGTGGTGTAGGACTAAGCGGCAGAAGAGATAAAGATAAATCTAGCTCAAGCTCTGGTTGAAGCTCTTCATCCTGAGACTCAGAAAAAACTCTCCAATTCGACATGTCCAAAAAAAATTCAAAACAACTACATAAAACTGATGAAGCTCTAAATGAACCTTCTTCTTATAACACAAATACTTTGTAGAAGGCGTCACCTTGAAGCTTTCCCAAAGATGTGATCTCTTTTTCTCCAATCAAATCCACTCAAATAAAATATAAAATAAAAATATAAAACAATGGATAGGGATATAAATCCCTTCAGCATGCTCTGATAATCGCCAAGCCGCGGAAGTCCAACTGGTAAAGTGCTTCAAGCGCCATAGCACTGGTCCGGGTTCGAAACCCTTTGGACCCGTATGAGCATGCGAATGGCCACGTGGCTTGGCACTGCTAGTGAAAACTAGGCAGGAAACTACCAGTTGGCGCCATCTACCCCCCCTGAGCATGTGAGAAGATGCAGAGACTCTAAGTTTCGTGGTTAAAACCACAGTCCTTTCTCTTCCCCCTTCATTCCTCTGATCTCCCCCCCTCCCTTTTGTCTATACTTTTATTTTTCTTAGTTTTATTTCTATTTGCTCTGAACACTACTCTCAATCCATTTCACACTGTATTTACATATTAAACCGTTTCTTTACACGACATCCACCCCCTCCAAACCTGCACATCCACCGGTATGTGCCAATTTAGTCTTGGTCTTCTTCAGCTTCATCTAATCCATCATTATCTGATATTTCATCTTTTTCATCTTGATCTTCTGATGGTCTTGGATCAGTTGTGTCATTTTCTAGAGCAAATCCTGTGGCTCTCCTTCTGAATGCCTTAATCCGTTTTCCTGCTACAGGAATCCTCAATAGTGTGCCATCTAACTCCCGAAGGGAATAGGTAGCATTTTCATGCACTGTGACCACTACATATGGCCCAAACCATCTCCGTGCAAACTTTCTAAGTGTACTGTGTTGATGTTCCAAACTACTATCAAATACCAACACCCAATCTCCAACTTCAATAGGTTTTGATCTCAACCGATGTGTCTTGTCAAATCTCTCCTTGTTGCTCAACCTTGAAGCCTTCAATTTTTCCAATGCAATCCTATGGTCCTCAGGCAATCTTTCAAGCTGTTGGATTCTAAGCTCCAATAATCTTTCTCTTGTAATGCCATCGTTCCAGTCCAACAACATCCAAGTTGGTATTGAATCCTCTGTAGGCATAAGTGGCTTTTGGCCTAACATCAACTCAATGGGCATATAACCTGTAACAGTACTATGAGTGGTTCTATCAGCCCATAATGCAAATGGTAGAAGTCTTGGCCACTGCTTTTGTTTACCTCTACAAGCTTTGACAAGAGCATTGATAATGGGAGGATGTCCTCTTTCACTTTTGCCATTAGCCTCGGGATTATATGCAGTAGTTAGCTTCAAGCGCACACCATACCTCTGAAAAAAGTCTCTGGCTTCTGCTGCATCCAATTCTCCTCTATCAGCCCTCATCCTTCCAATACTGCCATACCTGCTGAAGATATCCTCCAAGATAAATCTGCATACTCCTTTCGTGGTCTTGGTCCTCAAAGCTCTACCTTCGACATAGTTTGAAAGCTCTTCTCTTGCCAAAACAAGATACTTCATGCCCCACAATCCCAATGGCATAGCTACCAAGTCAATCACCCATTGAAAATGCATAGCAACTGGATAGGTAGGATGCAACTCATCTCTGTATCTGACTTTGGATTGTAATTGACATTCAATACAAGAAGCCACAAATTCCTCTACATCCTTGTAAAGGCCTTTCCACCAATATCTCTCCTTAATCTTATGGTAAGTGGCCCAAACTCCTCGATGGCCTGCCCAAAGTGTATTATGAAACTCTTTGAGAATTTGATTCTTGGTTTCTTCATCATCCACCACTCTCAATGGAACTCCATCCTTCCTCTTTGGCCTCTTCCATAAGAAACTATCTCTTAAGATATAGTTATAAGATTGGTGTCGAATGCCTTTAAAGGCCTTATCTGACCAACCTTCTTGTCTCTTCATGGTACTTAAATAGATGCCAATGTCTCTTAATTTTCCTCTATAAAGATCTTCTCTGAAAGCTTGGTCTTCATCACTTATGCTCGCTCCATCAATAGCTTGCACATATCCATAGCCCTCATCTTCTTCCCCTTCACCAATCTCTTGCGTTTCCATCTCTTCTTCACAGATATATCTAGCCCTAGATAGCATATCTGCCACAGAATTCTTCTTGCCAGAGATGTGCACTAAGATAGGATTGAGTGATCTGATGTAGGCTATCCATCTCAACATGGCAATATCAGGAGTTGAACAATTAGCAACCATTCCCAACAATGGTAAGCAATCAGTTTCCAATACCACATTGGCTCCAATTAAGTAATTTCTGTCTGCCTTCATAGCTGTAAGTGCCCCCAAAAGCTCCCTCTTCACTTGTGGATATGCTCTTTGTCTATCCGTGAGAATTCTTGCTCCAAATCTGATGGCAAACCTTTTACCTTCTGCTTCATCTTGGCCAATAGCCCAACCAATAGCAATTGGACTTGTGTCAACAGTAACAACAACTGGTCTGTTGCAATCATAGTCAACTTGCCTCAAGATTGGTGGTGACTTCAAAATCTCCTTTAGACTCTCCATGGCTAGCTCTTGCTTATGCTCCCACCTAAACTTGGTCCTTTTTCTTAACAACTTATATAGAGGCTCAGCTATGTGAGCAAAATGAGGAACCCAAATCTGATAAAAGACACAAGCTCCTAAAAACCTCCTTACTTCAGTGATGCTTCCACATGCTTTCATCCTAGCAATAGCATCAACCTTCTCAGGGTTAGGTTTTCTTCCATAAGTTCCACACAAGTGTCCAACCACCACAATCTCATCTACTCCAAACTTGGACTTCTCAAGGGATAAGGTTAAATCCACTTCTTCAAGCCTTTTTAAGATCTTCTCCACATCTTCAATGTGATCCTTCACAAACCTTCTACATCCATCAGCATCTTCTGTCAAGTCTTTGACCTCTTCTTTGCAACCTTTGATAGGTATGTCATCTACGAAAGGAATAGTCTTCTCAGGCACAAACTCCCTCAAGATTTGGTTCATGGCACTCTGCATATGGGCTACAGAGTTAGTAGCGCCTTGAGGTAATGTGCACATCCTCATAAGTCCCAATGGAGTCTTCATAGTTGTCAAATCTCTACTTTCTGATGCAAGTTGAAATTGATCATAGCCTGAATAAAGATCTCCAATAGAATAGATGGCATGTCCTGCAAAAGCCTCAGCAACCTCATCCACAATTGGTCCTGACCCTTTGTTTCTGATTGTCACCTTGTTGGCTGGCTGCATGTCTTGGATAAACCTTAAAGCCCCAGACTTTTTTGGCACTGTGAACCATCGGTTAGAGTATGGAGCCATAGATGGTTCAAGTATTCCCATCTGTATCTTCTCCTTCAATAGACTCACCAATTTAGGTAGCAAGGCTCTTGGCACAGGAATTGGCTTCAAATCCCAAGGCACATGTGGAACTGTAAAAATGACCATTGGAGCTACAATCTTTGGATTAACACATCCAATCTCATCTGGTGAAGAAGCAAAAGCCTTACCATGCTTAGAGATCATTTCTCGGAACCTTATCTTCTCAGGTTCTTTCAAAAACTCACCCCCTCCAATCTTTAGCTTGGCCAATGTCTCTTCTGTGAAATTGTGTCCAATTTTTCTTGTCTCCCTCAATCCAGGCTCCTCCTCAGCCTTTCTAATATGATCTTCAGAGTCTAGTGGTAATTGTGATGCCACAGGCTTCACCTTCTTTGCTACAGTTTTATACTTGGTGTTCACCATTGCCTCCGTTTCCAAGCCAGAACTCCCAACCAACCTTACTTCATCAGCTACCTTCAATATTTCTTCATATAAGCTTCTCGAATGAATCTCCACTGTCATAGTAGTAGACTCACCGACTTCTCTTTGCAAGGTCTCTAAAACTTGTAAAATATCATCTGAAAACCCTTCTTCTTCAACAACTCCAGAAATAAACTCGTCAATCAAAATCACACCAACTCTTTTTAATTTTCTTTCCATTTTCTTGGTCAATCCTCTCTTCATAGAATCCAAATCTTCAACCTTTTGGAAACTTATAAATCCATCCTTTGTCAAATTCCAAACCTTGTATCCACTCCTCTGTACATTGGGGCTTGCAACAGTAGATGATTTTTTTGCACCCGTGGCACCCCATACTCCACGTGTGCAATTTAGAAATCCAGAAAATCTTCATGGACATAGTCCATCGGAGTTTCCCTGAGTCTGTCCCTATGTCTCTCATGATTTGGTCTAACTGTGAGAAATTGAACAGATCTCATACCATCATGGCTACGAATCCTGGCATAATGTGAGCCATCATCCAATACCTTGGTCTCCATCCTTGTTGCAGTGATATATGGCTGTCCCAAAATGATGGGATAACTTCCTTGATTTTGCACAAAGAAGTTTTGCTCCACCTCCACATCACCAATCTTTATGGCCACTGCTGGACATGCTCCATAAAGGTTGCCTCTTTCATTGTTGGCAGCTTTCAATACCCATCCATGATTGGTGTCAATTGGCCATTTTCCCTTCTCATAAATCTTCCGGGATAAAATGTTGATCTCTGAGCCATGATCCACCAATGCTAAGATTGGCTCCTCAATATCTCCAATCTTTACACGTGTCTCTGTGGTAGCTCTTGCCCAAAATGGATGTGTAAATGCTACCAAGGCTTCACTATCATGTCTCCATGACTTGTCAGCTCCACATCGTAAAACCTTGGCTTCTGTTGTGACAATTTTCCTTTGATTCTTGATAGAATCCTTCCTCTCCTTTGTCTCAACCACTCCATCACTCAAAAACATCTGCAACACTTCATCTTCCTCCTCATCACTCAAAACCTCCTCCATGACATCAACCTTGGTATCTTGGGTTTCCCGAGACATAAATCTCTGTCTTTTAGTCTGGTCATCATTCCCTGCATTATCACAGCTCAAGGCAAACACTTGTCCAATCTCCTCTTCTTCTTCTTTAGACATCAAAGTATCCAATGCCCTTGTCATCACTGTTTCAGCTGTCATCTGCCTCTTCCTTTTGATCACATCAATGATAAGCTCATGGAAATCTTTCTTTGCTATGCCAAGAGCCTCTCTGAGAGTAAACTCTATCTTGGCATCCAAAATTCTTTCTTCCAAAATGCCCTTCATATCCACTGAAGATTCAATATCGGATTGGAGTTTATAAGCTGGTGTCTTACTCTTTCCCTTAGCTTCATCCTCCTTTCCTTTTCCCTTCTTGTTGTCCATTCTTTCTTCCCACTTGTCTTTGGGTAAATGTGTATTCTCACCTGGATATGGTGGTGACTCTTGCCTTTGCCTTGTGTTGGTTGCTGGTCCTTCCTTTGAAGATGCATCTTTGTTGCTTGATGGTTTCTTCTTGTTTGCAGGCTCTTCAGATTCACCTTCATCAACAGCCCTGCCCCTCTTCACTTCCACTGATGCATCATGGGGTTCCTTCTCCCCATTCTCACTCATAAAATAGGCTCTGATGGTAGTAGCATTCACTGGATCATCCCACCCAGTCAACCTTCTGATGGTTTGTGCTCCCCTGACCATCACCTCTTTAGATGCATAAGTAGAAGCTTGGATTGTGCTAAAATCAGCTCCAATCGTGTAGGTCTCTGTTTCCTTCCCACGTGAAGTATTGCTCCTCCCCAACTTCTCTTCCATCAATCTCTTCATGCCTCCCTTCCCAAAGTTAGTCTGAAGAGGCTCATCTGTTGCAGCATCTCTAATTCTTCCTTCTTTGAAAGTTATAATGCCGCTCTTCATAGCATCTGCATATGATCCACAATCACCACGTTTGTGATTGGGATCATCACACCAAATGCATCTCGCCACAAAATCCCTCTGCCCCGTCGAAGGCCCCGAGGCTTTTGGCCTCTGATCCCTCTTAAGAGCATTCATCTCTACCTTGAGTTCCCTCATGCCCCTCATGAGTTCCTCAAGTGTGTTATCATCAAGAACTCTCCCTTTGGAACTATTCCCTGGTGTTGTAGTTGTCAAAGGTACACTTGATGACACTGGAACCTTTGGAGCTGTTACAGCTGAAATGCCCACTCTAGAGCCTAATCCCCTGGACTTTACACGTTGTTGTTTAGAGATGAGACTCACTGACCCTATCATCCTCTCCCAGTCAGTGGTAAATCCGCCTTCTGCTCCTCCATCTTGAAGGAGTATGAGAAGCCTATCTTCTAAGGCTTCATCTGAGGCTTGTAAAAACATCTCAGACTTCCAAGCTTCCATCAGTCGTCTCTCTGACAATGGAAGTTGGCCAAACCTTCTCTCAAACTCACGAAGCAACTCACTTGGTCCCATATGCTTTCCAGGCCGTTGCTCCACCCATTCAAGAAATGCTCCCTTTGTCATCCGCTCTGAGTCCTCGTCAAAGTACTCATCCCTCAACCTCTCTTCAAACCTAGCCCATGTATGCACATGGACATCCCCATGCAGTTGCCTCACTCTTTCTCTGATCTCTGGAACAACTGCTAAGTCAAAGGTCTCAATCATCCTTATCTCTGGAACTTGATAGATTTCCATTTCACAAGTGTAGGTCCTCAAGAACTTAGTGATATTCTTCCCATCAAACCTTCCCACCTTCCCAATAACATCCCTCAATGCTTTAGTAGCCCCTTGTCCTGTAGCATTAGCAGATTGTTGATCCATAAGCATCTGCATGGCTCTCAAAAACTCTCCAGCAACATTTGAACCTTCGCCAGGCTCCCGAGAACCACCTCCAAACTCCTTATCATGAACCGTGTCTCCCATCTTGCCTCAACCAAAACCAATGCCCCAAAGCTACTCTCAGTGGAAGCACCAATGTCGGGTAGAGAAGTCTTTGCCTTGGGAAAATACTGGATTTCTTGCTGCAGTTAGTTTTGGCTTAAGACATGAAAGACAAGGATAATATAAGAAGTATTAATCCTTGAACACATCATGTATACATACTTCTATCTATACCCTTTTGTACGTATACGTAGAGTATTCCTATCCGTATACGTAGAGTATTTTTATACGTACATATAGAGTACTTTAATACTTGTATTTGTCATGTATAAATACAGTAGAACATACTATACGAATACATGATTTATACGTACAAGTATAATACTTTTATACATACATGTACAAAGTATAAATACGATCTACCGTATACAAAACCGTATAAGTTTTGTACATACCTTCAAAATCCCGAATCTCCCTCAAAAATAATAGCCAAACTTCAAATAACCACCAAATTAGCATAAACACTTCAAATCAAGAGTGCATTAGCTTTTTGGAAAGCTATCAAAGTGCTTAACAGAGGGAAAGAAAGATTAAAACTCTACAAGGTACTGTCAAGAGTCCTTAGCTCGTCAAAGGTCGTACTCCCAAATTCAGCATCAGCTGCACCTCCCTTTGCTTCACAGAGCACTCTGACTTCATACAAGCTTTTCCAAAGCCGAGTGATAGCTTCCTAGAAAGCTAATAACACCACCTAAGCTCTCTACAAAATTCGTCTTCAGAATCTATACCAAACGTTTTCTATGCTCAGTTGAAGTTGGTGCTTACTTCCACTCTTGAATTTAGTCGGCAGCTCAACACCCTCTCACTTTCAAAGCCATAACTTTGTCTCAAACAATCTAAATAAAAAGTTACAAAGCTCCATAGAAAACTAACACAAAAACACTTGACTTGCTCAAATTTCATAAACAAAAACACTATAAACAAGTTTCTACAAGCTTTTGAAGTCTCGGTCTTCTAAATTTCTTTACAGCAGACACTGTCCAACTCAAACACTCATAGAAATTACACACAAATCTCAAATAGAGCGTGCTATATCATTATGAAACCACAACGACAAGATGTACAAGCTCTTAAAATCTCATAGTAAAACTCGTAGTACACACTGAGCTCTTGCTCTCCAAAAACTGCACACCGAAAAAAACTCCCCTCTCGTGGAAGAGAGAGGGGAACCCGACCCCTTTGCCCCCTCCCAAAGTCAACACCAGCCCATACCTACGCCTCATGGGCCTCAACTAGTCATTGGCTAACTCCCTTAAGCTTACTTCAGCCTTATCTATCCCTTATCTTAGCCATAAGGCATCAAAAGTCTACCAAATGGAAAACTATTTCTACCTTTCATCTACCAAACTTCTAACATTCAAGGTGAAGTTTGGAAACATTAAAAGCTAAACAAATAAAATCAAATATATGTCTAAAAGAGCTTGAAAAGAATTTCAAGAGGAACTTCACTCCATCTGCAAGAACTTGAGGATGCGTTGAAGGATAAGAGCAACAAAGTCAGCACGAGCAGCCTTGGTCAATGGATTAATTGGACCTTCAAGCCAACGTTGATGACCGCGACTCCCTTTGATAGGCCTAAGACAACAAGAGTATTGATTGTCATTTAGGCCTTCAAAAATCCCTCCAAACGTCACATCTCGAGTACCAGGTTCAACACACCCAACCTGCAATAGAATCACCAGGGCACGAGCATCTTGTTGAAGATTGCCGTGCCACCGCTGCTCCACACGAGGTTGCTTTGGCGGCCGAGAAGGCCCAGCTTCTTCTTGTGGACGCTCAAGCAGTGGTGTAGGACTAAGCGGCAGAAGAGATAAAGATAAATCTAGCTCAAGCTCTGGTTGAAGCTCTTCATCCTGAGACTCAGAAAAAACTCTCCAATTCGACATGTCCAAAAAAAATTCAAAACAACTACATAAAACTGATGAAGCTCTAAATGAACCTTCTTCTTATAACACAAATACTTTGTAGAAGGCGTCACCTTGAAGCTTTCCCAAAGATGTGATCTCTTTTTCTCCAATCAAATCCACTCAAATAAAATATAAAATAAAAATATAAAACAATGGATAGGGATATAAATCCCTTCAGCATGCTCTGATAATCGCCAAGCCGCGGAAGTCCAACTGGTAAAGTGCTTCAAGCGCCATAGCACTGGTCCGGGTTCGAAACCCTTTGGACCCGTATGAGCATGCGAATGGCCACGTGGCTTGGCACTGCTAGTGAAAACTAGGCAGGAAACTACCAGTTGGCGCCATCTACCCCCCCTGAGCATGTGAGAAGATGCAGAGACTCTAAGTTTCGTGGTTAAAACCACAGTCCTTTCTCTTCCCCCTTCATTCCTCTGATCTCCCCCCCTCCCTTTTGTCTATACTTTTATTTTTCTTAGTTTTATTTCTATTTGCTCTGAACACTACTCTCAATCCATTTCACACTGTATTTACATATTAAACCGTTTCTTTACACGACAACGTCCTGACGTTACGTCGGACGCAGCGTCCGGGGGGGGGTAAAATGCATTTACGGAAGGCCGTAGTAAGTTTTCTGGACCGTCAGATTCGACGAAGTGCCACGCGGCGAGATCTCAAGCGTCGAAATGCGTCAGGTCATCCGATCGGACCCTGCCGTCGGAGAGATCGGACGGCACCTCGACCGTCCGCGTGATCGGACGGCCGATGGACGGATCGTACGGCCCCGATTTGATTGCCGGGGCGCACGACGGCCGTCCGATTAGGCCGACGGCTTTAGGGCCGTCCGATCGGGCGGACGGCCGCCCGATCGGGCGGTTGTCGTGGCGGTCGGCCTCATGGCCGTCCGCCACCCTATAAAAGGCCGTCCGCCAACCTCTCTCTCTCACTTTTTCCTTCCCCTCTCGAAATATATTTTTGAGTGGATGCGGAGTGGCTTTGGCTGGCATTTTTCCATCCATTGGCTCCTCATCTTTGGGAGGGAGAAAGTGATTCACATTGGGGGAGAGTTTTAGCGGTTTTTTTTAAGTTTTTTTAAAAACTTGTTCGAAAACTGTTTTTTTCATAGTTTTTTTTTAAAACTTGTTCCAAATTAGTTTTTCTCTTGAAGTTTTTTTTAAAACTTGCTCTTAGAAGTTTTTTCTCATAGTTTTTTTTTAACTTGTTCCGAACTAGTTTTTTTCTTGAACTTTTTTTTAAAACTTGTTGTAAGAAGTTTTTTCTCATAGTTTTTTTTAGAACTTCTTCCCATCTAGTTTTTTTCTAAAAAGTTTGTTTTTAAAACTTCGAACGGCGGCGGGTTCAAGAAGATGCCGAAGGACAAGAAGAAACAGAAGGTTGCGGACTTCGGAGTGAAGCTTCATCCAATCCACGATGTTCCATCTGAGGCTTGCAAGAATTTCCTCATAGAACTGACCGTCAGATTCTATGAGGAAAATTCTATTCGATCATTGGAGAGCAAGTACGTCAGATATAGAGATGAAGGCCCCGAGAAGTTCCGGACGGACATGCGGCAGCACATGATAGACGCGCTTCAAGCCCCGATGTGGAATACGGAGACCCAGAAGCGCGGATTTTTGAAGTTCTCGGATGCCAGAGTGCACGATTCACTCTGGAATGCCAAGAACTTATTGACCAAGTTTGGGAGGTTCAATCGCGCGGCGGATGAAGTTTTCAACGACGTGCTGTTGAAGGCGGATTTGTTCGTGGCCCTGATGAAGCCATTCGCCAAGAATCGAAACGGGCGTGGCTCCGTGGGATGGTAAAACTCGATAGAGGGGCACCAAGAAGACCTGCTGCGTAAAGCCCATCTCATTGCCATTCCGCCAACAGCTGTAGTTATACGAATGGACAATGCGAACAGGAGAGGTGGATACGCCACCATTCGCAAAGTCCGCATTGAGGGTGCTCCGGGCATTGAACCATTCTGGGAATTTTCCGCCAAGTTGTCCAACCAATCGGATATACGGCCGGATTTGGCAAAAGTTGAGCATCAAAATGAGTCGATGGCGGTGAGGATTCCACATCCGGGTGTCATCCGTTTCGTGGCCATTCATCTGGACAAGTACGAAGGCTATGCGTATTGGTGGAATGGCGGGACAGTTCGAGAGATGTTGAACCGGGATATCGAGTTTGGTGACGACGTCATCACACATTTGAACTATGGGAGATTCCCCGATGATGAGATTATTCGAGTTCAACAGTTGGTTCGTTTTCGCAAAAAATGGACCGAGCTTGCGTGGGCGTTGTTGCGCATCATGAACGAGGTCCACAAGAGTAACAATCTCCACAATGACTTGTCTCCGGACAATATCCTCCTCCACTTCCTTCCAGATGAATCGCGAGTGTATATTGGAGTATGCGATTGGGGCATGACCACGAAGGTCAACGAACCAATGCAGTCTCTTTATACGTTCACAAAGCGTGAAGACATGGCCGAGATTCTACGAAAGCGATGGTGGGTCGATCCGCGGGTTGTGTACTTGCACAAACCAGATGCGGATGTGCAAATGATTCCGAAGTTATCCATGGCTTCGGAGGAGTTCGCTACGGCCCGAATAGCGCAACGAATCAACGCGCGGACAATGTCCATAGACTACGAGAATCTACAACGGGAATCTTGGAGTTCCGTAGTATTCTCAAATCAAGAATTTGCGGATACATTTCATATGTACATTGAGAGAGTCTGCAACGAAAACCGAGAAAGCGCTGGAGGGTTGTTTTATATCATTACACGCTTCAGCGACACATACAATTGGCCCACGCCTCATGAGCATTATCGGTCAACATATTAGAAATACATAGCTTTTACTTTATTCCTTTCGGCATTATTAGACTATACTAGATAGCATGCACATTTTGAAGTGACTATAGCAATAGTCTTAGATTAATATGTATTGCATGCCTTTAAAATTTGGGCACAAGAAGTAAAAAAACCTTATTTCATATAGCCATGCAAAGAGCGACATTTTTTGAATTTTATATGGTTTAGGTTGTGGCATAGTTCCGATTTTTTAACTTATCAATGTGTTCTATTTCAAAATTCTTGTATTTCAGAATTTTTGTTAAAATTACCTCAAAATATCCTAATCCAACCTTATGATGAGATTTCCCTACACACCAATTTTTAGAGGTAGAAAAGAACTGTAGCATATTCAAATCAAGTGCGCAAATACTGGAGTTTAAAAATTGCCATTCCATGTTTTATTTTTTAGTAAACTGAATAAGATTTCAAATGATAATCCAAACCCAGGTTTAGGAAGGTTTTCAGTGTTCACTACATGTTGTTGAAAAAGCAAAACGTGTAAAATATGATGATCTCTAGGTTTTATGTAGAGAAGACGTATATCAAATTTTACGAGTTTGGGTTCGAACTTTTGGGATAGATCATAGTGCCCATGGCACAAAATCATACATAACCTCAACCATTTTATGTTTCTTGAATACAATTTAGCATTTATAGGAATTACCCCCATTTGAAACGCCTCCTCATGCCCGACTCCCTACTCATACAACATGTCTCTTATATCCCCAAAAATATCGTGACAGTTTTGATCCGGAAACACTTCAAAGCTGTTGGATTCTAGTGCAATGACCATAGAAGGAAACCAAAAGTTTGATTTCTAGTTCTGACCGTTGGATCTCAATTAAGACTTATTAAAAAATATGTTTACAAAATTTCAGAAACTTTGACCGCACAGATTGAAAGATTATAGTGTGTGAAATGAAGCAAATGGTTTAGGGTCTTCACTGCGTTTAGTGGATCCGCAGACTTTGACTTTACCTGGCGTCAAAATTTTGAACTACGCAAGGTCTAAATCCACTACCTTAAACATGATGGTAGTTCCTTAGACAACAATTTCTTGAGGTAGAGGACAGGTGTAGCGTATTCAAAACAACCATGGAAGTAGTGGAGGTTCAAACTTTGCCAATTCAAACTTCTTTTTCTTATGAACTTCATGTGTTTTGAATTACTAATCCGAATGGTCAATAAGAAGGTTGACACCACATATTAATGTAGAGAAAATAAAATGTAAGAAATACAAAGATATGTTGGTTTTATGTGAAAATTAATAAGATCTTTTGGTACCTCGCCCGACAATGAGGGACAATGTGTGAAAATGTTTGACTTGGGTTGGTATGCTATTTTTAAAAATTTCAATAAAGAGAAGACTTGTTTTTTCAAGGGAACGGTGAAAAACATCGTTTCTCATAAGGTTTTCCATGACATTGTCATGTACATTCTTCTAAATATTTACACCTGAATCAGATGCATAGAAAAGTTAAAAGTTTGATTCAAACTTTGCAGGTTTAGGGTTCATGCACGCTTTGGCGAAGTCCCCTTCCATCCAATTGTATTCTTTCCGTGTCCATCATCATATTATTGTTTCAAATGAGATTTCAAACGAGACACCTTACATGTCTTGTAAATGAATATCGCCATATATAACAAATTTGAAAACACAACCAACACTAACACACAAAAAACATGCATGAGATCGAATGTGATGAACATATTCTCTAGCCATAATCTACATCCAAAGTTTAGTCCCTAAAATGTTATTTTTAAGTACACTCCAAAATGTCAAATTTTCAAAACTTTTGTAACAATCTTTTTGCTTGCGAACTAGATGAAAACGCACCTAAAAAGCCCAAACCCGAAGTCGGAATTGAAAAAAAAATAACATTTTGGAAGTTAATAAGTCGCTGTTATGTTAATTCTGCCAAAAACACAGTTTCATCCACTGTGGATGAAATTCTATGCGGCGGAAGAAAAATCCCGCAGCGGATGAAAAACAGCGCAACGAATTAAAAACAAGCTGCGGATGGAGAAAAACTGCGGATGAAAAATCACCATGCGGAGGAAAATCAGAGTGCGGTTTAAATGTTTGCAGCGGATGAAAACATTCGCAGCGGATGAAAAGTAGACTGCAGATGAAATTTTGAAAACCTCATTATAATATTAAACTACATTACAATGGTTGGACTAATGCGTTGCAAAGCAAGCGCCAGCCGCTAATTTGCATCTATAGAAGTTTGGTAGTAGTTCGCGCTTGTTTTGCAACGCATTATAACAACCACTTTAATGAATTCTCTATATTATTTAATATTAAGAAAAACATTCATTTCAAAATTACTTTTAAAAAACTGGAAGACTAGAGAAGGAGCGGGTTACAAACATTAAGTGTTTCTTAATAGTGTTCGTGATGATTCTTAACACTTTGCCATAGTCATTCGCGGACGATTTTCATTAACCCCTAAGGTACCAAGGCAATTTTACACCAAAAACACTTCAAAATTAATGGATTCTAGTGCAATGAATAAAGAAGGTAACAAAAAAAATTATTTTTAGTTCTGACCGTAGGATCTCAATAAAGGCTTATTAAGTAATACATGAACAAAATTTCATAAACTTTGACCGCACGGTTGAAAGATTATAGTGTTTGAAGTCAAGCAAATGGTTCATTTTCTTCCCTGCGTTTAGTGGAACAACAGACTTTGACTTCAGTTGGTGTCAAAACATTTCACTACACAAGGTCTAAATCTATTACCATCTTGTTAAGCATGATGTTAGCTCCTTACACACCAATTTTTAGAGGTAGAGATAGGGTGTAGCATATTCAAAACAAGTGTGCAAGGAGTGGAGCCTTGAAATTTGTTAATTCACACTTTAATTTTTTTTTAACTTAATATGTTTTCGATTGATAATCCGAATGGTTAATAAGAAGGTTTACATTACATCTTGTTGTGGAAAAAATAAAAAGTGAAAAATATGAAGATCTCTAGGTTTTATGTGGAAAAGAAGAAGTTTTTTTGGTAACTTGCCCGACAATGAGTGACAATGTGTGAAAATGTTTGACTTGGGTTGGTATGCTATTTTTCACTAAAGACAAGAAATTTTTTTTGACAACATGAAGGGAAATAATATTACTTGCGAGTACTGAAATCTCACTTTCAATAGAGTGTCCTATCAAAAGTTTTGGAGGTGCCCGAGGTGCCCGCCCTCCCCATTTGAAATTAAAAACCCTATAACTTTTTCATCAAATGTCCAATTTAGGAAAAAATTGTTTTCCCACTAAGGTCTTGGTAATGCCCTTCTATGGTAAGAATTTCAAAGATGAATGTTTGAAATTGACAGCATAGGAACCTGACCGAATTTTCCAAAAGCCCGTTTTGGACACTTGGTCCTTTAAGGGTTAAAGTGCGCTTGTGCGCACATACCTGTGCGCCTGGCCCGCGTAGCTTCTGAAGATTGTTTTTCGTCCAGAGATTGTTTTCTCAACCAAGGACTGCTTTTCCATCCTCTGACTATTTTCAACCGCAGTGGATGAAATTGTAATTTGGCCACATTATATTAATAGTGGATATCAGCTCTCTAAGTAGGGTTATATTTAGTAGAAAAAATAAATTGTGTAGGAGGTTTTCCAAAACCACATTCTTGTGTGTGTTTATAAAGCATTTTAAGGAAGTTCAATGCCTAACTCCGTAGGTAGATTGCTACGACATATTTACTCGGACATCTAGAATCATAACAATTTAAAGCAATGAAGTATATGCAATCATTAATACAAACATGCATACATTAAATTGTAGAGGCATTCAAATATGAATAGCAAAAATGCTTATAGGAAGATTTTGTTGTATTCATTGATATTGTATAATGTATTTGGTATACCATTTCGTGTACTCTATAGAGTAATTTCCACACACTAAAATATCCTTAGAGCATAACTTATGGCCATACACAAAACATGACAAATCATCACAACACAGTACAACAACTAACCCGCACACATATTCACTGACTGTATCAATGCACTTTATCTACTAAACATCCAAATAACAAACCCTATCCTCTACAATAGCCATCTCGACCAAACCATTTTAATGTCGTTGATCCACATGTTACAAAACAGAACACATATAACAATCCTTCACAAAGTTCTGCGCAAGCAAATATCGATGGAAACGAACAAGCAAATAAACTTGGAAAAGAGGTCCGCAAAAAAACGCATGAAAATGCCAAAGACTTGTACGAACATCCACATGCTACCCCATACCACTTCCAAAAAGAATATTGGCCTCCTAAAGAGGATACCCCCATTAAGGTTCCGGTTTTTTTCTTGAACAAATATCTCAAGAAACAAGACCTCTATAACAACCTTGACACAATCAAATAAAACTTCCGTAATATAGGATAATGGGTTCGCAACAACAAATAGACTATGAACTCTCTACGAATTCTTCAAAAAATTCCATCATCCCGAACTCACAAATAACATGCGTCATCAAATTCCGTAATAGTCGATATTTGGGAAACGCCCGAAAACAACTCTTATTTGGAATAGAAAAATTCCCATATGTAACATGCCCCATATGCACTTTCTCAGACGCCGACAAATCACTCCATGTTCTACCGAAAATGCCAAAACCATCACATACACTCCTTAATTGTCACAAGACATAACAAAGCAGTACGGGAAATTCAAAAACTATTTACCTCCCATAACAAATCACGATGATTTATCCTCATGAATGCCGGCACCTTTAATAACAAGTTACAACCCACAAGGAAATACGGTCCCCCCTTGGCTACTCCCGAGTCCCATGTACATGCGCAACATAGCGTTGTCTTTGTAACGCTAGACTCAAAGCCAACATACTTTGCATTCGGGGCCTACCATACAACGACCCTGCACCGACCACATTAACCAAGAGTATACCATTCAATTTATCGAATTCACATATTGTAATGATAGATTCTCCCCGGAAACAATTGAAAAATAAATAAATGAATACCAACCCAGCAACCCCTTATTAATGACATCGTTGCCCTCGGATGGAAAATGGACCCGCTTATTGTAATCACTGCCGATGCTCGTGCCACCACCTTTATCCCATCTATAAATATCCTTTTGAGATACCTTTAAAATCTCCATCGAAACAATTTCACACACTTTCAATATTATTAACACTGTTGCCATTCAACAGGCCATGTCCATTCTACTACACCAACGCAAAATGGAAAAGAAACCAAGCCCTCCTTGACAGGATGTCTGGTAGGCATGGTCTTAGTGATGGAACGAACAGATTCTTTATTCACGCCGGCTCCTTTGCGGAGCGGTGTTTCTCTTCTTGCTTTAACTTCTGGGTCAGAAATACTCAAGGAACTTTAGAGGTACAGGTTGTAAAAAAAAATTATTTAACATGTAATGATATGAAATACTCTTTAACTTTTATGAGGTGAATGAAAAGTTGGAATGTATAAAAATTTCTCATTCCACACATCCACTTATACTAAAAAATTATCAATAAAATTCATTTGGAAACATGTACAGTCACAACTCTAGAAATGTTACAGGCCGGGAGCAGAAAATTTATAACATATATAGAATTATAACAACTAACATTTATAGAATTTAACACGACAATACATAACATTTATAGAATTAACACTTAAAAAACCTCAAATTAAACAATATAACGTTTATAAAAATAAAGGATGAAAATACAAATGATATAACATAATTCAACTAAACTAATTGTAAAACATAATCCATATTGTAGTAGCTTGACGAGATTCTTCCAACTAAACTAACTGAAAGAAAGAATCTATAGTGGTTTGATGACAATCTTCCAAACGATGAGATGAAACTTCCTTCTGAAGTGCTCGGATGGTTCTAATGTGTGATAGAACATCATTTGGTCTTTGTTGAAAGTATTTTTCCAAAGTCTCTAGACAACGCTCAGCAGCTCCAAATCCCACAACTTCTTCCACTACATCAACCATAGCCTCATCAACATCAACTTCTTGATGTTTGGTAGGAAGCATATCCAAGAAATCCTCATCGGTGGGTTCATAGGGATTGTTTAAGTCATATTCTAGCTCATAATTTAGATATTCATGAGCACCCATGACAGAACTCTCTCCAATATTAGAAGATAACAATGTCAATTGATGAAGTAAAGCAGTAATCTCATCAACATCTTCTGTCTGTCTAGTTTCCTCTATCTCCCTCTCGAAAAGGATTGAAAGAATGCGAGTATGTTACCAACAATTTTTAATTGTTGTTGTTGTGACTCCAACACGCCACGCCCGCTCTACCATAATGACAGCCTGATACAAATCAATTGCAAACACCTTGTTTGCAGTAAGACATTCTATTTGGTATTGAATCAATAACTTTCGGTATTGTGCCTTGAAAGATGCTATTATGCCTGCATCCATAGGTTGAAAACGGCTAGTTGTGTTTGGAGGTAAGAAAACTAATTGTGTCACCCTTAATCGTGAACCCACGTTTGGCACTTGGTGACCAGAAAAATTATCCACAAGCAAAATTACCTTTTCTTTCTGTGCCAATATCATTCTCCTCTCAAAATCCAGTATAAATTGCTCAAAAATAACCGTAGTCATCCATGCCTTCTTGTTAGCAGCCCATTTAATCCCTAAGTTTTCTGGATTTGAAATGTGCCTGGAAGTGAAGGCTCTGGGCCTTTGAAACTGATTAATAATCAGTGGAGGGAGGCAAATAGTCCCTGTAGCGTTTGCTGTGAGCGCTATGGTAATTCTCTCTTTTTGTTTCTTCTTCCCAAAGAGTCTTCTGGTAGCCAAAGTACGACTTGGCTCCAATCTATAAAATAGGCCTGTCTCATCCATATTAAAAACATCATCGCTGTTGTATTCAGATACAAGAGCTTTGATTTCTTCCATCCTCAGTACAACTTCTGCTGAAGTATCAGCAGAAGCATCTTCTCCGTGACGCGTATAGGCTCGAATGTTAAATCTTTTTTTAAATTTGCCTACCCATCCATATGAGAAGTGAAGTTCCTTCTCGTTGTGATCTCTTGGCATTAAAGTGTACAATCGCTTTGCTGCAGCTATCACTAAGTCATCGGATATGGTAGCACCCCGCTCTTGCATTGTGATAATCCAGTTGAAGGTGGCTTGTTCCACTTCCGGACACTGCACCTTTCGAATGCGTTTTGTATCAGCTAAATGACCCACATCAAAAGTAGTGAGTGACTCCTTACGTTTCAGCAACCTACCGATAGTCATTTGTGTAACTGAAGTTCCATACCTCGCATTGGCCCATTCAGTCAAAGCCTTGTTGCTCATTTTTTGCCTTGAAGCCAACAAACTCTCACGATGAGATAGAATCTCTTGTTTCTCCTTAAAGGAGAACTCCCGGCTCCTAGCCATTGTGAACTCTCCGCTTCTACCCAATATGCAATGCTCAAAACATAAATGTCCCTTGTGTACACAAAATCCTCATATAAATTAATGGTGCCTCGACCACCAAAAACCTTGAGTAAAATCAATTTGGGTTGAATTGGAAACCAAGTGGCTAAAATAAAGTAGATAATAGAATAAATTCTGAGAGCTTCTTGCAAAATAAAATTCTGGAACTTGGGGCCTATTGTTGGTGGTAAATGTTTGAGCCTGATGCTAGTTCAACAAATGTCCAAATCAATGACACTGGATTGTGCTATCATCTAATCACTGTGCCTGATGATGCCAATGAAACTTGATAAAATGTCCAAGTGTTGGTGATGAGTATTAAACTGAAAATAAAAATTCTAGAATCATCCTAGGTGTCTGATGATGCATGCCTGATGATGCATGCCTAATGATGCATGCCTAATGATGATCCTAAAAATTCTAGAATCAACCGCATGGTTGATGATGCATGCCTAATGATGCATGCCTGATGATGATCCTAAAAATTCTAGAATCAGCTGCATGCCTGATGATGCAAGATGATGCATGCCAACGATGCAAGATGATGCATGCCAACGATGCAAAGTCTGAAGTCTTCATGATACTTGATGGAGAGTTTAAAAATGAATGAAGAAAAACCCAAATGCCAGAATCGTTTTGCTGCCACAATCATGCCAAAATCGTCCAAAATCATCAGAATGCTAGAATGCTAAAGTCGATGCCAGAATAATCAAGGCCGATGCCCGATGCCCGATGTTGATGCTTGGCTCAAAATCCAATGCCCAAGCCTAACTATCTCTGACGGACTCTAACCGAGAACCCTAAATCTCTGACCCAAAACCTTGCAAGTTTCGTACCTACACTGCAAGAAAGGTTACTCAAGTCGTCTCACTAGCTCTTCTCGCCCTCTCACCATTCCTCCAAAATTTTGAACTTGATTCAAAGTGCACAGAGATGATTCTCTAAATAAGAATGAACATACAAGTTATGCTCAAAACATATGGTTTAATGTGTATGTGAAGATTTAAGTATAAAATCTACGGTTTTCATGTATCATTATGTTGTTTTTCACCAAATCTAACACTTGTAGAATTGAATTAACAAAGGAGGGAGCGGAGAATGTTATAACATTTAACATATAACACTTACTAGTGTTAAAATGAGCGTTTTTCTATGGGAGCCAAATTTTCATAACATATATGGAATTATAACACTTATAGAAGTAACATTTATAGAGTTGTGACTGTAGCATGCATTGTACATTCATCATCCACATTGACATGGCCGCAACGTAGAAATATTTAATAAATATCGATTTGAAGATCTTAAAGAATGACCTTCTAAATTTACAAAATAGTCAACATTGTTCTCGCATGAAGACATTATCCACATGGATTACATTATACAGAGACCATGTATGCTTAATCGGAATCTGAGTCAGTATCACGTCTTTGACTTGGCCGAGCGCCACTTGAGTACGGCCCGCTTGAATAAACATCATACAAGTTATTGTATTGCCTGTTCATGTAGCGAGATTCATCATTGAGCCTGCGGATGTACTCGTTCTGGCTTTGTATTGTGGCTTCATGCATTTGTCTTTCAAACTCGGTATCTTCGTTCTGACGAGGTGGAGACGTTGATGGAGGTGTGTTGTCTCTTCCATCTAATCTCCGGCCATATCCATCGTAAGGATGGCCATATACGTCGTAATAGACGTGTCCAGGGTTTGGAGTGTCGTGTTCTTCCTCTTTTCTGGGGGAATTACGACCAGACTCGTACATATCCGTTGGATGCGTTCGCGTATAGCTCTGAGGGGTGTTGGTCCCTGTACCACATTGGCCGCCATCCAAAGAACGGCCATATCCATGGTAAGAATCGCCATATCCGTCGTAATAGACAGGTGCAGAGTTTGGGGTGTAGTGTTCTTCCTCTTTTCTAGGGGAATTACGACCAGACTCGTACGTACCCCTTGGATGCGTTGGCGTATACCTTTGAGGGGTGTTGGTCCCTGTACCACATTGGTCGCCTTCATAGTAATGGTTGCCCCTCCCCCCACTAAATGATACAAGCGCGGAACCCATATCATTGCCACGGTTGTAGTCGTTGTAGTTATGTCCCCCGTACTCTTCTGGAGGTGTCTGCTGTTGTTGGTGGGCATCGGGATCGTCCCCGGATCTTCGGTCTGACCAACGTGGCCAACAATCACTCGGTTGATTCCAGGTGGTTGGTATAAAATGGGCAGTTCGATCCATCAGGCTGACTTTGCGGCCCGCCACGGTGCGCCAGTCCACATCCTTGTGTAGGACGATTTCCGCCCAAACCATCGCCATGTTCGAATACAACATGATCTCCGGCCTCGAGTTACGCACACCCACCGCAGTAGTGACCTCAAGATATCGATGGCGGAAATGGTCGCTCAGACAATTGCTCGCTAGACCTTCGCGCCGCGGCCTCGATATCCTCGCTTGTGCCCTCGGCCACAACTTCATGAGGTGCTTCATCTTCACGTACCTCTTGCACATGGTGCAAGTCCACAACCTCTCTTCCTCATCCTGCCATCCGTACTCCGCAACAACATCTGGATCGTCCGTTGCGTCCCAATCCATCTCGGGCGCTTCGCCCTTTGGAGCAACGGGCCGGTTGGACCTTGGCATCTTCCCTAACTAGAACAAACAATTAAATGAATGAATGGGAATTAACCCCTAAAGTTCCTTGACAATTTCCCTCAAAAACTATAAGTGATACTAACTTTCAAACCAAAAATCCAAAAAATAAAATAAAAATATGTCCATGAAGCTCTTATAAAAGGCAATGTAGAATAAAAATTTCAGAGAAAATTGATTGGTTTTTGAATTTTAGGAACCTGCCCCAAAATCAAGGAATCCACCCGAAGGAGATTTTGATCGTTTAGAGGTTAAACGAATTAAAAAATAATAAATATCCCACCACTCGAGGAGGCGCAAGCGATTCGGCAGAATATGCCAAAGCGACCAGCTCACCGACTAGAGTGGTGGGAGAAAGGTCGGCCGTCC